>VZRL01006199.1:544741-564595 GCA_013397895.1 Origma solitaria | reverse complement strand
CATATTTAGATTAGTTTCATTTTGTAAATTACAAATTGGATTAGGGAGTTTGATATGATTGGAAAACAGATTGACAGTCTATTTAGCATTTTTATTAGTCGTGTAGATTATCTATAGGCTATAGATGATCTCAGTCAACTTCACATTCTTTAGGCAGCCAGACACAAGGCAACATCAGCCAATCATAAAAACATGTACTTGATTATTAGGTCTCAAGATGTGTCAAATCAATACACTGTATCACCTTAAAGGATAGATATAAGAAGGCGTCTACATCTTTTGTAACTTAGGAAGCTGAAGAAAAAATGCTAAAATAAAAACCACAGCTTACATAAGTTCTCTTTTATACAGATACTGATATTATTGTAATTTCAGATTTTTTGTATAATTATAAATTTTTTTACCCTTTGAATCTCTTTGAAGCCCTAAGAAATATAGGTCATAAATATATTAAATAAAAAACTTAAAAGGATCACACTGTTCCTACCATCTCTTTGTCTCTACTATATTCATATCCAGCATTAAGTGGTCTCTTCTGCTTCTGATTGAAACAAGAAATGATTTAATATAACCAACGTACAGCAATATATCAAAGGACTGTTTGTAATCATGCTTAACTGCTACCATTGCACTTTGTGATCTAAAATTTAAGGGAAAAATATGTAGCTCAGAGATTGTGGTTATGCTGCACTTGCACTATTTGAGTGCTGCACCCACATCAGTAGTGACATGAGGAGGGAATAATTCTTAAAAATTATTCCTTTTCTGCAATTCCTTGGTTTCTGGGTATTTATTAATCTACAGCTGACCTTTAGCACTACTTGGCTATCAACCTCATCCTATTATTTGCCTACCTTTCTCTCACATCTACTTTATTTAGGGAAACAGACAACAAGGACTCTCAATTCTAATTCTCTCTAATTAGCTCAAACAAAGTAAAAGGAGCAAAGTGTCATTAATTTCCATGAATCTGGACTCATGCCTAAGGAAGTTAATCAGAGGTAGAATCTACTTACTGTTCTGAAGCAGCCTAATGGTGTTAAGCCTATCTCTTTCACTTACCAAGACACAGTGAAGGGACACCAATTTTTCTTTTAGATCACCTCACAGGAAAACTTAATTTTTGCATGTTATGGCTATATCTACAGACTGGATCTCACTTCCACTGTATATTTCCTGTGAATGAACTGCAACCTTGAAGCAGCAATAAAAATGAAAAGAAGACACATCTGTTCCATAGTCATGATCATAATATGAAGGACTACTCTATCACATCTTTAATATCTATGAATTTAGTTGTAGATGGTTTGCCAGATATTTCAGTGATTTTTATGTAGATTTTTCCATTTAACTTACCAGAAGATATATTTCTTTCTTTGTTAACATTTTTCACTTTAAAAAATAAAATTGATTGGAGGATAAAATTGTGAACAGTATATTCAGAAAAGCAATAGGCAACTTTATCTAAACAGATGAGATTTCTGAGCATGTACAAAGTTTTGCTCTGATCAAGCTACTTGAGTGAGAAAATATTTGCCTGGAACATCTGCATATATCTATATTGATTCATCAGACAGATATTTTCCTTCTGAAGTGAGAGAACATAACAAAGTCACCTGGAATATATCTATATCTATATAATCTATATCTATCTACCTATCTATCTACAGTAAAAGACCAAGCGCAATATTATTTCATTCATTGACAAAGGTTAAAAACTGGCCACATCTTTCTTTATAAGGACTTTATTCAATAAATATTTTGAAAATGTTTCTTTTTGTCAAAGCTCTTTGTCAAAAAGCTTTATCCCGTCTTCTTCCTTCTTAGTGGATTCTCACTAGTGGATGGAAGAATCCCTAATATTCAGAAAAGTTTTTAATACCTGTGCACTGGAAACATTTGGAGACTGAAATTACAGCATGCTAAATAGCCCAGTCAGAAAGTCTTGGAGATTGATTGTTTGTTTTATGGAACATTACCTGAATTACAGGATATGAGTAAAGATTTTTTTTGCTTCATATTTCAAAAAGCCCATGCAAGTCAACTTCAGTTTTTTCTTCTTATTTGATACGTAGATCCTCAAACCAAAATATTCAGCTATTTCTAACAAACTAACTTCTATTCTGCATAGAAATACATTACAACACAAGATGATGTTTGAGAACTTTTTTCCTCATTCTGCTTAATTAAGTCCCGTAACTCCTAATTAACAGTTTCTAAAGCTTTAGTTTGTCTAAGATAGTAAGCCCTAGAATTTTAAGGGTAATAGGTGCTATGCTAATTTAATGGATAGTTACAAATGAGTTGTCAAGGGATTAGCCCAAGAAAAGCTAAATACATTTAGGAAGGGTTTGTGGTAGTTTTCAATACAGAAAGATCCAAGGAATCTTAACTGACTAGAAACTTAAAATCAAGCAAAAATGACCTTTACAACCTTTACACCTGATTCTTACTAATGTGTATCCCTTCCTTCTCCCCTCTCACCAAATGCGTTAGAAAAACAAACACATATGTCATAATTAACTAGATTTACAAATGTGAGGTTTAACTACTGCAACATGTAGTGAGTCTTCTTGTTTGATCTACTCTGTCCAAGGCTGAAGAAAAGCCAGATATAAGGGTCTAGAACTTTCTTCTGGTAAATACAGATTTCCACTAATCAGACAGCTTGTTCTTTGCCACAAGTCTTAAGGTACCTTCTCTTTGCTGCCTGGACCCAGAAGCATATAGATATATATGTATACACTCAAAAAGATTGTTTTTTCAAAGTGATCCTGGAGAGTGTGCCACCATGGAGGATTGGCAGTTCATTGGCAGTGTCCCAAAATGGCTTTCCAGTGTCCTACAGGAATGCTCTGAAATATATAGCATAGCAACAACTGTCCAGTGCACAGATCTAAGGGGCTCCACACTTCTGGAAATATCTTACTATATTGATCATTCCAATTCTTCAATTACTGGTAAGTTTCCTAACACTAATCCCTGGTTCACCATATGATGATTTATAACATTTCATATTTTTTGATTGTTTGTTTGTTTTTACTTTCCTGTACTTAAAGTCTCCTGATTAATGTTCCGTTGGATATCAGAATTAGTGCTCTGGATTCAGGCTTCCTTTTGCTTCATTTTATAAAAGATATTACGTGAGTGGCCTCCCTTGCACCTCAAATCTAAGATCACCTTAATACCACACCACGTTGTACTGCCACTTTTGGATTTTCTTCTCTGTCAGACTTCTTCATGATGCTTCACATTCACTGATTTTTGCATTTGAATATAGGCATGTTGCCTTAATACACTATTGCAAATGACTTTATTGTACTTAGAGGTAAACATTATTTTTGGTGACCTATGTAAAACTCATACTATTCCTGTCCTATTCCTCCTTCATCCTTGAATCCCATTGATTAAAAAAATCATTTAGTCAAGGACTGAGACTAGTTTGTCCTGATTGGTGTTTTGTCAGACAATTTATTTTCTCTAGTGAGCTCCTAGCTTAACTTTCTTCTTCTAGCAATTTATTTTCTGGTCACTGACCCTAGTTTATTTATTTATTTTTAGCAAGAAATCCACGATAAAGTCTCCCCAAAGCCTACTCTTCTGCAGGCTCAACTCAGCCTTTCTTCATAGGAGTGGTGTTCCAGCACTCTGAATCTTTTTTGTGGCCCTCCTCTGGATTGCTCTATGAGATCAACGTATTTGTTTGCTCTGGGAGGCTTAGAGCTGGATGCCATAATGCAAGTGGGGTCTCATGAGAGCAGAGGAGGAGAGTCACCTCCCTCAACCTGCTGGCCACTCTTCTCTTTATGCAACTGAGGAAATGGTTGACTTTCTTGGCTGTAAGTGTATATTGCTGGCTCATGTCCAAATTTTCATCTCCCATTGTCCCCAAATTCTTGTCTGCAGGGCTGCACTGCATTCATCCCTCAGTTTTTTCTGATAATTTGGATTGTCTGATTCCAGGTGGAAGAGTTTGCACTTGGCTTTGCTGAACGTCATGAGGTTCACCTTGGCCCACTTCTGAAGCCTGTGAAGGTACCTCTTGATGGCATTCTACCTTAAGCGTATCAAATGTACCACTTAGATTGGTGTCATCCGTAAACTGAGACATCTGAAAATAATGGTACAGTAGGATTAACACTGAGAAAAGATCTCCTCTTGAAGATACTGTATGACTTAGGACGAATGCTGTCAGGAAGAAATAAACTGTTTTATCACTCTGTCCTTATCATTCACAGCCTGTCCCATAAGCCCCCGGGAGCCCTGAAGACCCACACATTTCCACACATACCTCCTGTTTCTTTCATATTTAAGCAATGCATTATGCGCTTTTTAGTCTCTCGATATATGATTTTTTTATTTTTTGTCTTCTTATTCTCTTATTCTATTTTAAATGTTTGTCTGACGGAATTTATGATTCTTTCTACAGGGAAAAATAGGATTTAGCAGCTTGACTCAAGTAATCTTGCAGATTTTGTCATTTACAAATACTGACTTTTGTCTTACATTTTCTGCTGTAGTAAGTTATGCTCTCTGTAATTCTGTTATAACACAGTCAACATATGTCTATCCTGAGTCAAAATTTAATTTTCCCCATGTTTGATATTAGGGTCACTTTGACTAGTTATGCTATTAAAAGAAACTACAAAACCCAATGAAAAATCCTTTCTGTAATTTGATGTCAAAGTACTTTTTTTTTGTTTTGTTTGAGTCTTATTCCTGCAATTTTGAAATAATTTATATTGCGGTCCCTTCTGTTTAGTGGCCCCAATGTTTTCAAACAATTCCTGTATATTATCACTTCCAATTTAGTCCTCGTGCATGCTTTTAGAATTCATAATCCTAGAAAGAAATAATTTAAAGGACACAAATCTTTAAACCTGGCTTGTTAAGGCGCTGCACCGGTTTAAGAGAACCAGACTACTATTATTATTGAATTATCAGAAATTGTGATTAATGGTAATATCAAATTAGTAATATCTTTGATTTTTTTTGCAAAGCATTCTTTATATTTTTCTTAAATCTAAAGTCATTAGAGCAATAAAATTTGCATACATTTATTTTAGTGAACTAACCTTTAAATATACAGATTTTCATAATCAGAACCCCATTCACTCATGCCTTTCCTTGACATATATTTTATGGGAAGAAGACCATCTCCTTTTTCTGATTTGTGTCAACTACACAGCATAATTTGTTCTTTTGCTGCCATGATGTTCCAGCAATCATTTTAATTCATAATGGATATTATGTATGTTATCCTCCATTGCCTGATTCTTTGTTTTCCACTATACCATGTTTCAGCTCACCTTTTAATTCCATTTTTAATTTATTGCCTATACTGGAAGAAATAAGTAAAGCTTCTACCCCTAACTTTGAAGTATTTTGCCTGGTTCTGGGTCGGAATCCACACTTTACACATGTGAAATTGGTAATACTACCTTAATTTTATTAACAAAGCTCTGGCCTTTTTAGCCTTGATCATAAATATCACACCTGAATCAGTTTTTAATAGTATCTGCCTCTGGCAAAAGGGAATATTTTAGAATATCGTCCTAATACTTTGCATACTTTTAAATTAATTTTTATGGTTTTCATAACAAAGGCAAAGGCAAACTTTTATTATTTGAAGCTATTATTTCAGCATGGATTATGATATGCTTATAGGAAGATGGATTTATAATCTGCAAAAAATAACTGTGTCATTACTACTGTACAGTAACCATAAGGAATGCTAAAGTGCATTAAAGAGTTTCTTCCAATTAAAAACGATTTAATATTAGTTGCTTTATGGCTAGACTCTAAAGCGTTCTGTGATCTGAGTGTTATGGATTGAGAACAAAATTTATTTTGAAGTGTTATTCAGTATAAGATTCCTTTACTACTGAGTTTTAACATTGGAAATGCAGGTTTTGGCTCATAGACACAGTGTAAAGACCAAGTTACTTCAGATGGTTTTCAGATAGGCAGAGGCCAAAATCCTCCATGAGTTGCTAGAGACATAAATAAGTTTCTCAAGCAGCTGCTTTGTTTATGGCTCTCTAACACTTTATCATATTGTTTTTTTAATATAAATAATTCCTGAGCATACTCATAATTCAGTGTGGGAAAATAAGTACAGATTCTGACTTAGGAAGGATACATATAGTAATGTAAGAATTTCCACCTATCATATCAACTTCACAATGAATTGAATGGACACTGCATAAGCAAGCAATGTTGTTTGAAAGTCCTATTAATATTTTAGAAGTCTTAAGAATTAATGAACTCTTATTGTGAGTGTCATCTTCCTTTCTTTTGCGGTATTGATACATATAGCCACTATGATGAGGTTTTTGTGGAGAGTATTTATATGCTGAGAAGGACTTTTCAAAAGCTACCCGCAAAAAAATCCTTCAGAAAGCCTCTCCCTTTTGCTTCTTCCCTTTTCTTAAAGAGGATTTCAAAATGCCTAAAAGTTCTTTTAGTGAAATTGATTTAGCTTTTTGAAAACAATGTTAATAATTTTATTATATTCTTTCATCAGCAAATCCTACTAAACAGTAAGGTTTTCTTAGTTAAAATTATTATTGTTAGAAATATTTGTTATGTTAGGTACTACAAGTAACACTTTTACTATACAGGTGTACACATTTTTATTAACACATGCTGGGGCATTTCTACTTCTTTTAAAAATATAGCGGTAGTTTTTTGCTCCACCACCATTAAAAAAAACCTCAAAATCAGTTTTATTCTATGTGGAAAATGTACATCCCTTGACATTTAACTTAAGTCATAGCCAGTAAGTTCACATTCATGTGACAGCGTAGTTCAAATTGATGAAAACAATTTATTCCTTGTGTCATTGTAAATTTGATAAAAATCTGAGCTTAATAAACAAAAATGGGGAGGTGTGTTCTTGCAAGCATTAGCAAGGGTTTGCTGTTCTGTTTTTCAAGAAGAATGTTTTTTTTCAATCAGTTAATGGAATTTAATATTTTTACTGTATAAATTATTAGTAGTATTTAAGGTAATAGCTGGAAAAACACAAGGCCAAATAAAAAGCATTTCAGAAGGAAATGAGACATGGATATTTCAGCCAGATATAACACCTGTGTTATGCCAATATACCTTATAAATTGGAATAGATCAGTAAACATGCAAAAAAAACCCCAAACAAGCAGATGCTCATTTAAAGTACTTAAGACATAGAAGTAACCTAATTTTGAGATATATATTATAACTATGACTTAATTTAGACAACAGCAGTTATGGGCATACTATAACTTTGATGATCGGGCCACATGAAAGCACAAAACCAGACAGAACAACAAGTTATACCTGAAAAACAAAAAGGAACAATAGGAATAATTTAGCATGAAACTAGAGATTTTAATAGAAGACTGTCCCATTTTTTTTTACAATGAGCACTATTTAAAAATTCCACCTGTAGGCCAAATCAGTCTTCTATGATCCTGGTAGGATTGACACTTGAACATTACTTTAGGATTTTGCTTAGTACAAAAGAATAAAAGCTATTTTAATCAACTCTTCTTATTTTTAATCAGTGCAACATGCGTTTCATGAACAATTTATGGCACTCGACAAAAACATGGAACTTCTTTCAGATTTGTGAAAAACAAAGGAAAAAGGTATCCTAAAAGAGAACACCATCACTATGGATAGGAAACAGGCAGAATACGGTAGGATATGAGCAGGCATAATTGCATGCTTTGATATTTATGATGAAAGACCTGAGCTGAAAGAAAAATGACAAAAATGCTATCTTAGCCTTTTATGAAACAAAGAAAACCTGAAGGTCGTGCAATAGTAATTTTCATCATTCCTTCCAAAGCCTTGGCAAGCTTTGAAAATTCATATGTAATAGCAGCTAGCTTTTCTAAGTGAAAGTGCTTTGAAATCATCTTGGGATATACAGTATATAAAAGAAACCTTCATTTTTCAACCGCAACAAAAGCAAAATTATATTTCTGAATCTTAAGCTGACTATTTTAAATTATGTTGTCTTAGCTCTTGAAAAATCTTTCATTATATTGTAGAATTAATTTTCTTAAACTAAAAATGTCCTGCTGTATCTATTAATTTGAAAAGAAATTGCTTCTGTAAATTAGGTAAAAAAAACTTTTAAAATTTACAGTTTATTCACTGAATAAGAAAACTTGTTTGGCAAAATCCACTGACAAGCACAAGAAATGCAAGCTAAGAATACAGAATAAAAAAAAATGTATACTGTGAGATGCTTACAGCTGCATAGCATTTTGAATTTTATTTCAATCCAAATTCCACTATGTACAAAGTAAATGATTAAATTCAAAGTTGTCTACAATCTCAACTTTAAGGAAATACAAATTATCTTTAAAGAGCAAGCATATTCTTCTTACTTATATTCATTTCACATTTTTGAATGGGAGGGATTTATTTTACTAAGAAATCATTCATTATGAGTTTCTGCATTTGTTTGGACTATTTGGTCTTTTTTCTGTTTGTCCTCAAAACAGAGGTTGAACACTTTTTAAAGCTGTAACTTGACCTCAATGTCTACTTCCTCCAATTGAGACCGAATCCCCAGCAGCAGGAGAAAATATGAAAGAATAAGAGAATCAGAGCAAAAAAAGTCCAATAACTGGAAACTATTACAAACTTCAGAAAAAAAAGAGGAGTATCTGAATGGAGAACTAATAGGAAAAATATACAAATGTCTGATTTTCATTCAGTCTTACCAATTCTGCATCAATTTCTTCTTATTCTAATTTTTTTTTTTCTTAGTGGTGTTTCAGGAAGTTTATTTTTTGGAAATATGGAAAGGCACAAAACCTACATCTTAAATCCCAAACAAATTAAGCAAAATGCTGCTTTTCCTAGCAGATTCAGAAGGATATGCACTACTTCAATTAAAATAATATTTAGAGCTGACAAAAGCTAAGTAGAAGCCTAAATTACATCTGGGATTTTTTGGGGGGAAGACTCTTCATGTGTTGCCCTCTAGACTACCACTATTTACACATGTGGGTAAAGTAGCCCCACAACATGTAGCATCCAAAATGTTTACTTCTTCAGTATTTCCTGGTCATATGGATGAATAGTGTTTCGTTTCAAGACCTGCACATACCTTTTTTTCTTTTGGTGTAAGCCCTTCAGAACCAAGAGGCCACATATTATAAATTATCCGTTGCACTTATTTAATGCTAGGTACAAACCCACACTGTGCTTAGCTGGGTGCAGTCGCACAATTGGATGTGCAGGGTGAACAATAAAGTGCAGCTGAGATCTTTGTGCTAAATCACCCAGAAAGGGTGTTTTCTAGTGAACAGTGGTGGGAATGCTGCAACACTCTCATTTGAAAAAAAGGGCCTGTGATGGCATTCTGTGTGTTTTCACCTCAGAGAGGTGAAACAATTAGTTAGGTTCAACACCTGAAGGCAGTGAGACTATATCCAAATTCTTATCCTTGAAATTCTACATTTAGATAACTAGCAGTAGGATCAGAAACAAAGAACTAATTTTTTTATTAGTTTTAAAATTGATATTTTAGACATTTAAAACCAAAAAATGAGAAACCTAAGAGGTTTCCAAGGAGAAGAAAACTGCATGAAGATGTCCAATGATCTTTGATTACAATAAATACAGGATCTGACAGTATTAGACAATTAAGACCAAGCTCTTCATGCTGAGATACCAAAAGGTACTTAAATGTCACTTCAGTAGCACAGGTCACTGAGATTTTCTCTTTTAAGTCTGAAAGTGCCACGTTTTGATTCTCAACATCTGCAGGAGAATTTTAGGTTTTGACTGCCTTCTGGAAGACAAAGGTTTCTCAGCAGATGTGGAGGTGTGACTTCTGTTGTTATCTTGTTTACCTTTTCTTGTCAGTCTGCTCAAAAGAGGAAGGAGCAGCTGTCCTTAAGAATGAGCCTGCTTCCTTTGTCTGTGCATTTTCAGTTTTCCATGAACAGAGACTTCTCAGAGGAAGTCACATCATTATGATTATGTGACCTTTACCACTTTTAAAAGTGCTATTTCTTTTAAAAAAAAGCATCCCTGACTAGCTGTTAAAAGATTATCTCATAAATGCATGATTAGGAATTGAGAGAACTTGTTACTCTTATAATTATTAATAATATTCTTATCACTGTAAATAAATACAATAAATGCTATTTGTGCCATTGTTACCATTTACGGTGGTAGTTGTGTTGATTCCTGTGTGTGGGACACTGAGGATTTACAAAATAATGCTCTGTTGTATTAGGATCTGTATAAATATAAATATTCAGTATTCTGAAGAGCTTGCCAGTGAAATACAAGACTGCTAACAATTGGCTATAATAAATGGACTGGAGCAGCATAGTGGAGTGAATAGATGTCATTTAAATGTCTCTCCCAATACAGAGCCCTGGAATTGTCCTCAGGAGGCAGCTATTTCTCTTCATTGGTTGCATTACATCACAGAAGTTTGCACAGTGTCACTCCTAACCACTGTCATCATACTAGAATAAAATCTTTATTTTCACAAGAATATTATTACTAGAATAAAATCTGTCTTACAGAGGGATATGCAAGGATGTTTGCACTAACATGGCACTTTCCTATTTGTATATATTCCAAAACTGGATGAAACTGAAGATTGGTCCATTGTACCACTGACTCAGTGTGACACCAATCTTTTACCATTTTTTTAAAGAAGCATTAAATACTCAAAGAAGATCATCTGGAATCTTCCAAAATCCTCAGACACCATGCTTTCAGAAGATAAGGGTCATCCTGTCTACATTTTCAGCTGTTTAAATAGTTTTAATGATCTAGCAGTAGTTCCCTGAAGAAAATATCCCTTGTTCCTTGACACAGAAAGATCCAGGTGACCAATCAGGAAGAACCCCAATCTCTGCTGATTTTTGCTCACCTCCTTTGAAGAGAAAAAAAAAATTGATCTATCCTAAGAATCAGAAGCATAGAAAATCATTCTGCTATAAGAGATCATAGAAATATTTGGAGGCTTCTTTAATAAGTATTTTATAATTTTCAGTAAGTGTACACTTTGCTCTGTACTTTTCTGATGAGTCGGGTAAAGTTTTTATTTATTTTGCCACGGTCAAATACTTTCTGTAGCAGTTAGGGAAAATTTTGTAAGTTTTTAGAAGGAGTTTACAACCAGTGTATCAACACCTTCGGCTGATATAACTGTGACTGTGCTGTATGATTGTATTATTTCAGGCATCTTTATCTGCAAACAGCTTCAGAAGAAGTGATGAAAACTAAATGTAAAAGGGCTCTTGAAACAGAGCTGAGAAGCTTGCTCAATGCCTTCATTAAAATTGTATATAGATGTGTTGAGTATGAGTTTGTAAATCTCACCTAAATTGCAAGGAGACTCTTCAAACCTGCTAACAGAATCAGAAATTACACAGGGATAAAACAGAGTGAAAGTTCCAGTTGTGTTCCTGAGCTAAACAGGACAGAATACCTCATTTCTGTCCAAAGGGTTCTGTATATGAATGGGACAGGCAGTATCCACCTACTGCTTGAATTTAGAATTCTAAGCATTTTTTCCTGTTTGTCAAATTTTCTTGAATTGGTCAAAGACTTCCAAAGTTATTGGCATGATTGAGAGATGCATAGGCAATTTGATCACATTACTCTTATGTTAGATTAAAAAATGGAGATGAAACTTCAGAAATGAGACCGATACATGTTAATGAGACCAATACACAGTGCTATAAAATACAAGTGATCGTTTTTTTCCCAAATCATATGTCTCCTATTTTGGTTTTCATTGAGAATATATAGGCTCAAAATATGAGCTGAATGTAGGTGATAAAAGAATCTGGGGAGATCTTGAAACAACAACTCTGGGCAGCGTAAGCTGTCCCATTTTCTCTTTGAAAAGGAGATACATAATCACCTGAGACTACAGGATGAGTCATTACCACAGGTAGAGAGGACTGGAGAGAAAGAGATACAAGAGAGCCTTGACTTCACCTAGACACTGGCAAATCTTGGACACAAGTGGAGCGAAATAATGTTCAGTCATTCTTCAGATACTTGCATCTAACAAATCATTCTGCAAAAATAAAGGAATTGCATGTGGGAACTGCTCTTCCTAAGCTTTGGTTGTTTCTGTCAGGGTTGTACTCGAAGCTAATAGACACTTCAGCTGCTCCGGGTTCCTGGAGAGTCCTATGTGTGTGAGAGAAGGGCTGTGGAATAGGGGTCTTGTGTCTTAGAAGATGCTTGCAGCAAAATTATCGCTTAGGATTTATCCCAAATAAGTTTAGGATGAATCACCTGAGGTTACCTCAGTCCCCATCTATATTAAATAAAATAAAATGTATCTCCAAAGAGCAGTTCAGTTCACCTAAGACTGAAGCACCCTAAAGGTTCTTACCTTCCTTCACTGATTACTGCCGTGCCCAGAGTAGCTGTGATACTAATGTAGTAACCTCAGTTAGGTGAATTCAACAGGCCTTAATAGTCTATTTACATTTCTTCCTCTAAATGCATTGATACAACTGCTATTATTAGGGGGAAATAAGAACTTAGTGGTTAACATTTTGCACATGCCTGTCTAAAGAGAGACCAAATAATGCATAATTTTTCAAATTTGAGATCATTCACAAAGTGGGGGTGGGAAGAGGAAGCCTAAGAAGAGACCTTTGAAAGAGAAATCCAACATAAGTTTTAAAAGGAAGAACTCTTCTTTTTTACAAAGAGACAGAATGAATAATTTGAAAAGGTTGATAAGTACAGTTCAATTCTCATAAAGATACATATTCTTGTAATGATCAGTTTCTTGGTCAGAAAGTTCAACAACAATATAACAAAGCAAAATCAAAATAAAAACCAGCCAGACATCGTTTTCAGCCTTAAAAAAGGTAAAGAAAAAGCAAAAAAGAAAAAGAAAAAAAAGAAAGAAAAAAAAAGAAAGAAAACAATAATAAAAGGTACCACTGTTGAGAATTCTTGGTTGTTTACAAACTCAAAATTCAAATGTTTTCATCAAAAGCTTATTCCAGGCAGCAAATGAAGTAATCTTTTTGGAAAGTAATAGGATTTTATTCTCATGAGATCCCCCCACAGAGAGGTGGCCACTTCCTTAAATCAGCCAGTCAGGTATGATGATACCTCAAATCCCAATTGCTTGGAGCAAATAAATAATAAATGAAGATGGCATTTGAGTCTGAAAAATCATCCGTGAGGTCGAGATCCTTCCTTTTGGTGAACTCTGTAAGATGTGTAGTGTGGAAGCAGAAGCTAAAGGTTAGGAGCTTGACCATGCACTGCACTTCGGCTTGTAAGTTCAAAAGTGGCTACTAACCATGAACCAAACACATCATTGAAGGCTGGGATTTTTGTATTTCATTTTTTTTTTTTACCCTTCAGTCCTTATAGTGTAAGGTTTGCTTTCACTCCAGGGGAGTAGAGAGTCAGAAAATGCAGGAAAGAAAAGTTAGCATTCTTTCTGAGCACAAACCTGCTGCTAAGCTGGTATTTTGTATTGATTTTTCCTGAAGCCTGTAATCTTGAAAGCTTGTAACAGAGGATGAGGTAAATATCATTTTATTTGCTCAAATAGGTTTAGATTAGATTGAGATGAAAAACTAGAGACAAGCCAAATTAGGACTGAAAGCAGCAATTACAGATTATTGTTTCCAGCAGTAACTAGAATAGGTTATTTCACTGATAAAAAGGCTTGCTGAAAGAAAGAATGGGTGATTTTCCTTAGAGCCTTAAAATAATATCAAGAAAAGAATAGACAAGGAAAATATAAACAGAAATTCATAACAAATTTGTTACATTGCATGCTAAAAAAGTGAGGCTACCTGTAGAGTGAATTTGCATGTAATTTATCAAACTTACTTAAAATGCACAGCTTAACAATACATCCTCAAAATACATACTTCTGAATATATACAATATGTGTGCTTAGCAAACTAGTAATATACTTTTCATTTTGTACATTTTTTCTCATCTTGTTGAAAAACAAAGCACACCATACAGCCTGGAGGATAATAATAAAAATCAGCTCTTAAAAGTAATTCCTTCGATAAAATAGTTTCTGAGGGGAAAAAAAAATGTGTACAAAAGCGTTCAAATGATACTGACAATAAGGCATGGAATTTAAAAGGCTTAACCATGTCTTATCTTAGAGTCTGTTTTATTTCTTCATCTTCTGAGCACTTCAAACATATGAGCTGTTATTCCATCTTTAGATCAGTAACTTTGAATTGTTCTACCTGTCATTCTGCAGTGACTAGCACAGCTAGATGTCATACAATGATTGTTTGCACTTTCATTCTTTCACATTAAATGGCAATCATCCGGTCCTTTTGATTTGTTTCTTTTATTTAGCCCTGAAGTTTTTACACTAGAATCTCATTAAAGCTGAACTAGTATACTCCTGTCAAAAAACTAATGGAAAAAGTTTAAAAGAGAAATATTTCACCTATATTGTCAGTTACTGGTGGAGTTGCATTTATCAAGATTTGCAGAGTTTACTTCTTTAGTATATGTTCTTTTGGCCTTGTTCACCTCTCCGTACTTCCCCCCCCGCCCTTGCACAAAATTAGGATTATATCCTCTAATAAATCAGACACCTAACTAAAATAACAAAAAACCCTGCAAATTTTATCTCCTTGAAATATTTTTTTCTCTTCATAGGATAGATATCCTCTGTTAGTCAAGGATACTGTCAGAGAATTTTCATATGCAAAGAACTAAGCACTTCATTGAACAAACCTTGTTTACAGAACTATCACTGTAAGTCTGAGTTACAGGAACAAATAAATTAAACAAATCCTTTGCTGTTGATATTTCCGGGCATATATGATAATCTTTGTCAACCATGCAGAGAACTAAGTCCCACCCTTGAAAATAACTCTACAACCTTTTCCCCCTCCAGCAACATTTTGTTTTTGATCCAGGTAAGGCCACTAATTACAGGATCTAAAAAATTGATTACTGAGCTCTTCATAAGTGTTCTCAAATTACACAGAAGTTATTTATGCAGAAGTATGGCTTGCTGTATCAGGAAAAGAAAAATCATACAAGACCCATTTAATCTATGGTATGAAGGACAATGAAAAATATATCCATTCAATAAGAATCTTCTTTTATCTTATGCTGCTGCACTGACAGATAAGAGAAATATATCATGTGGATTCTGATCCCTCTATGAGTTCCAGAAAATAAGATAAGAGTCTGCAAAATGCTGGCAAATTAATCCCAGTGAAATTACTAACCATTTTGTCTAAAGATCCAGTAGTCAGGAGGGATAACTTAGAGGTCACCTTTACTATTAACGTTAAGGGTTTTCTAGCTGGTATTGTGGCATACATACATTGTACATCTAAATGCATGATCTAAAAATGAATTCCTCAGCATTTCTGAATATGCTCCATAGATTTAACTCAAACGATGCAAGGATTTTTCCTCCCACGTAAAACGTGCCATTTTAAGCCCTCTGTCTCCCATTTGCCTGTGCATAAACGATGACTTCTTCCTTAGAAACTTAAATGATGTGCAAGCTGCTAGATGTCAAAGGATCCCTGTGGCTTGAACACAAAGATAAGATAGTACTTATTAATAAAAAATATGAAATTACTCTGACATGTAATTGTTAGAGAAAATGCCTATTTAAGAAATGCATATATAAGAAATAATGACCAAAAGGGAGGGCATTTCTCAGCAGTTAATGACTAGATAGAAAAGTTAATGGCTCCAGGTGAAGTCAAGGTCGCATAACTCAGCCTGTCATTAATAGCTTGGAAATGCCCAGCCAGGAGGTCATCACTGTTATTACGAGCCATAGGAATATAAAAATATAATGAAAAAAAATAATTACCTTTTTGTGTTTTGAAGAGTTAGAAGTAAAACTGTAGGTTGCCATGGATATGTTGTTCTGTTTACTAGAGTTATATCCTCTTAGCAGTTAAAGGCCAGGGCTGCAATTCAGCATGGTGCTAGCCAAAACAATTAAAGCACAGAGCCCAAAAAGCAAACCTCAGCATACTGCAAGATCAAGGATCAGGCTTATAATAAGTGGAAAAGCATTCCCTCAGGTTTATTTTCAGCAATGAGTATTTCTGAAGCAATAACTCTAAGGTAAAACCTGCCTCCTAATAAATTTGTTTCCTAATTTTCTCCATTTAAATTATATTGGTTTGTAACCATATCTTTACAGTTTTTCAAAAGAAATAGATAATATACCACTAAATCCACATTTACACTAGAAATTCTGCCTTAGTTTCCAGTTTCTTTTCCTTATTGATTTTCATAATAAGCTGTCATTTGTTTACTCACTCTTAATATTTGTAATTAATTTAAATATATCATAGAGAATTCCCTATTCTGAATCCTGTCAAAATCAGCAATCAGATATGTTTTGAATGGAGTTCCAAAGATTAAGAATGATATAAAAATGTGTTCTTCTTGCATTTTTTATTATATTCTTTATGTTTGTTTCTTCTTCCCTGGTCTTAACTCTTAAAAGATAAATAGCCTTATCCAACTTTGTTCATTACAATACATTATGTGCATGTCTCAATCGTGTCCTCCTTTTGCCTTCCATATTGGCCTACATAGAATCAAATAAAGAAGAAAACTATACACAAAGACATGCAAAACACTCCTTGAGTTTTCTCGACCTTGTAGCTTAAAAGTATGGTACGGGTGTAAGTAGGTACATTTAAATGCAACCCCATATTTTAGGCAAGTTTAATTATATGAGATGATAAGTAGCTCATTAATCTGTTCAATACAGCGTTCTGAAACGTACTTTCAAAAGATCTAAAAAAATAATTCTAAAAAAACTTTTAAAAAGCAAGTCTGATTTTCATAGAATTCAAGTTCGTACTCTGCTATCATGCAGCAGCATGATGTAGTTATTTTGTCAGAATGGTTTTGAGTCTACTTAACATAAATGTATTTTTCACTTGCTGATGGTATAATAAACAGAAAGATGCATACCAAGAAAACTAAATAAGCACAAAAATAATAAAAAATAGGTTGATTAGTACTACTCTAAGCATCTCAGAAACATATCACTCTGTAGTGGCAAACTATCTCCAGTATTCATATTAAAAGATGCTTATTCAAAAATATTTTTCTCTCAATTTATGTAAGACCAATTAAAATACCAAGAAAGACCAAGAATTAGAGAATTAGAGATAGACAGCACACAGCAGCACTGTGTCTGGAACTGAGACCAGAGTTGGATATTTGAGAACTGAATAGATTTACACTGAAAAATCAATGATATGATTCTCATTGATCCTAGTATGATTTGGATCAAATTATTTCCCTTTACTGAAGACTACAACCATGTTAAACTCCCAACCCAATCTAAAGATACATGTTTGCATATATGTGGGCACACACAGATATTATGCACAATCTGTTTGAAAGAGAACCAAGGACATTGAGAAGCACCTGTTAATATTTCTAAACTGCATATGTTCAGACACTCAGAGAGCTTTCAAATTACAATCAAAGGTGAATATAATCCACAAATCCTGTTTACCATCAAAACTGTTGTGAAATAATACAGATAGTTCAATGCAGTTTTTGAACCTCTACTTATATATCCAGCAGAAGAATGCTTACTGCCACCCTCATGTCCTTCCTATCCAAAAAAGGTTTGCCAAGCAGATAAGCCTTCTAGAATGATTTGCATATCCAGTGGTTCTCAGAAGTAAAATAGAAAGAAAGGCATCCTAAGAAAGAGAACCGCCAGTATTAGCCTTTTTTTTTTTTTTTTTAAACTTTACAGGTAGTACACTGAAGGTCTCCAAGGTCTATGTTTCCATTGCAGGCAGGAGTGTAAACCTCATAAGTATTCCTAAGGTCAAAATCAGCACTAAGTATTCACTTGAAAAGCGAATGGCATCTCAGAACCTAATAGGCTCAAGATCCTACAGGCTTTGCTATAGAGACGATGTTTATTCCCAGGAAAATGTCAATAGCTTCATTTGTGCAAAAGTGTGCTTCTAAAGAAACATTACTAAAATAAGTTTCAAGGTCTCAGTTTAGTTTCAAGGACTCAAACGTTGAAAAAAGGTTCAAGCCCAGCCAACAACTACGTACTCTGCAGCTGCTCTTTCACTTTCTCCCACCCATGGCCCAATTGGGATGGGAAAGAGAATCGGAAAAAGGTAAAACCTGCAGGCTAACATAAAAACAGTTTAATACATGAAATAAAGTAAAATAATAATAGTAATGACAATAATTATTGTAATGAAAAGGAAAGAGACACAGAGAGATAGAGTGAAATAAAACCCAAGAAAGAGGTGTGATGCACACTGCAATTTCTCACTGCCTGCTGGCCAACGCCCAGTCTGTCCAGAGCAGCAATCAATATCTTCTGGCCACCTACCCCCAGTTTATATATTGAGCATCACACTGTGATATGGAATATATATTTGGCCACTTTGGGTCAGTTATCCTGGCTGTGCTCCCTCCCACCTTCTTGTACAGCTGCTCACAGGCAGGACACCAGACACTGAGAAGTCCTTGATTTAGAGTAAGCACCACTTAGCAACATCTAAAACATTAATGTGTTATCCACATTATTCTCATACTAAACCCCAAAACAACAGTACTATACCAGCTACTAAAAAGAATATTAACTCTATCCCAGCCAAATCCAGGGCACAAGATTTTGAGGAGTTCATTCCATTGGAGGGGGTACAGAGGAGGTTGATACCAGTCATTTGGAAATGAATGGAAAAGAAATTTATTTTTCTTTGTTAAAAAAGCCCAACAAAACAAAGTACATACCACCAAGACCTGTTTGATTCTATGAAGACAGATGCAAGTCCAAGTAAATGTTTGTGTTAGACTGAAGATGGATTTTAGCTTCGTTCAGAAGACATTCATCTTAGTGCATGTCCAAACAGAGTAACCATTTTCTCAATCTGTATTTTTCACAAGTGGATTAGGATAAGACTACAGAAATTCTTGAATATGGGATGAGCTAATAAATCTGTATCTTAAACTGACATTCCAAAACATAGTCTGTCGGGATTTAACAGAAATATAGCTAACCGTCTCAAAACAAGGGAAAAATGAGAAAGGCAAAGAAATGTGAAACTATCTAGAACATTGACATTATTTTCATTTTAAAGAGTTATATAGTTGGGATTAATATTTATAATGTGATTGTGCAGTCCACTGCCACAAAAGACTGTCCTGTAAAAAGGTCAATTTGAGACCATTGTTCTGAATCAGCCAAAAAGTATTTTGGCCAGTTTGCTTAGTATCCTTTAGTAGCAGATAGATCTCAACCCTCCAGCCACTATATGAGGTAATTTTAAAATGGTAAGGCACATCATGCTGTGACTGCGCACTAGCCTCGCCCCAGAAGTGGAAGTGTTTCACCCTCTTACAAATAAACATTCTAGAAAATTTTAAAAATGGAGACTGTACTAATAGAAACAGACAATAAGTAAAAAGAAATTAAAAAAAATTAATAAATGAAACAGAAAAAAATCAACACCATAATTCTCTGTAATTTAGAGCGAAAACTTGATTCTTTTTGGTGAGAGATTAAATGAAAGCTCTTAAGCTAACCTGCTTATCTGGTCTCTGCAGGTAGGCCCTTTTTTCTAGTCTGGTTTTCTGCTTCAGCTTACATTAACGTCCAGCATTTCTTAATTCTACAATCTCAACCTCTAGAAAAGCTCCCACTTTCCAGAAGCATATGTGAAAAATTTGTTCTGCCCTGTTTTAATAACTTGCAGAGTTATTAAAGCCAAAGCTTCTGGACACCTGATCAATTACATGTCTTTCAGAATTTTCTTAAAAAAACCAAAACAACAAAAAAAAAACCCAAACAAACAAAAAACCACCCCAACAACCCAAAAA
>VZRL01006199.1:420326-544714 GCA_013397895.1 Origma solitaria | reverse complement strand
CTGGACACATCCTGATGAATACTAAGGTCAGCGCAGTACAGTTTCTTATAAATATCCCTCCTCATATGCCCATTTCTGAAACATCAAACTGTTGAAGTATGATTTCTTGCAGTGAAAATTATTTCACAATCAAAGCATATGAAGCATTGTTTTTTATCTCTCTTATAAAGGTTACTTTATATGTTTCACCTGCAAAGACAGAGCAAAGGGTTTGAAAAATGTGATATTTATTTGATGAGTTATTGTATTTGAAAAGGGACATTTTCACTCACAGATTTGAATTTTACATGCCGCTCACATTTTATTTAGGTAATGGAGATAAAATGAATAAGGTAAAATAAAATGCTGTGGAGGGGTGTTCCTCAAGTCTATGTTTCATGAAATAAATTCCCCTGTTTTTTTCATTGCTCTTAACAGGTCGTTGCTAAGATTTGCATCTTCTCTCTCAGCTGACCTCTTTCAAGATACTCTGGCATTTGCTGCATTTCTGGAAGAATAGCTTTGTGAAATCAGAAGTCTGTGTGATCAGACAAAGCTTTCCAGCCATGTAGTTCTGTTGCTCTGATCCACACCTACTGATATGCCAACTTACCTTGATATGATTCCTGTATGGGAATTTAATCAGTCAGAAAGATGCAGGAAGAAAGGACTTAGAAGCTGAATTATACTTAACAGTCAGGCAAAAGGAAGAATTACAGAGCAGACTAACATTTTTTGTTCTGTATTAAAGTAGCTAAATGAGTTGAGCAATTGCTTTCAAGGCACCTAGAATAATTTCTTAAGCCAGTCTTCACAATATCTCAGTAAGTTTATTTATTATCAGAGAAGAACACAAAATGCATTTTGTTTCTAATTAATGACAGCTCTTGCCCCTAATAAAAAAAAGAAAGAACGAATACCACCTGTACAGTGTCTCTTGAATTTTACAAAGCAGAGAAGCAAGATTAAACCTGTACAGCAGATCTAAAGAAAAAGGAATAAATAACCTGGGGCAAGACCTCTGGAGACCAATTTAAATGGAAACTGAAAAGCAAAGGGTTCAATTGGCCTCCTATACATAAACATATCTTTGGATTTATTATAATTACTTTTAAAGCCAGAGAGGATCCCAAACTGATTTATGAACAGTGTAATAGCTGGGATTGAAATATCAGGATGGGTTATAAAAAGAAGAATATCATCCATATACAGTATTCATTTATGTTCCTGTTTTTGTGCATCAGTAATGATACAGTAAGTTTACGACATTTCTAAAAGCCTCAGGAAGTGTTTTGAAAGCTAATGTGTAGAAAGGAGGAAAAGATGGACAACGAAGCATAAGTACAAAACTCAAGAAAGAAAAGATTCAAAAAGACTATGGAAATTTTATTTGATTTTATTTTTTCCTGAGGAATATTGAAGTTCATATCCAAATCTCCAAATAGATGTCTCTGCAGTTCAGTTTCACCAACACCCAGTAAGTGTAGCCTTTTTATTCACATCAAATACTATCATTGCATCTAGGGAGACTGCAAGGGCATTATTCTTAACCTTGTCTGACCAATGCATTAGATTACTCTCATAAAAATCTCAGAAATACTGGACCTTTATGTAACAGCCTGCTTAAAAGCTGTTTCTATCTTAGGGCAAGCTGTTTGAATAATGCTGTTTACAATGCATTTCCAATTGCCTATTTTTATTTCAAGTATAGTAAAAATGTGTTTTTTTTCTTTTCTTCTTTTTCTTTTTTGGTTACATAGTAAAACACAATGACCCTTGTAAAAATGCATTAGAGGTGCTCCTAAAAGAATTCATTCATCTGCATGTACCCTGAGTCTCGATTAATATTCTAGGAAATCTAGCTCCTCATTATAAGGTTACATTTTATTTTTAAAAGTTCTGGGGGAAAAAAAAAACCAAACCAAAAAACAAACAGTGTAAGAACTTCAATTTTTTTTTTTTTTCCCCCCTGTTCATTTAACTGCTCCTTTGTAATTTTCATCTCTCCACTATAAGAGTATCCACGTCTGGCAAGATTGGTCTTAACCTTGGGCAGATGGAGGGAAAAAGAGAGAAGGGTAAAGAGGAACATGTGTGAGCACGTGTGTGAGAGAAAGGCCACTGCAAAATTTCAAATAAGTATGGACTATTCAAATGGATTTTCAGCACCTGCAGCTACCATTGAAGTAAATAGGAGTTCTGGGAGTTGGTAAGAAAAAGGAATCCTTTAAACACTGGAAACCCACTAAAACACAAGTCCTAACATGTTTCATATTAAATGACAATCTTCATAATTGCTCACAGAAATATTCTAATATTTCATTAAAATAATTACTTATCTAGGAATCTGTGGTTTGCACTTTAGCTCTGTGGACTCTGGCCCTTTATTTTTCTTCATATTTGAGGAAAAAATACAAATTATATTTTCTGAGAAAAATAAAGCAGGTTAAAGAGCAATAATCATCCATCCTTAAAGCAGAGATGGCTGAGCTTCAGAAGCTAGTTTTCTTGTTGCTAGTATAAAAATACATTAAAAAAAACCTCCATTCCCATTTTTCCTTATATATGTTTTTCATCTGCAGATAACACAAACATCATTCTGGAAGAAGAGATTAAATGAATTAGAGGTTCTGTGATGTTACTTGATCTAATTTAAATCCACTAAATACAGAAGTTCTGAAATTATCTAAAAAAAGAATTATGAAACATGCTTCTCTATTTCTCACAGAAAGAGGGATAAAATCTCACTGAATTTGTCTTGCCGTACAGTGGGCTACTAGAGACAATTTGAAATAGCGAGTTTCAGTTTTTTATAGTAAATATTTAAAGTTCTCCATTTTTATATGATTATATGGTGACAATTTAAGGGACTGATGCCCTTTCTTATTCTTGATGTATAAAAAGCTGTCCAATTTGAAATATATATTTACAGGTCATTCATTACCTTTTTTCTATCAAATCCTGAAGGCCTTCACAAGATTCCTAAAATTCCCCTTCAGTGTTTTTCATCTACCTGGGAAGACAATGTCTGATTCTCAGATAAATAAGTAGAAAGTGTAAAAACTTATTTGGGCTTTCACATACCAGAGAAAGGTATACTCTTCTCTCTTAATTGACGGGGTGGTCACTGTTGCTCTCTCTCCCTGATTCTTAGAAATATATGTCTAGCAAGGCAGCTGGCCCTTAGGACTTTCCTTGAAAAAGGATTTTTTGCATTTGTAGCTCCAAGTGATAATCATATGCTGTGACTTCCTTCCCTGGGATATACCTCATGAGCTGTACAATGTATTGTACCCCTATATGGTGTGGGGTTTTCCCACTTTCTGCCCTGTGCCAATTTCCAGATCCTAGGGCCTAAAAATCAGAGGAATTATAATTTTCTAGGTATATTACTCTAGAACTTACTCCCTTACTTTAGCCGAGGACAAAGGCAGAGTTGTATTATAAGCTAGCTAGCAAAAGGCAAAAAATGAAGGTATAACCGCTTGAAAAGCTCGCACAATTTCAGCCTACAATGGTATGGTGCAGGCATTGAATACATTTTTCTGTGTGGACTGATACTCTTATTTGAAGGAAAGAAAGGGCATTTATAATATGCTGACCAGGGACACTGGAGTTTTCTTACACCCACTGACCTCTAGAGTTTGTCTCTGGACGAAAGTACAATGTATACATTTTAGTTAACATGTTCTTATCCTTCTCTATAACTAAGCATGCAAATGAACTCTCAAATATGTGTTTATGTTTTACAATATGGTGTTCATTAAAAGACAGTTTGTGACACAGTATGTAGCTGGTAGAAAGGAGCTGAGTGAAGGGGGAGTGCAAGTTCTGCTGAGTAATAAGAGAATAAAGATGGAAATACTTGTCCCTCACATTGTATGATTTGAATATAATCACACATTTACTTTCACATTGGGAAAACAGCCTTTGTTACAATACTGAATTTAGAAGATAGGAAAGGGCAGCTAACAGGGCACTCTGCAATTTCTGTGCCTTGTATAGCTGAGTATGTAGAATTCCAGTTGGAAGATTATAATGAAGGAACATTTGTCTCCAGCCTTTCTGCCAGAGTATAGACCTATACATGCACTATGCAGTGACATTTCTCTACATTATGTAACCACTTTTAAAACTGCATCTGAACTTCAGTGAGATGAACCTTTACTGAACTATCTACTTGAATGTGGGGAGAACAATTTTGAACTACTTATTGCAAGAACAGCAGTTTGTTTAGTAAAACTGTGTTATCTGCTATTGATAACTATGCTCCATCTCCTACTTTATCCCTTTTATTATCACACGCATTTCTAGACTGCTTCTCACCACAGTGCCTGCTCATTCTTCCTTTCCTTGCCATCCTGTGATATGAGCAAGGATGATCTGTTTCTTACATTGTTGAGATGATGAATGGATCCAAAATCCTCTCAGATTTCCAGAAATAATGAATAACAAATATTTTTCTGGACATTAGAAGTGATGAAAGCATGAAAACAAATTCTTTGGTTTTTCTCTTGTAGCTGCTTGGCCTGGATAATCTGGTGAATTATGATTAGCATTCAAAACTTCAACATGCTCTCCTTGCGTTTTTATCATTTTCTTCCTATTCAATTTTGCAGACTCCATTGGCAGGTGGATAGAAAAGTAGGAACAATAAAGACTGGAAGATGTAAGATTCTCCCACACAATAATTAAGTATGGAATTAAAAAAAAAGCAGTTTTTTTTTCTTTTTTTCTTTTGTTCTTTTTTCTTTTTTTTTTTTTATTTTTAGGACAGCTTATTTAAGGATTTTCTGTAAATAATTCAGTTTAAATATGACTATGAAATTATGCAAATAGTGGGCAGCAGTGTTGTGGAGTATGCTGTCTGATTGAAACCAAAATTCATAAACTTAATCTATCCTACATTTCTAACTTTTTGCACATTCCATTATCTTTGACCTTGCAAAAACACTGTCTTTTGTTTAACTTAAAGCATGATACTGATTCAGTTGATTTACTTATGATCTTCAGGTTGAGAAATGTAAAAACATACGGAGAATTAGAGACTTAATTTATTTTCCTAGAAACCAATTAAGTCGTAGATAAATGAACTAGCCAAAAAAACCCCTTTATGGAAAACTATTTTCAAATTTGAAATGATCTTCTGTAAAATTCCATTTAGAAGCAGTCTATACCAATGTGATTTTGTTTCATGTTATAATATAAAGTTCTTTCTTTTCCTCTACTTATGAAAATTGGTCCAGTTTTCCAACATGAAATTTTGCTAATATTTATATATTTGCATCCCAAAATTTTTCTCCTTGTTGTTTAAGAAAATGTATGTATTGTATAAAATAAAATGATCAATTACCCCATTCTGCTTATATGGTTTCTGGATCATCCAAGTTTAGCTAAATTATACTTCACATACAGCCAAGAATGCATTATTTTGATTTTGGAGACAGTGTAAATATTTTCCTAACCTTCCAAACTAGCATGCAATGTGATCACATGAATGGTAATATTTCTGTCTCCTGAAGTCCACAAAGTACGTCAGTATTATTCTCCTTACATGGTAGCCTTAAAGTATTCTTTGACAAATATCAAATAGTATTTGAAAGAACATATATTAAGACTGTTCCCTATGGCATTCCTACATTAGTGCATAAGCTTCTAACTGTATTAGCCTCTTCCTTTTCCTTAGCTGACTCTCAGACGACAGAAAATTAACACTAAATATAGTTTCTCTAATAAACCAGTGAGTGTGTGCAGTGGCTTGAACCCAAAAGGTAATTTTTAGCTATGTGTATTTTTTGAAGAATTTTAGTGCACTTAGTATCCTTTATGGTGGAGGAACTGCATTGCATTTAATGATTGCTATTTGGAATATTATTTGTGTATATGTACCATAAACATCACAGTAAAGACAGGAATGTTTTCCTGGGAAGGACAGATAAAATGAACAAAATATTAAATATGAAAAATCAGGAGTACTTCCAAATTATACTTCAAAAAATCAAAGGAAATAAAAAGAAAAGAGAAGCTATAATAGCATTAGACAGAGTTCTCTATTTGCCATTATTGCCCACTTAAAATTTGCTTCACATGAGTTACACTCAGGAAAGCAGTTTATGAAAAGGGAAAAAAAAGGAAAAAAGAAACAACCCAAACTCTATTGAATTATCCGTTAAAAATCTCTTCAAGATTACACAGATGTGTAAAGATTTTCTCAAAGACAAAAACTAAGTGCCCTGCTAACAGAAGCTTCCTAAATTGTATCAAAACTCAGTTTATATTCCCACAGATGTCTAACAAGCTGTGTATATGGTCTTGGATTATAGACTGGGAAAAATCAATAGCTTGCTGTCTCAAAGGCACCAATATAGATTATGAATCACAGCCAGGAAGTTGTCAGTGATCTCGGCTGCCAACGGTGCTTCGGTAAAGATATTTGCTAGCTCATATTCTTTTAATGTATGCCTTTCATATATGAAACAGAACAGGTCAATTTTTGATGAAGAAAAAGGAAAAAATAAAATTAGAAAGGGAATTTTAGGCAAAGATGTAGTATATCACAAAATAGTTACTACCCACTCTTACCTAAATAAAAAGATTTTTACCCAAAAGTTGAGGGCTTTTTGGTTTTGGGGTTGTTTTGGCTTTTTTTTCCCAGATAAGATACACCACTGCCCTCCCCCCCCAACATTTTTCTCTGTTTAGGCCATAAATTATTTCTATTGGCTGAAACTAGTTCATAAGTTGAACATAAAAAAAGAATAAAGAGGAATGAAGGTATTTTATCATATTTATCTATGTCGGGATTTTAATCTATTATTCTTTGACAATCATACTTTAATATAGGAATATAAAAGATCACCTCAAGGAATACAGAGTTTTTAATGTGAAGTATCCTCTTGCATTGCAGCTGCACAAATTGTCCATGAAAATAATACACTGTCACTGCTTTACAAAGTATTATATTTAGTAAAATTATAGAGCCAGCAAATAGGATTTTGCCCCACTTCATTTTTTTCCAGATACATTTCAATTAAATAATAGCTACAGAAGAAATAATCATCCTTCTTGTATTAAAAGTATATTTTGAGGTATTCCTAATACACAGTTAGGCATCTAACCTACATGCACAAACTACTCTCCACTGGCTATGTAGAGAATGGAGTCTACAAGTTCTAAGCCTTCAATAGAATAAAGTAACTATTTCTGTGACCAAAATAATAACAATAANCAAAACGCATCTCTCCAGCATGTGACCATTTTTTGCTACACTAGAGTGCTATTTTGAGTGAAGGCTCTGGGGTTTGTCGAGTTATGACAGCAGTAAGGACTTGAATATACCAATAAATCAAGCCTTGGAAGATACACCAAGTTAGGAGAAATCAACTGCAGCATTTTAAGTTGCACAGGGAATAGTATCCAACCCAGAACAAGTGGTGATATTCAGATAAAAATTCTCCCATAGGCTTCCTTATTTGGAAATGGTATAGATGTGGAGTCAGCACATGGGGAGGCATGTACAACCTGTGCTATCCATAGTTCTTCTGGTTTTTCTTTCTTCTGGATACTACATTACATCTGAACCTCTTCTACAATGCTGAGGGGTAGACATCCTGAGGCTTGAGGAAAAAGACAGTGAAGAACATTTAAGTCCAGGGGTATTGCATCTTTCTCTGATACATTTGCTGGTCACAAATTGAATATTTTTGTAACAGTATTAATAGAATGGGGATTTCCTTGTGGTTGATATTATGTGTTGTAAAGTGACATCCTATAGGAGCCTTCTGATATTTAAAAGAGGCCTACGAAAAGGTTGGAAAGGAACTTTTTACAATGACATGTTATGAGAGGACAAGGGAAACGGCTTTGAACTGAAGGAGGGTAGGTTTAGAGGAGACATTAGGAAGAAATCCTTTACTGTGAGGGTAGTGAGACACTGGAACAGGCTGCCCAGAGAAGTTGTGGGTGCCCCATCCCTGGAAGTGTTCCAGACCAGGCTGGGTGAGCTTTGAGCAACCTGGTCTAGTGAAAGGTGCCCCTGCCCTGACCGAGTAGATAGAACTAGGATGACTTTTAAGGTCCCTTCCAAACCAAACAATTTTGTGGGTTTTATGATTTTACAACACACTGACAGCATTGATTTCCAGAGTAAAGCTATCAGTAAAAGGTAAGGGAGGCAAAGAGGCTGGCATGAAATTAATTAATCCACATATAAGAAAAATATTGCAGGAATAGTTGTACTGTGGTCAACCAACTGTCTCCTCTAACTACAGCTATGGTAAACTTCACAAATGTTCAATGTTCAACTCCATGTACAAATGGATCAAAACTAAAAACAATTTTTGACTTGCCTTTTTGAGTAAGGAACAGAAAACTGATGACAGAAACCGGACATATCACCACAATTTTTGCACTGTGGGAGATGGAAGCAAATAGAGTAAGAATAATTAACGTTATGCAAATGAGATAACTTTTTTGAAAGAGGAATTCAGACTAATTTTCTGCATGACCAACATTCCTCAGGAATCCTGGCCATCTTGTGTTTTGCATCAACTGGCTTATCTGAGGGCTTATTTCAGCATCTCCTCTGCCTTTACACTGTGAAAAACTGAGATGGTAAAAATCTTTCTAAATAGTTTAGATTTAGTTCTTGGTCTGTGTATGAGACATTTCTACCATTTACTTTTAGGACTTTTTAATCCTAAAAATGTGGTCTTAGAATTCCCAAAATTTTGATTTAAGGACAAGTTTCATTAACAGATTTGGCTGAAAAATGGTGTGGAATAAATCAGAAGTGATGAAAACTGACTTCAAGCATTTCTTGAAGAAAATGGAAAGTTCTTTAGATAAACTGACAAGTAAACTACTCATTTTCCACTTGTGAATAAGGACATATCATGTAATTTAGGCCTTTTGCTTCAAATAAAATAAAAGCAATCAGTGTTAAATTGTATTCTTTTCTTGATCTTCCTGAAGCAACAATTTACAAATCTTTAGACTACAAGCAGCAGACTTAGTGACTTTATTACAAGCTTCTAGGATGCATAAAACCTCTGTTAACAAATCCTTATGGAAGTATTACTGTACTTCGTAACTAATGAAACAGTTGATTATATGGCTCTCTAGCAGCTATAGAATGATTTAGGCTGGGAAAGACCCATTAGACAACTGAGTCCAAGTTACCCTAACACTGCTGAGTGTTAGCCACCACTAAACTGTGCCCCACGTGCCACATTGGAACATCTTTTAAATATCTCCAGGGTTGGAGACTCACAACACTTATGACTGGGCAGCAGCTGGACGTAGCTCCATTCACCACTGCTCTCTGGCCCTGGCCATCCAGCCAATTTTTTACCAAGCAAAGAGCACACCCATGAACAGCCAGCTTCTCCAGGAGAATGCTGTGGGAGACAGCATCAAAGGCTTTACTGAAGTCTAGGTAGACAGCACAGCCTTTCCTCATTCACTGAGCAGGTCACCTTGTCATAGAGGGAGACCAGGTTGGTCAAGCAGGACCTGCCTTTTACAAAGCCAGGCTGGCTGGACCTGATCACCCCAATTCAGTCCAGCCCAGGCCCCTCCATCGTTCTGCCAGCCTGCACATGGGAGTTGGGAGCAGTCCCAGTGAGGGGAGCCAGGGCTGTACACATCCCCAGGATGACCAGAAAAGACTAAAAAGCCTCACTGAGGATAATCATATGGGCTTTCTGTGATTAACAGGCCTTTAACTTCTCAAGCATCTCAAACAACTACACTAAGATTTTTCCTGAGCTTGGGAAAAGTCTTGCTAAAATACCATCCCTTGAATAAGACTCCATGTTTGTTTGGAACATGAGAGGTAGTAACTAGCAACTACAAAACACTTCATTTTGCTATGTATAAAACGAACAAGTCTTTAAAGTAGGGGAAAACTGCTGGATCATCATTACCAGAGCTAATTAATGCAGAAGAGGCATCAGGGATGATTCAGCTGGACAGAGTTGCCTTTCCAAGGAGATAACAGTCTACGCTGTTGCCATGGACAGGGACTCTCTCCCTTGATCATTGCAGAGCTGCCCACTACACATGTGGCAGTAGAAGACTATCCACCCTTCAAGCACTCATTAAATCAATCTGAAATATTGCTGCAGCTGAGGCTTGCATTTTTATGTTTATATTTTAACACAGCAGTGCTGTTAGCCACTGGCTTTAATTTGCATTTGTGCATCAAAGTCCAGTCTCCTTCAAGTGGTAAGAAACACATGTTTCTCTTGTACTCTTCTTTTTTCCCGAATGAAATTCAAAAACTGGAATAAATGGTTTTTGCAGCTGATTTACTTGTCTATCTCTTACTTTATACGTTTCTTGTTTTGGTTTCTGTGTTGGTTTTTGAAGGTGTTTTTGTGATGTTTACTAGCTCTTCCACCAGCTTTCCATTAAAGAAGATGTTGAAGTCTTTAGATTTATGATGCTATACAGGCTCCATTTCAAAATGCTGAAGTAAACACATAAATTATTTTCTTCATATCTGGCTATTTTTATTTCTCCAGACTAGTGACTTTAGAACATTTAAGTGTGCTAAATAAAGAATCTACCTTACAGAGCATGGGATCCAGACAAATTGTGTGACTCAACACAGGCAGGTGACCAGAACTACAAAACAATGGCTAAAATGAAAAGAGCAAATTTATTTAATTTCCTCTCTAACTGGAGGATTCCAAAGCAACACCTGGGCAGCAGAGATACACAAAACAAGGATGCCAGCACCATCAAGGCTTGGTCCTATCCCAGTGGGCTGTAGGGCTGCTGTTTGCACCCATTTATCAAGGGCCCATGCACACGTAGTTTACCACCATGCTGTGATCTCCCCTGTGCTTTTTATGATCTCTGAGCTTTGATCTCTCTCCCAACAGGGAGCTCAAGCATGTCCGTGAGAGTGCCTCTGAGTTTCTGTAAACACCTATGTTATCTCAGCACAGAAATTCTACTTCTCAAAACAGACAGAGGATAAACAGCAGTAGGCATAATATATGGTTTCCCACACTGATATTCTCCAGGCCTTGGTATTCCCAGCTGCCAGGTCATTTGAGCGGATCACCCCCTCCTTGCCAATCTTCTCTTTTAACCCTTTCCTCCTAACAAATCTGATGTGGCAAAGTGGATAATACACTGAATATTGTATTATACTACTTGTACAATCTTTAAGTGAATTTTTTTTGTTTGGTTGGTTTATGTGGTATCAAACATAACCAGTGTCTATGCATACTACTTTTTAAAAGTAGAAAACAGAAGAACGAACACTATAGAGGGAAAGAGCACACAGCATGGGAAGATTTATGTTTATCTTCTTATGATATAGGAAACTCATTCTGCATCATCCAACAGTGGGTTGTCTGGTATACTAAATTGTGACATCAGCACCAGACATGCTTTTTAATTTTAGTTTATATTGAAATTATTGGCCTGATTCTAGAATTTCTGTGTAAAAGATGTTATGCTGTTATGTACAATAATATTATATTATGTGTCCATAGGTATAAAAACCTATGGACCAAAATACATTTCTACTTCATCCAGTTTCATGAAAGATTAAACATATCTTAGACAGCAATTTCCAGAACTGAAGCTTTTTCTGAAGGACAATAGTGTTGTTAGTATCTTTAGATTTTACCCTGACTTGATATTTTCTACATTTTAATTTTGCCTCTCTTTATTTCAAATATCTATATAAAAATACTGAGACAATTTTATCTGAAGATAGCTAGGAGATAATTTAGGGCAATTCTTCACTAGTATAATACAGATGGATTTGGCATGACCGTATCTTCATTAAACATCTCACGGCTGCTGGTAGCACAGACGGGAATGGAACAGAGGGTGATACTGTTTCATCCTCCAAAAAAAGGTTTCACAGAAATCTTTATATCTACCTTATTTAATACAAGATAGAGTTATTTCTTTGTAACTTGTAATGCAGGAAATTTCAAGAGACTGGGAGGTCACATGAAGCTTTGAAAGACTGCCTTCACTGCATCCACAGGTCAGGTATAGCTGAGTATCTGACCCATTTACCTTTTTCCCCCAAGCGCTTCATGCACTATTTTTGTTGGTTTCCTACTAAAAGAGCTGGTTTTATGACATCACAATGACAATGACCACAAAGATATGCCACATAAGTGCCTTAAGAAGTAGACTTCCTGTTTTCATCACAACAACAGAAACAAGCAAACAAACCCAGAAAACGTGTGCTGAACATCTTTGATTAGTGTTTTACAAAGAGTTTATAACTGGACTACATTGTTTCCAAATGTCATCATAGAATTTTTCTTACTGCACTACAGTGATCCTGTGGATCTCTTCCAACTCAGAATATCCTGTGGTTCTGTGACTATTTATTAGCCAAAAACATTGATCTGATTAGAAATCACTTCCTGAACAAAAAACTAGAGCACCTAATGCAAACTGCTCAAAGCTAAAACCACTAAAAGAAATACTTTTGTCTTGCAAGAGTTTGTCTTGTTTGTCTGAGTTCTAAGTAATCATACATTTATGAAAATATCCCAGCAGAGAACTTGAGAGTTCTAGGTATGAAGAAACCTATATATGAAGAATCGAAGCCTAAGTAGGGGAAAGCTTTAAAAAATACTGTCTTTATGATCTTGTTATAATTGCCCCAGAAGACTGTGCCTACTGATACAAAATCAAGTGTAATTATTAGCCTGAGAAAATAAAATTGAATCCCATGAAATAAAAATTCCAAGAAAGAAGTATGTTGGCAATAATCAAGATAGCTTATTCTCTTTAGTTAAGGGCTTTACTTTGTTAAAAATGGAAAAGAAAAATAGTATTAAAAAAATTCTCCAGGATTGCTTAGAAAGAAATGAACACCAAATAATAGAAAATACCATTGAGCTCAGCTTTTGTATAGCTAAATTTACCAAAAAATTTCTGGGATACAGGAAAATTTGAATAGGAGTATTAATTTTTTCATCCAGAAAGAATGCATAGTAATTTTCCCTTCTAGCTTTCAGATGACAGGAATGAAAAAAATGTTCACAATATTTCTTATTATTCAAAGATATAATTTTCTCCTTGCTGAATCAATTTTTTAGAGGTCAGAGCAATTTGAGGCTTTCTTCTTTGTCCTTCCTTCAGCTGCCTTTCTAGATCTTTTTCTGATGTATTCTGTGGTGTAGTCAGGAACAACACTGTCAGTTATTCTGTAAAACATGTTACATCAAAAGTATGCAAGTTTCTGCCGGTATAGCTGCAGCAATCTTTGCAGGCAGCAACAAAATAATTGTGCATGGGAATGCCAAAAGCTTTTCTGAACATGAATTTTAAAGTTCTTTCTTTCCAGTTCTTTGAAATATCTATGCAATAACTTTACAAGCAAGAGGTCAAATTAGTGATGTTATACATTTTTCAGGGAACTCGTATTCTCATTATTGAAACAACAGCTAAACATTTATTAAAAGTGGAACAAATTTGATGGTTTTACGTGTCATAAATTATTTAATTGGCTATAACTTTCTTAACTTGGATTCAAGATAATGAATGCGAGTTGCTCTCAAACACAATATGACGTCATCCGTTTCAGAAGTAAATGCAAGACGATACAACTTGCACCACCATAGACATTTACAAGCCATCTCTTGGCTTTCAACATTATATTTTTGTGTAAAGGTGTAAGAGAATAAATGTAAATGTAGATAATTCTAATTTTTTACTTTTAATGTTCTAAGGATTCCTTTAAAAATTAATAAAATATATGAGATTTTATTGTTTTGTTGATTAGCTCCTAAATCCCCTATCTGTTGAAATTCAGTTCTTGACAGACGCTTTCCCATCAGAATTTTATTACATTGGTTTGAACCAAATTTCCTAATTGTCCCTACTTACTATACATTTGTTCATATCACAGACACTTCTCATGTACCATAAACTGAAATTGTTTTGGATAAAATCCAACTATAAGATAGACTCCATAAAGCACCTGGCAGGCTCCAACACCTGTCTCTGGAACCAACAAGGGCTATTTTGAAATCAAATTCCCTAAAATCTTGTACAATATGAAAACTAGGTCCTTCACATCACTGTTCATCTCTTCATAGTAGAGGTTTTCTGCAAGAGCGAAGAACAAAAGAGCACCCCAGAAAAGTCACAAGAAGGCTTTCACTTTTTGGTGATATGTTTGGGGTTTAATCATTACAATAAAAAAATAATTCTCTACTAGAAAATTTTCACTTGGATGCCAGGAAAAAAAGTGGGATTTCTTAACTCATTTCAACTCATGTTCTGCATTGTAATGAACTTTACATTTAACTTGCACATTTAGCTACATTCCAGAGGGAGAAAAACACTCTGTTCCTCCTGACACTATTACTCAAGCTCAAACTAGACAGCCTATGTTGTGGAATCTGGATGACTCCTTAGGGTGATAATGAAAGCAACACCTAAGACAGAGACATCAGACATTCTTCAGTCTTTGTACTGTGAACAAATGATTTTTCTTTGGACGAAACTTGACAGCAAAGCCCAAAGTATCATATTAATGAAGTAATAAACATAAAAATATTAAAAAAATAAATAAACAAAGAAAAAAGGGAAAGACAGATTTTTCTCTAAGATAACAAGGAGCAGTATTTTCAGAAATCTGAATAAACGGTTCCAATATATACAATATGACCTCAAATTGATGAACTTCAAGTCTTTCCTTTTTATCCCTTTCACAAAAGGCAAGTTCTCAACAAATCCTGTGCATCAACTATAAACTTCTATGGCTGATGTTACAGCTAACACATATTTCAATATCTTAGATCGTTTCAAGTTAGGTCATATATATGTATATATACAACAATCTCTCCACTGCGCCATGCAGGCTTACCTTGGATGATAAAGGGCAATATTAGCATAGGATTTCTCTTCACTGCCTCACTTGACTGAGAGAGTATGTTTGAATTACTCAGGCTGAACTTCCCTTGAGGGAAACTACAAAAAGAGGAAAAACACAGCACTTTTAGTTGTACAGAGTGACCTCAGGAGAAACCCAAGTATGTCAACAGCCAGGAACACAATGGCAGGTTATTTACACTGATGCATCCTGGGAGAAAAAGACAAAACCAGGGTAAACAGAAAGAAGAGAAGCTCATACTGGGCGTAAGAAAAAATTGTTCTTCATGAGTACAGTCAAGCACGGCAACTGACTTGAGTAGTCTTCATCCTTGGAGGTTTAGATCTGACTGGATAAAGACATGAGCAACCTGATCTGACATCACAAGTGACCCTACTTTGACAAAAAGGGTGGACTAGGCACTTCTTGAGGTCCCTTTCAGCCTGAAATATCCTATAACCTATCACTCCATACCATATTGTTGGATCTCAAATGGCTAAATCCCTACTGAATTACAAGTTCTACATTTCAGCAGTGCTTGCTGTGCAATCTGTCCACCCCACTGCAACAGTACAAAGAGATCCAATTAAATAAACATTTATGCTAAATAACATACTGTTTATATCTGGGAGTTTGTAAACTTACACTAGATATTTTTGTGGGTGCACTTAATCATCCATCACAAGAAGTCATTCCTATTCATCAGTCAGCGCTATTAGTTGCATGTTTCTTTTTATGAATACTCTTATGTGGAAAGGGAAAGCCTATTCATACAAGTTTAAATATTACTACAAGATTCCACAGACTCATAGCCTAAATAAAGGGCCTACAAAGAATGCAACAATGAAAATTGTGCCTGGAGATTTTTGGTTGATTTTGAAAATGCAAGTATTTTCTGTTAGTCTATTAATAATTTCAGTCATTCTTTTTGTATCTTAACTCATCAGAATGTTTTTGTGAATCGATGTAAATAATATAAAGGTTACTTATTATCTATTTTTAATATTTTAACATTGTGTTCTTCAAGGTGCAAGAAATTAAGATCTCAGGTATTTGTGCCCAGTTCAGTATTTTTTCTATACACAAAGAGGAATCTTAAATATGAAAATTGCCCCACTATGATCTCTTTTGTGCTTCTGCTTACTAGGTCAAAACTTACACTTTTACTGTAGTGAGAGAAATACAAAAGAGACCTAACTCTTATCACAACAGAAATAACTGTTTCTGTTCATAGTGCAGCTGTATGTGCTATGCGTACATATGCACAAGTATGTGCGTATATATATGTATATACAACCATGCAGTTTGCAATATTGATCCATTTCCATAATGGTCTAATGCTGTTTTCTTAGAATCAGCACTGCTAAAATGATGAGCATAACAATTTAGTATGCAACTCATGGTCTCTCTCCTACCTTTGCTAAGTTTTAAAGGACATTGACTCTGTGCAATTTTCTTTGACACCAATTCAAAGGACTCTACAGTAAAAGGCATCAGGAAAATCAGGTACAGAAACATTAGAGAATAATGTATTAAGTCTAGTTTCTTGCTAAAAGTAAGCACACTCTCTGTTTTTCAAATGAAGATATTTCAAAGGGAATGGAAGGGTATTAAAGAACTAAAAACTTTATAATATCATTGATACTGACTGGTTTCAAATTTATTATGGAACAGACTATTTGCTATTATTTTAATTACATTGCAAGTATAAACAAAAGAGACTGGAACAAAAAATGGGGTCTTGGGTTTTTTCAGGCCAAAGGTGTGAGTTTTAAGGTTGAATTTTGCTCCCCTGATTTTAGGGAAGTTAGATGTATTCAGAGCATCTGAAGATTTGGTTCTTGATATAAAATAGTAAGACTTCAATTATGAAAAATAATATTTTTTAAGACACTTAACCATTGCACATAATTAAGGGATAAAGTGTAGACATAAAACTAAATGTGTGTTCTCTTCCAGAATTATCTTATATGCAGCTAACATAGCTCTTATTCCTAATTACAATGCCTTCTACTCTGTACCCTATAATGGCAATTGAGATTGATATGAATGTCTTTGCTATTAATACCCCAAAATGGATCATTCAGCCATGGCATACAGCTTTTCCCAAATGCGGGCCTTTGCTTTTCCAGTCAGACAGGATTATAAGAATATTTACTTTTCATATTTTCCTTCTAAAAATTTTCTTCCTGCTTTTTTGCCGGGGAGATTGTATAAAAGCAGTAGTGGCAGATGTTACTGTATTACACAATCTAATGATAATCGGACTTTCTCACTGCCTCTTGAAGGAGTATATTAAAAATTAATATGAGATCTTTCAGAAATAACCAAACAATTTATATGTCAGTTTTCATTTCTTGACCTATAACAAGGACTGTTCTAAAGGTTTATATGCTAAGCATTAGCAGTATGCATTGTATTAATTATAAACTTTTAAAATAAATTTCTTGTTATAATTTATTTGAAATGCGCCATGTTTCTAGAATGATTCCGGTAGCTAAACATACAAGCTCACTGTGGGAGCCTGTCTGGACTGAGAGCATGCACACAACATAGCAGATTTGACATGAAACCTATGGACATCTGCACTTTTCAGAACAGCTGCTAGAGGCCAGCCAGAATTCCCTAGCGTGTGTAAAATGCCATGAGGCATCTATGCTTTGATACCTGAATCACTCTCCTCACTTCCAAAATCATGAGAAAACAAACAAACAAACTTTTCTATGTTGCTTTTTTTTTTAATTAAAGAATGCTTCACTAAGCATGACTAAGTACTTCAAAACAGGGAAAATACTTAACCAGGCTAACTATGAGCAATTTTATTCTTTATTTTAGGGTCTTTATATGCCCAAAAAGTCCCCCATTAACAAAATAAAATGTTTTATTTCAAGTTCACTTATATTTGTCTTTTTATGGTAGCCTAAAGGCTTTATATTTCTTCAGTAAATTAGCATTATATGCAAGCCAGGAGTCACAAAGCAATGTGTCACATTCAAGAGATTTTTTTTATAGTCAAAGAAATGTGCTATATATTTAAACTTTGGTGTACTTCAAGGTGTACTATGAAATTAATTGAAGTGCACATCATGTTCAATGTAACTTTCGATTAATAACTAGTAAAGGAAGTAGATTGGAAAATAAGATAAAATGCATCTTGGGTTCATCAAAGACAGATCATGCCAGACTAACCCAATAGCTTTCTTGATAAGATAACTGATTCTCCAGACAAGGGAAATTCAGTAGATCCAATCTGTCATGACTTCAGAACAGCTTTTGGTACAGTGCCACTTTCAAAATTATTTGTTAAGATGGCAAGAATGGGAGTTAGTTCAGGAGTCGTAAAGTGGAAATAGGTAGGTAGGAAACAAGGAAATAAAAGGTGAATTGTTCTAACAGGAAGGGTGTTGTGCTGAAAGGAGTTTTCCAGAAAATAGTACTGGGTTCAATCTTTTCATTGCTGATCTTCATGCAAAAAGCTTTGTAAACATTTGCATGCATTATCCATCATCATCATCATCATCAAAAAAAAAAAAAAAAGAAAAAAAGATAGAGAGAGAGATGGGACTTCTAAGGTGAAGGTGAAGGGGCTGGACTGCGTTCTTCATTGAATTTTTGAAGGGTTCCCACATCATAACTGGGGCCTTAAGGCTTAGGAAGGGTTCAAAAGACCCAGAAGAAGAGGACAAAGGCCATGATCTATGAGTTTAAAATCTAGTTAGAGACAAGAATGACAAATTTGTTTACTTTAAAACTGTGTAAGGACAGACATGCCTATCAGTAAGTTCCCTGTATTAATTCCCTGCAAGAACTTCCCTGTATCAAATTCACCTGACTTAGTATTAATTTTCAGCAGTGGAAATACAAGAACCTATTTAAGTAGAGAGCACAAACCTTGAGGGTCTGCAGTGCACTTCCCCCAGTTTTCCAACAGCAGCAAGTTGCTGCATTAGTTGTTTTGTATGCGTAGCCAGTCTCTTACTACCGTCTCACAGATCTATTGTCCATGCACTTTCCTCATCTCTTTTTTTTGTATGTGCTGGATCTTTGCCACCTGTGGCAGGAGGTTCTGAAGCTTACTACTTGCTGTGAAAAAAACCCCCATTCTTTCCTACTTGTTTAGAGGTATCTCCCAAACTTCTTTGAATGCAACCTATTTGCAGTATACTGGGATTTTGTGAACAGTATTTATGCATTCAGACTTTGTAATTTCATTAAATAAAGCTAGATGCATTCAGAGGTTTTGTGAAGTTTTAAGATCATTCTCCCAGAAGAAAATAATTCATTGTGGTTTTTTTCTTGTTATTATTTTAATGAATAGCAATGCAAAATAGTAATTATTAAAAAGTCTGAGTCAGAAAAATATTAAATATTCCTCGGCTTCAGTTTAATATTGTTGTAGTTTTATCCCAGTTGGCAACTAAGCAGCACACAGCCTCTTGCTCAGTTCCCATCACTCAGTCTGGGAAGTGAATAAGAATGAAAGTGAAAAGGCTCATGGGTTGAGATGAAGTCAGCTTAACAGGAAAAGCAACAGTTGTGCATGCAAGCAAAGCAACACAAGGAATTTATTCCCAACTTCCCCTAGGCAGACAGGTGTTCAGCCATCCCCGGGGAAGCAGGGAACCATCACACATAATGGTGACTTGGGAAGACAAACACTGTCACTGTGAACACCTCCTTCTTCTTCCACCTCGCTTTATGTGTGCAGCCTGCTCGCTGGTGGGATCTGTGAGAGGCAGAAAAGGCCTGGACTCTGTGAGAGCATGGCTCAGCAGTAAGGAAAACACCCTTGAATTATCAACACTCTTTCCAGCACAAATCCAAAACACATCCCCATATTATCTGCTGGGGAGAAGATTAACTCTATCCCAGTCAAAACTAGCATGAACATATTTCAGGAGTACCGGGCTTGCTTCAAGTTCTTATACCTCTTCTGTAATGCTATACACTGTGTTACACCGTTTCATTTTTTATATGACGAATGAAAAAGACACATCAGTATTGTTTGTAGAACTATTTGCAACTGTGCAAAGATACAGATTGATTCTTTCTACCTTTATTGAATCTTTAAGGAATAGTAAGTTGATTATTAGGTAATAATTGCCAGCTTCCATCTCTATGACTAAATTCCCTATATAATCATAGATAAATACTAGCTTAATAGACCCAAACAAGTCATGGCAGTAACAATGCATAATGCTACAATGGCCATTCCACAGTGTCCCACTTCTTGTTATCATAACAATTGCTATTGATTTATTGAACTTTTTCATAGCCAATCGCTAGCCTTTTAAACCATGCTAACAAAAATTGTGCACACACGCACTACAGCAGAAAGAAAGGTCACTGAAACAAAAATCTAGTGATGAATTAAAAAACTTAATAATTTTTCCTCTCTATGAATACATTTTTCTAAGGCTTGTACTAATCCAGTATGGTACTCATCACTCTTTAAAACGCATCTTCAGCAGTTCTCAAGTATTTGTTATAACCTCATTTCTATTATTTCTTCTCAAATGATTCAAGAATTATTTACCATTATCATCAGTCAGGACAACTCAGTAAAAAGAATTGGTATTTGTTTTCAGTATTAAGACATACTCAGAACCTTTCAGTCTAAGCATTCTATTTTTTTAATCTTTTTATTTTTTATTTGAGAGATTAACAAATCTTCCATTTTTTGTTAAATGTTTTAGACACTAAAATTATTCTCTGAAATACTTCTATTTTTAACCAGGGCATTTTTTGCTATCTTTGTGCAATGTCTAAGGTATACAAAGTGTTTCACAAAAATCAGGAAAGGAGAAGTCACTGTCCTCAGAATTTTGCAGACTTTCATGCACAGTCTAATAAAATCAGGCATGGAGCAGTAAAGGAAGGAAATATTTGCAAAATTATACTTTTGGAACAAGAAGCATGTCTTTTAAACAGCAACAAAACAAGAGCAAAAAAAATCAACAATTTTGGCATTTCAAAAATTTCACCATTTATTGCAGCACCAAATTTGATGACTTAACTTCTCTAATGTCTACTACTATAAATGTGGGACTGCAAAATAACATGGGATAGGCAGATTCTCTTCAGTGTTGAATACAGAATGCTGAGGATGACTACTAAACATGCAACACGCTGATAGACTAATACCTCTCAATAAAAAGAGGTTGTATTGAGGTGTTAGTGGAAGATACGAACAAAAAGCCATGGAAAAGTAGCTTATTTAGCAGGAGTAAAAGATGTCCTCCTAGTCTGACAGTAAAGTAACTTTACTGAAGGCAAGGAAGGAAAGCTTACAACAATATCAACACCCTGTCTAGTATTTAAATAAATATAATTTCAGACTCCAGCATTTTAACCATTCTAATATGAAAACACCACACAGTGTAACACTGGAGTAATGTCTTACCAATCTGGGGCAAAAGTCAGCAACTCTTCCATTTCTGAATCCTCAAAAGTCTCAGAAGTCCATTTAGAGCATTACTGCATTTTTCAAATATTTTAACATTTCTGCCCCAGATATGTAAAGGCCTAACCCTTTATTACCCTCAAATAATGAATAGAATGAAAAAAAAAAAAATTATTCAGTCACCCTACTACTCTTACAATCAACAAATCTACAGCTCAGAAAATTTTTGTTCCTATTAAAAAAAGAAAACAAACTAAAAAACCTATGAATTCTTTGAAATAACTAGCTATTGAAGAAAATATTAATTTAAATCATACATATATTGTCCTCATTTTTATTTTTTTTTAGCATATCCTGATGATATTACATAGAAATAAATATATGTATCCTATGAAACATTGCTAAGTTAGAGTAGTGTAACAACTGGAATTATTTTTGAAATAAACACATACCATTGTCATGGGCTTACATGGCAAGGCATTGGCAGAAAGGAACTGTTATAAACTGGCCAGAGCCCTGATTCCCCATCCTACCTGCACCATTTGGAGCAGGCAGGGAGGAAGGAGGTGGAAGAGTTGGAAAAAAGGAGTGAAGTTGAGCCTGGGAAGATGGCACTAGTGTGCAGAAAGTATTTTTATTTTTGTGTTTGTTTCCTACCACACAATTAAATTGAAAAGAAATTAATTTTCTCCAAGTCAAGTATGTTTTGACCATGACAGTAATTGATAACTTGTCTTCCTGTCCTTATCTTGACCCATGAGCTTTTTCCCCTGTCCTGTTGAGGAGGGGAAGTGAGTGTGCAACCGTGTGGGCATTTGGCAGCCACTCAAGATTAACCCACTGCAACTGCTCAAGTAATTCCATTGGACAAGATATTGTGGCTTCCAAATACAACAGCGAAACTCAGTCACATAAGGGTGTGAGCTCTGTGAGGAGTTCTGTAGTTGAAACTCTTCCTGCTTAAGTTATTTGCCTTTATGAATTTAATTCTACAACCTTGCATAAAATGGGAATCAAATTAGGGGGACTCCATAACACTGCCTTGACCATTTTTATTGCCTTTTCTCAAATTAACAAATTGCATTTTCTATTTTGCATTAAAATGGTAGAGTTGTTACTTGATAGATTTATTTTAAAGACTTAATGCAAGTTCTTGCAATTTCATGTTAGTGCTTTCAGATTTCTTCAATTACATCTTGCAATCTGATTAGATTTTAGTTCATTAAACTGCTAGAGGCTTTTTTTCCCTGCTTTTGATACTTGAATTTTCTTTAGTGTTTACTTAATTCACTAGTGAACCTTTAATATTTTTCACATTCAGCATTGACATGGCCATTAAAAACTGCAGCAAAATGATAATTTAGTTTGTGGGACAGATTTAGCTTCCTTTTTTCTTTCCAATATAGATTCCATAACAGTACTCTCTTGTTCTCTTTTAATTCAAATAGCTAAATAACTGGGGTTTTTGTTTTTGATTTCCTATGCCAGATCCAACTCTGCTTACATAGGATAATATGTATGTTAAACTTGTGTATCCTCATGTCTAAACTTCCCTCTTATTCCTTGTTCACTACTTTCTTTTAATAATAGTCTTGATTCGACTGGTCTCCGGTTAGCTCCAGACTTATCTCTCTTCTTTTTATTCCCTTGCTTATGACTCAGACCAAGTAGATGATGCATATTCTGAGTCTGTCAGACAATCCTCCTTCTGAAAGTCCCTATTTTTCTCCATGAGGCAGCTTTGACGCAGGACATGAAATCTGCCACTTGCTTGAGTTTTTCTATTGGCTGCAATCTCCCACTCAAAAAAACCCCAACAACTGCGTGCAAATATAGAAGAACATAAGAGTAATGTTTAGTTGCAACGAATAAGGAAAACTGTTTCTTTTAATGGTAACAGAAGCTCAGAGCTTCTCCATATCCTAAAGAACTGAAAATAAACCACCATTTGCACTACAAATGTAAGAAAATTTGCTCAGAACACTCACAATGTTAATATTAAATCATGGATGCCTCAGGAACTGACAGGTAACAATTCATAAGATAATTCCTGAATTGATTTGAAAAATGATGAACATATTTGTTAAATGCATCTGATTTTTTGTTACTCTGTCACTGGAAACGTTGTGCAGAGCTTGAGTCCTCATACCCAAGTAGTTTGCTGGATGCTTTTTATCATGTTTCGTTTGGAATATGAGGAGATTAGAGCTCTTTTTCATGCATTATAGAAGTGCCTTTTTCTAATTGCAGCATTATATATTCCACAGTATTGTGGTATGTCTACAAATCAAAATGCAGCCTCTAGATTGAAAAAGTAAAAGAATTTAAGAAAATTAAGTAGTATTAGGATTTTTATGCCAATTAGCAACTCAAATATTAAAGGCAAAAAGCCTTTCAAATTTAGGTACGAGGGTCTGGAGGGATTGGTGAGATCATCAGTTTCAGGCCTCTAGTATTCCAGGAAGTCACATCATACAATCTTTTTCATAACCTTATTAAACTCCATTTAAAATGCAGTTCATTATTTTTGTCAGCATTACTGTTCCAAGACCTCACCGCATTGATGGTTGGGAACTTCACTGATTGCAGCAAGAGTGTAGCTGAACACTGGACACAGAATCACAGACAAAAAACTTCTTTCTATTTCTCTCCAAACCCCTAAATAATTGTCAGAGTTCTGTAGAACTGGATATGATGAATGTTAAGCAGGCAGTACCCAAAAGTCATATATGGCACAGCATATCCCATATTTATTAGGAGAAAATTAAAACATTTATACTAGAAGTTAGCACTTTCAGAACTGAATAAATGCACTGTTAATTAATCTAAGTCTGATCATAAGACTTTTGTTGCTTTTAGTTTTAAACCTTCAGACTTGGACAACATTAGAAATGAAGTTAGAATTACCACAGAATTTCTTTCCTGATCTGAACAATTATAATGCACAAAGCGTCTCATGCATGACTTAATCTGATTAATGAAGAAGAAGGGTCTGTCAGAAAAGAAAATCTGAGTTTTTCTTGATATTGATGGAATAAGTGAAGGACTTTATCTCCAAGTTTTCTCCAGGCTTCTTCTTCTGTGGATGGGTTCAAGGGTGTAGTATTAGAAATTATATCCTATCAACTGGTCAAACAGATAAGACAACATTTTTATTTTTATCAGCAAAACCCTTATTGCTCATGAAAGAGTATATCTTTCAGCACAGTTCTTCTACCACGCTATTGTTCAGATTACTAAGCTCTGTGTATATTCCTTGTCTGTTTGCCCCCCCAGGACATCCTTGAAAATGAGACATGTTGTTTTAAGGCCGCAAGGGTTTTATCCATGTGTAAAAAATTAAATAAAATAAATTCAGAACAAATACAGCATTAATATTTTATACATATATTGCTTTAATATTGCATCAGTAGCAAATTAGAATCCAAGCCTAGATTTTCATGTTTTGAATATTAACTGCTGAAGTTTCATTAGTAGCCTTAGGAGGGTTTGTTGGATCTTAACGAATCATGACAGAAATTATGGTTGGTGTTCACACGAAGTGTGAAGTGTCTGTTTGAAAACTGCAATAAAGTGATGTCAGAGAAAGAAACTGTCTGCCTGATCCTTAATCAACAACAGTAAAAGCAGGCCTGGTAGTGCACACTTACTAAATCTCCCTATACTTTCAGAGAGTGCAAAAAATAGAAGTACTGAGATGCATTAGACACACCCTTGAATGATCATTACCCTGAAGGTAACAGAGATAGGACTATCTCACATACAATCTCCACTGCTTGATATAATATTGCCTCATGTATATTGGCCAGATCTTGCAATATGTTTATCATACAAGTAATCTACAGTCCTTCAAGCGTTCTCATTAAATGCACTAGGATAAGTTCAGTGAATAATAATTTGCATTCAGGAACATTTGCAGGAGGAGATAACCAAATCTATAAATTGAGATTTTTATCTCTAGTCCAAGCTATCACTCTAGCAAAACTTTTCAGTTACCATTCTTGTTCTTACTACATGGAAAAAAATGAATTAAGGGGTTTGTACATACTGATTGATGGCTGAAAATCAGCATTTGCAAGAGTTTTATTATACAATTTGAAATAAAATAGCTACATAAACAAGTACATTTTTATAGAGATAAAAACATGGAAAAACGCATTATTTATATTTTTAAAGAACATCTGAACTCTAATATTACAATTATTCATAATCAGAACCGTATTAGCAAAGCCTTTGGTTCTGACTGAAAGCTGATGAATAAATCTTTCCAGCATAGGAGCTCTTTATCTTGTTAGGAATAAGATCAAAGAAATGTATTTAAAATGGTTTAACTTGGGCCTATCTTTTAAATTTTGCGGAAGAATGTGAAAAATTTAATTTGAAAAATAATTACTGAAAGTTACAAGCAATGCAGTTGTAGAAATGATTGGTGTGTCTGTGATAATAGTCTGGGACAATGCAGGAAAATGAGCAAGCCAGAGTAGTTGCAAAGGGGGCGAAGTCAGACAAAACAAAAAAGACCACACAATTTAATATGTGTCTTCTGCAAATTTTTTGGTAGTTTTCCCAGTCCTTATAATGTAATGTTCTGGATTAACATCTTTTTTTTTTTTTTTTCCACAGGGCAGACTGCTGAATTATCCCTGACAGTTGTACTCTGTCCGTCTCTGGAGCTCAGGGACTGAACCATGACTCAGAGAGTCACAATACAGTCCCTGATTACCCCTTGCTCCAGGAAGAAAATAAACTGCATTAGCCTTTTACCTGGTACAGATGATTTCTCCTCTCTGTACCAGACAGGCTGTGCTGGTCAGTATGTCGGGGCAAGGGTCATAGCCAGACATTACTCACTCCCCATGCATCTGCAAAGGAGTGGGAATAGCTGCCTTGTAGAGGCCATTCACCCTTTTGTAATGCAATCTGCACTCAGGGTAAATTGCACTGTGTAAGAGGGCACTTTAAGCTTCTCTCTAGGAGAGAGGTGTATATGACAAACTCCTTTCCTGTCCTGTATCTATAGTATGTGTTTAGGCAAATGACTTTGAAGCATCAAAGCTGCTTATATTGATCTTTAATCCTGATCTACTGCAGTAGAACCTGATATAACTTCCCACTTTTCCTAGACAGCTGTCTTTGCAAAGGGAGCCCAATGGAGGTATACTATTTAGCACCTCACAGGGTTTAGTCTACGCATGAACAATCATGACATTTCTAGGGATGGCCAGCAATGATCTGAGTGCCCATTTTCCCTATATATGTTTTAAACTAACTATTTCTTGTGGTCAGCATATTCTTGTCTGATTATTAGAAAAAGAAAATTAGGGCTACTAAGAAAAAAAAAATTCTAGATCATCATGGTAAGGAAAATGGTCTCTCACCTATAAGCAGGCTAGCAAGAGAAGCATGTGGGAAGACACTGTATTTGCCCCCTTGTACTTTTGCATGCACAAATGAAGAGTAGTTTGAAAAGGAGAAAGAACATAATATCTATTGCTTTCAGTTCTGCAACATGAAAAGGAAACAGAGACCCAGTTCTTGACCAGCTCAAGTTGTGCCCTTTTCGTAGATTGCTTCTTGGTCCAGGAAATTGTAAAACTGGAGAGTGAAAATTCAAGGAAAGTGAAAAAAAATCATGCACTATGTCAGCATCTGTTATTTATTTGAAGTTCAGTTTGTTGTCTGCTGTCATGGGACTGCCTTCAAAGAGCGCATGGAATATTTAAAAAACAAAGTGAAAAAGCAGGCAGCACTTTCCTGTTACAGTCTGCAGATATTTTGACACTCCAAACAATAATCATGGGTTTCCCAGGTGCTTGATGTTACATAATTTGTCATGATGTCTGCTGTGAGTGCTCCTGGACTTCATGTCTTACTATCCTCCCTCTCTTTTTGTGTCACTTCAGTGGGATTAGGTGTCATCAAGGAGGTCTATAGTGGTGATAATTCAGTATTTTCACAAAGAGAGATTTTCTCTAGAAAAGCTGGTATTCATTCACATTAATAAATGAATGAAGGAAAGTTTGTTGTAAACTATTATTTCATAAGCAAAATCATCTTGGTAAGAGGACTTCAGGCAAAATGATAAAATTGGCCTTTGTCACAAGACTGATACTGTGCAATACAAAGGATTTTTTAAATGTTTTCAGATTATTGATTTACTAGGAGTACACTGAGATTTTTTGAACATACACAAAAAGGAATAATATATTCATACAAGAAGGAAAAATACAATATGATAGATATATGTAAGAGATAGGGGAAGAAGAACCTCCTTAAAAAAAAAAAAGAAAAATAAGATATACAAGACTTTATTAGATACACCAGGTTCAATCATTACTCATGCAAGTGTCTCTTATTGCCTTCAGAGGAATATTTTTGACTCAGTAACTAACAATAGAAAGATAAAATATTCAGAAGCAACTGTCCTGAAATGCCATATATATTCTGTTTTCTACTCCTGCTTTGAGAACTAGAGAATGTGGAAGATCTCACTCTAAAATAAACAGTGATAGATCCCTGCCTGAAGGAAATTATAATCTGAATTAGTCATAGTAAGAAAGTAAATGTCATGGAAAGCCTACTTTTCTGACCCTAGAGAAATCTAAAACTGTGTCTTTGCTCAGCCTGCATCTCCCTTGGTGCTGACATTGGGTGCAATGCATGCTGAGAAAGTTCAGATGAAGCTTCTGACACATCCAGGATATCCCAGAAAGGACTTAGTCATTGTGAAGCTAATTCTTCAGTACAAAAAATGTTTTCTATGACCCAAACAAGGATACTTGCCAAAAAAGTTGCAGTCCTGAATTTTGGCCCATCCTTAGCCTAACACAGTTCGAAACTTCCTACGCCTTGTTAATTTTGTTTTTCAACAAAGAGACTAATGCAAAATATTATTCATGTGCACACATGCACTGAGGGAGCAGGAGACAGAATGCAGGACTTCCATGTCAGCGCATCGCGAGGGGACAAAATTGTGAAATGCTTGTCTTTCCCAGATGTGATGTGAGACCAGCTGTTTTGTGCCTTGTGCATGCTATTGCCTCGTTACAGATGCTTTCTGAAGTGGCCTTCTGTTGATAGTAAATGGAGTGATCTCTACTCCTGCGTTCAAGCTTCTGTGTTTTAGGCCTTAGTCTAGATAACTAAGTAGCTGAAGTAGGAAGTTAGTATTCAGTTGTCTGTATGTTTGCCAAGTTCTAGGGTTTCCTTTAATAACTCTCTACTAACTCACCTCACAGTAAAGCAGTCTTTGAATTTTGAATAGAAGGAAAAATTGACTGACATTCATTTCCCACTTAATAGAGCTGGGTCTCTGTTGGTATGGGATTTGGAATGAAAAGCAATGATTCCATTGAAGGACTTTGGAATAGTGTTTGTCCTGGAGTCAATGTTGCAAGTTTGACTGTATTTATCTGAAACCCCTTGACTTTAAGAGGAGAAATTACTGGTTCATGAACACATTATAAATCCCAGAAGGGCTACATATTTACTTAATGCCCATTTTTTCTGCTGTTTGTTCCACCACTAAAATCATAACCTTGCTTATAACCTCAGTAATTTCTATAATAACCACTCATGATGTAATAAATAGAGGATTAGGACTTTCTGTTGGGAGTAATCAGTAGGAAACTACAAAAGAGTCTGTGGTTTTGCTGATGTTTCTTTTAACAGTGGCAGGAAAAAGAAAAAATAAAAGATAAGGAGATTTATCTGCAAATAAAACGTTTTCCTAAAATTTTCCCTGAGGTTCTAATCTTTTTTAGTGTGACCCAGACAACATCAGTAGAGCTTCAGCATATTGAAGGAAGAAACCTATTTCATACCTCCCCTAATCTTGGAGAGCTTCCTCAAAGTCCCTATACAGAATTAACATAACCATTTGGGCCTGAATTCTGCATCTTGCAAAATTAATGGAATCAATGGGACATGTGTGAATGGATCTGTTTGCAAGGTCCTGCTTTTAAATTAACGTCAAGACACCATTTTTTACCTGATGGATTCTAAAGGGACACCACAGGCTGGGAACATAAGCACAGGAATGCAAGTCATAGGAACTTAACACCATGGGATCGTTTGGCTGGTGAGACCAACTCCCTTCAACTACATTACAAGTGTGAAGCATCTATGTATAACACTATGATATATTTCCCAATTTTTCTTGGGGGAGAAAGAATCAGACTTACTGTAAAAGTACAGAAATTACATGATTAGAGTACTAGCTCCAATCAATGGCATGCCGGTGTTTCACTTTGGTGTGAAGAGATTCTAACCAGGTACCATGCACGTGCTGCTGTAAATTTCCACTGTGCTACCATACAAAACATATTTCTTTATTTGTGGGACACATGAAATAAAAGAGAGCCTGCTATCCCAATTTATTGTTTTCTTCTCTTTACAGAAGAGAGGAAAACCTACCAGATCAAAATAGGAAAATATAAGTATTTCCTTTCCATTAATTAATTTTCCCTTTTATATGAAGCTAGTTTTTAGAAGAGGCTTTGTGTTTTCACTAATATTTGGAACTGCCAGCTCAAAAGAAATAAAATATAATGTCGATAAATGAAATATACTACCTTCCAAATTATCAAGCAACAGTTGTAGTAATTTATTGCAAAGTACACATAATGAAATCAGACAGCAAGAACAGAATATTTAAAATGTGTGACTAATCAAATTCATTAAGTGATGCACATTTGATATTTTCAGTTGGCTAGTAATAAACAAACAAACTCTGCAACTGTCTATCCTGAGTTATGTACGTGTACACAGTTATATTAAAGCCAATAAAGAATCCAATAGGAATATTCCCAGTCAGTATGACATACCTTTCTTGAACCTGCTAGTTTCAAAATGATGGAACTAATGACAGAACAAGTGCAGAAGCTCAGTAAATCACTTATCTTGCCCTATAGTTGCCATAGTTCCTCTTTCCTTACTTTAATGGAGGCACACTGTCTGAGAAAACATGTAGCAGAAGGATATTTTCAGTGTACTGTCAGTCCTAAATTACATCTCTGTGAAAGTAGCACTAGTCATGTCATGCCATTTTACTAAGACAAGGACTCATGAGTGCACTGCCCACAGCAGAGTCACATTTCACCTGTCCTTCTGTGGCCTGCACTATATTGACAGGATCTGTGACAAGAAGCTGAACAGATTTGTTGTTCTCAGGTTGACGGGCTTATATTTGTAGCAGTCCCATCTTCTGCTGGCAGCAGTCTCTGCCATAGATGTGGCTCTGGGAGAACACTATTATTCTCTGGTACCCCTAAGATCATGTTACCCAGGTAATCTTCTTGTCTTTCTTCTCCTGAACTGTTGGTTCTGTTCCAGGAAAAGTAAGAGGTGCTGAATTACTATTTTTATTATTGTGCAGAACTGAAACCCAACTCCAAACCTCCTTCATTATCTCCTCAAACCTTCAAGCCTAATTGACAGCAAGTCTTTATATCTTGATTTGTTCCCATTAGAAGTCCTTGTGCCCTTGAATAAACAGGTAAGGTAATAACTTTAATTACTGCTATAATTAGGTGTATCTGAAGCACCTGTGCTTTGGCATGAGAAAAAAGGCCTAAAGCAGAACTTTCCTTTCTGCAACATTGATACATATTTTTTTGTTAATGCCATTCATTTGGCAGGTAAAGGCACACAAAGTAGACATGGCATCTAAAGTTTAAGAAAAAAACATATTTTTCTTTGTTTGAATAGCTGCTAAATGAACTTATTTATTACTGTAAAGTAATACTTCAAGTAAAAGGCAATAAATTGCATGGAACGGCTTAAAAAAGCTATAGCATCTTTGTGATACACTCATTGGAGAAAACAAACAAAAATAACTGAATCATCAATAGAATAATGCAGCAGGGCATGCCTTTTGCATTTGTTTTCTTTGCATTCGCAAGACCCTATACTGTGTTAAGTATATGCCAGGAAAAAAAAAGGACAAAAAGTATATATATATGTATATGTGTAAAATTATGTGGGTAATATAAATTGTATGTGTATGGTTACAATTTTTCTTTCAACCAGTAAGTTTGGCTCTTTTATTTTCCATTTTAACCAGTGAAGAATAACAAAGTGAGAGTTTTTCTTTTTTTGAGCTGTGTATGAAGAAACTTAGATGTTAAAAAGGAACAAAATTATTGTAGAAAACTTGAATAAATAGATCACTTTTGAATGAAACTTTAGATACCTTCAAAATAATTTTTAAATGCTAATTGAAATGGAAACACTGAGACTGCATGGTCGGCATTCATGCCATCTTCTCCACAGAAAACAAGAACAGTAGGCAATAAATTCAGTCACAGACAGAAAGCTTCATTTCAATAATGTTAGGAAATGCCGCTATTTAAAAAAAACAATGAAATTCACGGTTAAGTGACTGAATTAATGTATCTCAGTATTTGGCACCCAAGGAAAATTGGACTGATTTTTGGAACGGCACAGTGGACTCAGTATCCAGGAGACCGTAGGTACTCTAAATACACCTACCTCTACTCTGGAACTCTATTTTGGTATTCTAACTTTGACATCTGGATTTTGTTTGGAATGTCCTGTTGCTCTTTTCAGTTGTATTCTGGTGTAGTTAATTGGAGCAACTTGGTCACAACATGTCTGACAATCACATCTCCACACTGAGAGGTCTGGGAATGCTGAAAACAGAGACATTTTTCCATGAAAAACTGCTTTAAATATCAGTATACCCATGTTTACTCTTCCATCACAACATGGGTTTTGAAAATACAATTAAGTACTTTAAAGGTTGAACTTGAAGTGAAAATTCATTAAATTTTGCAGTTTTGCTTCAATTCTGGAACTGAAAAAGAATTTCTCAAGAGGTTTGGAAATGTCTTACATGAACATGATGATCTGTAAGAGATACGTTTTTTAGAAAATCATTACCTTTCTTCTAAAATGGGACATCATTTCTGTCTGTCAAGGTTGGAATTCCAAATCAGTATTCACTTTTGAAAATTCTGAACTACACACTTTCCTAAAATAAATTTCCATTGGAATTGGTTAGACTAGTCACCAAAGAACTGCGGGGCAGTCTAAAAGAAGGGAAGTGGTCTGTGTGACTGTGATTTCAGTGATGTAAGACAGACACTAAATAATCTCTCTATTAAAATATGTTCCACACTATAAAAAATTGAAAACCTACCACAAAGCAAGGCACAACAGGGGATAATATGGGATAACTGACTTGCAATTAACCACACGGTTGTTTTTCTTTAAATAAATAGAAGACTTCTGGCTCTAGTGCTGTCCAGTATATACTTTTTTTGAGCACTGAATTTCCATAAAATCAGTCACTATGACCTGAAAAGACAGCTGATATGTGGGTGAGGAATATTTTCTAAAGAAATTCCTTAGGAATTTTTATTAGATATGTACATATATGTAACTATAAGAGATAGAGACAAGCCAGTTAAATATTTGAACTTCAAAAAAGTTCCAGTGTTTGGAAAAGAATTAAAACCTTTTGAGAGTTTAGCAATTCTTTAGTTTCATTCCCTCTCACTCAGACATCTTCATGGCCGTAGGAGAGATGTGCTTAGTTCAGTTTTCATGATTTCAAACTTGTATTTCTACTTTGAAATGTTCATATAAGTTCCATCCACATAAGCACTTCCACAAGACGTCCATGGTCCCAGCTGTAGGTTGAGATTAAGTACCTTCCAAAGATGCTCATCTTTCTCCACTGACTGCAGAAGTAGCTTAGATGCCTAAATTCTGTTCAATGACTCCTTTTTAGCTGAATTTGAGTGAAATAAGTTTCAATGTGTCTAAGGAAATCTGTGAAAACAGATGAAGTGTAGGTTGGGATTTCTAAAGAAAAATATTTGGAAGCTGCAAACAAGATCTCAGAGGAGCCTTTTCCCTTACTCCACTGAGTGAGAAAAGCAACATGGTAAAGCATAATAAAACTTAAACTTTTTGTCTATTTGTAGAACTCCTACTCCAAATATTTCAGTGTTGTTGGGAGATAACCTGGATGTTGAGTACATATGATATTAGTCTGAAGCAGATGACTGAATGTTTGCCAGATTTGCGTTGATATTCTTGGCAAACTCAAATTCTGAAGGAAGAAGAGGGGAAAAAAATCAAGAAAGTAATGTTGCTGTTATTTCTTCATTCTTTCCTTCCAAAGGAAAATATTTGTTGATCAAAATTCGTATTGCTTTCATAGGCGTCAGTTACTTCCTTTTAATTTTATTTTATAAGCATTTCTGCCTTTAAGTTAATTTCTAAACCAGCCCACAACTACAACACAAATGATGATCATCTATTAAATTATATGTACCACTTTTTAATGATATATAAATGCTGTAAAAGGGACTGAAAATAACAGCAGCTGCATTTCTGCAAATAATCCAGTGTGACACAAATCACAAAACAATGTATTAAATAGCTTCTATTTTTCTCATATGGGAGATAAATTATTATGCATCTTTGCAGCAGTCAGCTGGCATGACAGTTGATGTCCATGTAAACTTGTTGCTCAGAAAACATATGAAAAAGTTATTTTAACTGTGATACAAAAGAATCACTCGGCTTGAGACATGCAGGCAAAACATGGTCTGGTCTATCATTAATCCAAGAGTGTGATACCCAATTATTTGGGATCCAATCTAGGCATTCCTGTTACTTTCCCAGGCCAGGAATAGGCTGCCACAATATTTCAGTTCTCAAAGCTTGTGCCCTTTTGACTACTGCATGGCAGACTAGGGATCTGAGTGAAACAAGCAGATACTCAGTCTTGAACCACTCTTATTTTTCCAATAGACATCCACAATAATAAAACAAAAGAAAATATGATCTCAACAAAATCAGCAAATAGTATTCTGAAAGGATGAACAGATTGACACACAGGATTTTAAACACAATACCTTCATCAATTTATTCCGGTTTTTTAGAGGTGTTAAAATATTCTAGTTTAAATAATGCATTCTCAAAGGCTGATATCTGCTGTATCTTTCTAATAGCATAAGATGCAAGAGATAAGTATCGCCCTTAGCTTGAAAGATACTATTTTTCATCATTTGGGTCACCAATTTAATGTGATTTAACACTAAGCTTTCTGAATTTTGTGATCCATTGTAACAGTCTCCTTTTACAAAGAAAGGTAACTCTATCTGGCATTCACAACCCAGCATGACTCCAGCATTTTAGAAAGCAATGACTCCTAATAGCTTTTCAACTGCAAGTAGAATACAGGCTAATTGCAACAAAGCCCCTCAGTTTAGTAAAACTTGAATCTCCTGACCGGTCAGACAAATCCATTAGGATTTTATTGGGTCCTAAAAAGAGTTATGTGATTCCCTAGGATCCAATCCTTGTCAATCAGGCATGGTAAATTGGATTCTTGAATAGGGAAATCCCTAAGGGAGAGAAGATGTTATCTAGATCAGATGCAGTGATTTTTTGACTCTGTGCTCACTAGGTTCTGTTCTCTCTTTAGTGAACCAATAAAACCATAATAAGTATTGATTAACCCATTACTGAGCATTATCCACTGGCTTCTGCCTGACTGTATTTAAACACAACACAGGGCCTCTCTGCTGCCATTGTACAGCTGTTTGCCTTTACATTGGCAGCCTTGTCAAGCTCATGACAGGTTTACTTAGTTTTCAAAACATCTTCAGTCACTTCATGTTCATTTCAGAAGCACTATTAAAAAAAAAAATCCTTGAAAACAGCTATATTTCCTCTGAAAGAGCACGGAAAGTAAATAACAATCAACATTTTTATTCCATGCTGTGTATTTGGAAGTGATTGTGTTAACCCTTAAAAAAATCAGATACTTTAAAATTAAAACGTTATAAAGCATTCAGTCCTGCAGAAGGAATATTTGTCCTTAGGAATAACACAAATTGTTGCTTTTTGATGACTTATGTAATTGTGAGCAATATGTGACAGCTGTGTAGGTATCTTTCATTTACACCCACCTGCATTCATTAGCTGTTGAATGTGTCATAACACTCCAGACAGTGGACTACAGAATGTCTGAAGCTATGAAATTTTACTGGTGGGTGGATATGTAAGATTTGCCTCAAAACGGACTGTTCATGCATGAACTTTAGTTTGTGTGGGAGCTGATCTACAGTACTTTTGAAACTTCTTACTAATCATTAGCTTTTGGAGGAACTTTCTGAATTTCTTTCTGAATGCTACTCAATACTTGAGAGTACAGAGATCACCTAGATAAATTAACTTTGATTACAAGGAACAAGGTCAGGACCCGAATGGACGCAGGTCGAACTGAGGCATCAGAGAAAGCTCCCTTTTTTAACAACCATATGAATCATTGAGCTTTTAGAAACTATTTTATTTTATGTTCAACATATGCAACATTTGCAAGAGAAGAGGAATACGTGCTTTGAAAAATTGATGTGTTTTTATGTCTTTTTTTAGGTGTAGTTTTCAAGGCTATATGGTGTTTTGTGTTCATTACAGAATAGTCATTTGATCAAGTGATTTTCAATACATTGTCAAAATAAATTACATTCACTTCATTAGATGTACAGGAAGTATAGCTGAAACAGGGACAAGTATTAATTTAGGACTCTGCAGAAACTGACACTCCATCTTATGACCCTGAGGCTGTATTATTCAAGATACCCCGTGATGGAAGGAAGTCTGTCTCCATAGCAATTACCTAAATCTTTTATCAGTCATTTCTGGAAAGAAAATTAGAGCAATTGTGTCAGGATGGTCATATGGGCAGAAATTGCACACTCATTCAAACCACTTATGTCTCTGACTTTGTCCCTGCTTGATGGCTGCTTTTGTTTACTACTATGCTTTTGAAAGTTTGATTGGACATGAGCAGATGTGCCGTACTGTAACCACAAAAGGTTGTCCTTTGTTTCCTTTCCATTTCTTTTATTTTTTTTATCCCTAGAACTGTCACTGAATTGCACTGTGTTTCTGTTTATTAAGCAAATTAGACTCTTACATTGAAAAAAGCCAGAAAAGAATCAACTGACATTAGTTAAAATTAACAGCAGCAAAGTTCCCATTGACATATCTTTAATTATTACAGAACGTGATAGTATTTAATGGCACAGGTTAATTTGATTGAACTCTTTAAAAATGCTTTTAAGAGCACTACCTATTTTTATCACATTATATCAATCATATCACACTTGTAGAATTTTATTGACTAGATAATTAGTGCAGTAATATAGGGCTAGCTACTTTTTGAAAATGAAATCTGGCAAAATTTTAGTGTCCCATTCTTTTAAAAATTGTTAAACCAAAGTAAAAGGGGAAGCCTAGTGTTGAATGTCTAGGGCTGTCTCTTTAAGAAATAGAACAAAACAAAAGATGCACCCTCTTCCTCCACATTTAGATTTCTTTTCACTGTTGGTTTTTGAAGTAAGAATAAAAAGCTTAACTGTTGATCAATAATAGTTGCAGCCTACACTGAGTGGTATGAACAACAGCCTAAGCTCTCCCTTCAAGTTCCTTGTTCAGGAAAATTTACAATTAATGGCTTTCTTACAACAGCAGAGATATCCCCTTCTTCATGGCTCAGCTAGGGACCTGCCAGACTAATCTATTCCCAGTTTGCTGGCCATGGTCCTTTACTCTATCTGTCTTAGCATATTGATTTCTGAGCTGTCTTATTGGTTCCTAACATAATTATACCAGGAGTGGGTCTCTTAGTACAGCTAATACATTTACACCATGGCATCTAGGGAAGCTTATTACAGCAGCATCCGGTAGCACCGCTACAGTTAAGGGTCACTTGCCATTTCCATTATAAACCCCATTTTTCAGGGGTTTATACCTTAGCTGTTTTAATCTGTATCAGGCTAAAACTTGGCATAGGCATTGTCAGTCTGCATAAAAAATATGTTATTAAAAACATTGGTCAGTTAAACCTGTTAAAAATATATATGTCGTTCATACAGATATGAAGATATTGTTAGAATATTGAAAGGTTTTATTTCTCTCCTTTGACTCTCTAAAACTGACAGTTTGTGAACTGAAATATTTTGATAGAAATGTAAACATTTACTTCATAAAATGCATCTTCTTCAGGCATTTCAAAGAGAAAAAACTCTCCATTGCATAAGGCATTGATAGAACATAATGATAAAAGCATAATGATTCTTTGACACAGTATCATATGCAAAGGACAAGTGGCTCTGATGCAATGACAAAGAAAATGTAGCATACAATGTATGAATAATTGTTTTTAGAATTTTAAATCAATTTAACGCTGTGAAAGGAATCAGATTAACAGCCCTGGAAACTTAAGCCTTCTATTTATCCACAGAGTGAACACTCTTGGGTGTGTGGTGGGGCAAACTGTGTGACTTAACTGAAAGTGAAGGACTAAATGTAGGGGTAAGAGGATATTTCAGCCTCTCTTCTAATTCATCTCACTGCTGACATAATAAACAACCAATAAATGTACCCATTTGTGCTACTTCAGCTTACTTTTTTTTTTTTTGTAAAATGGTGACCAGTCGACACTTCGCTTGAATGACACCACTGATCCCTTCCATAAATTCTTGTCTCCCTGATACAGGAAAGATATAGACTTACTGGAGCAAGTCCAGCACAGGGCCACAAAGACGATAAGGGACAGTGGCATTTTTCATGTGAGGAGAAGCTGGGAGAGCTGGGACTATTCAGCCTGAAAGACAGAAGGCTCAGGGAGATCCCATCAATATGTATAAGAACTTGATGAGAGGGAATGAACAGAAGGGAACCAAACTCTTCACAGCAGAGCCCACTGACAAGACAAGAAGCAATGAGAACGACTTTAAAAATTAAATTCTGGCTGATCACAAAACACTTTTTTCACTGGGGGGGTGTGGTCAAATAATGGAACAGGATTTCCAGAGACATTGTGGAGCCAGAGATATCTGTAGAGTTATTTAAAACACAACTAGACATGTTCCTGAGGAATCTGCTCTACAGGATCCTGATTGAGCAGAGGTGTTGAATCAGATGACCTCTGGAAAGGTTTCTTCCAACACCAAGCATTCTGTGATCTTGTGATTCTGCAGGTCCTAAAAACATCCAATTAAGCACAGAGAGTGGGGTAAATCAGACACTCTACAAAATAAACAGGATACTTTTAGAAAACTTACTGCAACATTTCAAATGGTCAGCCAGGTGGGACTGAAGTTGTCAGAGCAGAAGATTCTACAAGAATCGGTGGACAACTCTCTCTTTATAGTATGTTTTGTAATCTTTGCCTAACCTTTGCCTTATTGAACCTCTTTATTGCTATCAAGAGGACTAGTGAAATTCCAGATTTAATATTTGATCAAGGGAGTAAGCCACTGAGAAATTCACTGTCCTGTTCTGAATAGGCTATTAGGATACTAAACTGGGGCAAAAGTTTGTTTCAGATGTCATAAAATGGTACAAACCACTGCCTCGGTATCTGAAGCCATGCACAGAAAAGGAGCTTGTGGTAGTTCAGGAGGTCTAAAGGATGAGGAAAAAAGCTTCCCCATGTCTGAAGGAACACAGCGGCCACTGTTATTGCTGTCTGCCGGATGGTAAAGCAATCCTGGGCTAGAGGTTATAGCCCAGAACCATTACCATGGTCACTAGAGATTTGCAAGTGAAAAGATGCTTAGGTAACAAGCTGGGGACACCAAGAATCGATGCACCAAGAGTAGTAGTACAGATATGAGCAGCTGAGTTTAAAGAAGCTAACTCTAGAGCATCTAAAAAATGATGACATAAAAGTTTCATTCACTGGTCACTGTTAAATGAGAGCTTGTTTTGGTATGAAGGGATTTTGGACCACTTTGCATTTGACTCCTCTCTTACCTTTCTATGTCTGTTTCCCTCAATTTCTCCTAGAGAGCTAAGAACAACAGCAGCAGTCACGGGAGTGAAGCTGACTGCATTGGGTCTGGGGACTAAAGCAGTAAGGTTGTAGAAAGAAGAGCTGCTGATCCCAGCTGTGCCGGTCTCTCACTCTAAAGGGAGGGCAAGTTGCAGACTCAGAGAGAATGAGGGCATTTGGATGTCTCCTCATGAAGTACTTTACATACAGAACACAGACCAAACACTTTTTCCAGCAGTAAAACTTACAAGATTAATTACTGCCTCTGCATTGTGAAAACTGTTTCTTCCAAGGTTTTTCACCTCCACTGAATATGTATTCTGGATTTCATCCCCCCACCCACCCAACAGTCCTGCTTTATACTTTCAGTTCCAGTTTTGATTCTCCTTCCAGTACTTCAAAGTTTTACAGGTTAGGACTAATGTTTTAAGCTTAACTTCAGACCACTTGACCACTTAGGTGCAACTGCCAATCTGAGTATAGAGGTTTTTTCTGAGTCCGTAAACATTACTTCGAATGGATGGATATCTACCAGAAGGCTATAATGCTGTCTCTGGAGCTTCAAATGGTCATACAAACTATTCTACTTCCATCTGTATTTTGGATTAAGAACTTAGAGATTTTTCTATCCCTTTTCCTTGCTCCACCAGCACACATTCATGTTCTGTTGCATTTATGCTCACACACATCTATCTACATCAAATGCTTGCCATATTTTTTAACTATTGAACTGTTAAAGCACAAGCCTGCCATACTTAAAATCTGCAATGGAATGGGTTTAGGTATTTAAAATTTTAAATCTATTATCAATTGGACTAAGAAAACCTATACACCAAACTCATGTTTTTCCTAAGCCTACAACATGTATAATATATTCTTTCACTTTCTTGATTGCTATGGTGCTTCAAAACCCCATGTTTTTTATCTGATTGAGAGTCTGTGTTAGCCTTAATGTTGATTTATCCACATTACATAGACCACAGAAGTTTATATTCTACCAGTATTCTAGACAGTATATGTGTGCCTATTTGCATACATGAAAAAATATTTTAAAAGTATGAAGAGTTATCAGGCACAATAAATCTCAAATAGTCAGTATTTGTATTTTTAAAAGTAATCATTTTCAAAACACCATTTTCACTTCAAAGAGATGTTGAAAGTGTTGTGTCAACAGGTTCTGTACTAAGATGACTTTTCCAAATCACTTTCAGGAAGTCAAAGACAAGAACTGTAAAAAATTCAATGAAACAACTAAATATTATTTTTTAACTTATAAAATCATACATTATAAATCTTGATTAAAGTTTGATGAAAACAGTAGAATTGTCACCAATGAGCTATTCACATGTAATAGTTTCAAGGATGCAGCCCTTGGATGTAGAAAATACCTATTAGGTAATCAATCCATCCCCCTGTCATGGCTCTTGCATTTTTTAGTGATTTATCTGGTCTAGTTTAAGTGTCTTAATTGATGAGACACTCAAAGCTTCATTAGAAAGATGGAAGGAAAAATGTTCAGATTGAGTTTTAAGTGATTTAGTTCAACAATGGAAACTACTCCAGCAAAACTTAAGGATATATTTTCATCTGTCTGTGTAAGGTTTCAAGTCTCAGCTGAATGAGATTTGAAACAAAGAAGTTGTCATGCTGTGAAAGGGGCATAACAGTACAGATACATACGAACTAGCAGATGCACTGTAATAACATAATTCACAGTCACAGACTACTGTATTATTTGGCAAAAAAAGTCGAGCTTTGCATAGCCTGTCATAAAAAAGAATTGCCAACTATTTATTTTAGTGTTCCTAATTGTTGTCAGAATATGACCTGGGTCTGTGACACAGAATTTTTCAAAGTCAGCCTGGGAAAAGGGGCGTACATTTATCAATGTTTTTATTTTATTCACCAGTGCAGCAGCACTTGTGAAGGTCTGTTTTTATTTAATTCTGAGGATTTTGTTGTTAATGGAAAAGCTGTCTCATAAATTAGAGAAGTGCTCAATTACAGGCCTGACAAAGATTGATTCAGTTCTGTGCTTGGTCACTACTGGCAAGTGAGGGCCAGAAAACACCCAGTCAAAACTAATGGCACATCACCTTAAAGGTGATCAGGGAACAAGTAGATTTAAGAAGAAAAAATGGCTATATAACAACATGTTCTGTGAAGGCTTGGTCAGAAGATATCAGAAGTCAGTCTGAATATTTTCATTGACTTTACTGCGTTTTATATCAGAAATCAGTAACAAAACTTTTGGTGTGTGGGGGCACAGAACCCTGGGTTCCTCTCTGGAAGGTATGGGTAGCTTATGTCTTGCTAAAGAGGTACTTCTGGACTGGGATCTCACGTGTTGGTGAAAAAGAAGGGGAATAACTTTTAAAAATACTTTACTGAATGTACATTGTCATTGGTAAGTCCACTACTCCTACATTGTTTTTACAGTAGCAGTTTCACCTTCAAATTCAGGATGAGTATTATTGTTATAAATCTAACACTCAAGTGTCAGTGCTGATAGTACCAATGTGAAGAGAAAGCAAAATAATTTGAAGTAGTCATGCCTCATTAAAGGAGAACTAAATTACCTTACAAAATCTAGAGCTAAGGTATTAAGATCAAGTAAGGACGGAAATCACATTGGATGAGAAGCTAAGATGTGAAAAAAACTCAACAAATGTTAGCAAAACTCAGTGGCAAAAGAACCAAGATGTCTCCTCCTTTTCTGAGGCAGAGCAGGTAATATTTCTAGTCTTCTAATTCAAGTGTGAAGGTCTCGTGGGTATGAGCCACGAGTTCATGATAAACTATAAATACGTATAGATATTGATATAGGTTATGTCATTCAGTATGTTAGGAAATTATACAATTAATTTTCTCATAGAAATGTTGTCTGATTCAGTTAAAAGGTTACATTAATATATTTTAATTTTTATAGAAACTATGGTTGTCCAAGATCTTTTTTAAAATATGCTGCAGAAAATGGAAGGTGCATATAGAAGATGTGGATAATGACACTACTGAATTTATCCTCCTATCTAGTTTGGGTATATATAGCCCTGAGAAACTGAGTTGCTGAGAATAAAAACAAGCTCTACAGCCTGCTGTGCCACAAAGTGTTTGGGTAACAGCTGGCAGGTTACTCGAATGTTTTTAAAGGTAATAATGTATTATCTTTTCATTGGGCACTTAATTTAAGAATATGTATTTCATTCCATGGATTAACTGAACCCCCTGATTTCAGCAGAATTAAATGTGCAGATGGAGAGCTAGCCAAAAAGCCAAAACACTGTGAAAGAATCACATAGCTGATGCTTGATATTGGACCTTTGAAAAGGATACTTCTGACTGATTTCTTTGTGTTTCTGTCCTTCTGATCTCTACAATATTTCCTCCTCACTTCAGAAAACTCTTCTCTAATGCATATGATGCACTCAACTACAAAAATGATGACAGAAGTCTGGCTCAGTTAAGAGATTATTCTCTTTCTGTCCAGACAAGAATATATAAATGTGAAGAAGAGTTGGTGGTTTGTGCTAAATTAACTTCTCGTTGGTTAAATCCTGCTTAAGACAGANAAAAAAAAAAAAAAGTCAGACCATCTAAATTATCTAGATTCACCCATTTGAAGTGTGCATAAAATTCACTGGCAACTCTAACCTTGAAAGTCATCACTGCTGTTCTCAGCCATCATCCTTTCAATCAATTAACTGTGCTGTTGTATCATTAGAGGTGCATGGATCATTTTGCACAAGTAGAAATAAGTCTGTCAACCTCCTCCCCCGCTGAAGTCAATATAGTTAGACTTGATTCACAATGATATAATGGAGAACACAAATTGGCTTTCTTACTGTAGCAACCAACCTTACTTTCAGTCTGAGTCTTCCAGCTGATACTGTTAATATTTTGTGTCTCACAGTGAATTAAAGAAAATTAAGCACAAAGTGTGCAATACAACTCATGGAAATAGTGAAAGCCTGATGTGCTGTAGTAAATGCAGAAAACAAGACTTTTGAGTGTTTTCTTGCTATGGGAACTTTTGGGACAGGCTGCTGATCATGCTGAGAAAGGTGAAAATTTTAACATTCACATGAGAGAAAAAGGCAAGCAAAATTTTGAAAGTACACTGATATTAAGAGAAAAATAGACCAACCTTCTTATGTAACATAGGAGAAGAGATTTGTAGTTACAGAGAAAGTAGCTACTTGGCTTAATTTCAATCACAGGGCTACAAGAGAACCTGTACCTTTGCTCCACTGACACTTGCTGCCCCAAAGGCGTCTCCAGCACAAAGCTCATTTTATTTCCACTAGTAGAGGGGAGGCAGAAATATTTGGATCTCACAACATACAATTTAGGTTATCACATATTAAATCCATTTATCAATGGATTTGTATGTGATTAAAGTCTGAAAAGGTTGGGATGGATTTTGGATGGGTTGCATCTGGTCTCTGTAGGCAGTATTCAATCTTACTGACATGATTTAAAAAAAAAAAATCTTCATTTGCTTAGTCTGTGGTGTAAAGAGTGAGGAAAGATGTTAAGTTCTTGAAAGTTTTGAATTTCAAAAAATTAATTGGAAGGACCTGTTGATATAAACATCATTTTATAAACAGAACTTGAGCTCAAATTGCAACTATTAATAGCTTTTCAGAGTCACTCAAAATTAAGTACAAGAAAGTGACCTGGAATTTTTAAGTCAAATCAAGCAGGTTTGTGTTTACTAGATTTTTTCTTTCCTGGCCCTAATATTTCTAATTTGTCAATTTTTTTCAAAATAAAAAGAGCGTACTGAAAAAAATAAAATAGAGAGTTGATGAAAACTGGTCAATGAAGAATAAAACGTACTCCTTTGCAGACCATGGATACAAGGGTTATTTATAACAGAAGACTTGGCCATGCTCTCCCTACGGGTCAGATGCACACACACTTTCAGAGATAGGTTTGTGCAGAATAGAGAGGAGACAAGCTCATGGCATTTCAGATCAAGACTTTCAAAGGTGTTGATTTGCTGAATGCAGAAATTATTTTTGCATACCTCACTTAAAATATTCTTGTTTTAATTACAATGTTTTATTTTCACACTTCCTCTTTATTGCTAGAAAGAAATAACACAATTATGATTTACTACCACAATCAACAACAACAAACATCATCATCGCCACCTTCCCCCCCCTTGTGTAAAAGAGGGAGCATAGGATTTTGGATAAAGCAAATAAAGGCCAGATGGTCAGATAGAAACATCTGCTTGTGCTTAAACCAAAATGGTCATTCCTTATGCCAAGCCAAGAACTGACTTTACATGCAGTGACATCTACATTGTTTACTTAGATGTATTTCCTGCTAGTTTTGCATAAGTAGAAAACAAAAAGGCACAAAAAAATAGCCATCAGTTTCCTCTTGTCACCAAAACCTACGTTTTCTCTCAGTATCAAATACAGCTTTCAAAGTTTGAAAACAACAAATAAACAACAATAATTGGCAAATTGAAAAAGCATGTGGTTTTGTTATTACACATGTTCTGTGAAATCACTCTTAAAAAAAATTAAAGGTTTATATGCTAAATTAGTGTGTGGTTGTGTGGTTTTTAAGACTTCTGTAGCTTATAGATAGCATATGTATTTCATAATATGGTAGTTATTAAATAAACAGCAGGTATTCTCATGAATGGTAAAGGAATAGGCTTATAAAATGTGCGCAGTGTAAATTACCAATGCATAAATATAACAGTTTTGTATAGAGTATTTAAAGAAATTGTACAACTACTTTATAGGTTTAATTAAAAGTATAGAGTTGAGTAAGAAACAAATACCAATAACAAAGAAGAATCAAGGTAAGGAAGAAAGGGTATGTTCTCAGCTGACACTTAAATCATGTAGTGCATAGAGAGGCGTAAATATTGAAGATTATTCCAGATGCTTGCAGCTGTAGAGAGAGTTCTGGCCTCAGAGGTAAAATCACCAACCATATGAAGTTAAACAAGGGAAAGTGTCAGATTCTGCACCTGGGATGGGGCAACCCTGGATGTACTGAGGAATGAAATGCTGGAGAGCAACACCTCAGAAGCTGAGCATGCGTCAGCAGTGCCCTGGCAGCCAGGAGGGCCAACCCTGTCCTGGGGGGCATCAGGCACAGCATCACCAGCTGGGCAAGGGAGGCGATTGTCCTGCTTTGCTCTGCACCGGGGCGGCCTCACCTCGAGTGCTGGGGGCAGTTTCAGTCACCACGATATAAAAAGGACAAACTACTAGAGGGTGTCCAAAGGAGGGCTATGAAGATGGTGAAAGGCCTTGAGCACAGGAGGGCTCCCTGTCACGATAGGTGTTTGGGTTGGGAGTGTCAGCCCAGACAGAGCACAGAACTTCGCAGAGAGGAGAGACGCACTGTGGAGGATTTTCAGATCCTGGAACTGTGGCCATAACAAAGGTTCATGTCAAGGTTAAAGTGATCGAGAAAAATGGGAAGCACAAGACTAGACGAGACACGGAGGAGTGTCATGGTTTAGGAATGGCAGTCCCGCTCCCCTCTCCCCACCACTCCGGTGAGAGAGACAAAAGGCAGAGACTACAGGCTGAGATAAAAACAATTTACTGGAAACAGCAATCAGATAAGGAAACGAACAGGAGCAGCAACAATATTAATAAAAACAGTGTACCAAAGAGAGGGTGTTTTTTTCTTCAAATTGCTCACCACTGACCCTGACCAGCCGACAGGAAGAAACCCTGAGACAACGAACAAAGTGGTGTCAAGACCCTCTGCTCACATTCTGTTACCTCCACTGCAAGCCACACCCTCCTTCCCATAAATGAGAATCCCTTCCTTCCTTCTGCCCTTCCACAACCCAAAATGTGCAAGCAAAAACAACCCAGACACACCCACATGACTCCAGCCTCCGCCCCCTCACAGCTAATGTAAAAAATTAACCCCGTGCTTGAGAGAAACCAGAACAAGCGGACAGATTTATGTTTCATGGTGGTCATTTGAGTAAAATCAGAAAACAAAAAATGCCTCTGTTGCTGTCTTGACAAAATCTGATCAAAGTAGATAAGACAAAAACATTCATAGATTATTTCCATGTGTAAATGTAACAATATTTCTACTGCTGGTACTCAGGACAGAATAGTGACAACTGATTCACTAAATTATGAATGCATGCTGAACGTGCCTCTGGTAGTAACAATTCAGTTCATCCTTTAGTGTGCATCTTTTCTTCTCTACAGTTTAAGATTGATTTTCTATATGAGACTTGGATATATTTATTTTACTCTAACATTTATGACATTTCATCCCATAATGATATGCAAATGGTGGTCAATGACATGACATGACTCTATCACACAGAATATTAGAGAGACTAAATTTTGTTCTCATGGAAAGATAATTAAAATCAGACTGTTTTCCAAAAATGCAGTATTTGAAGAATTTACTTTGTGGTTAAAAATGCAAATGTCTGATACAGGGCATAGAACTTCCACAGTGTAAAGGAAGCTTTAGTAATCCTCAGCTATCGTTTCTGCCCTTCTGTGCAAATTTTGCACTGAATATTCCCTGATTTGATTTAAAAAAACCGAAACAAAACATAAACACCTTATTACAGCTATAAACGTTAATAAACACTGAGAATGTAGATCAACTCTGTCATTATTTAAAACCGTTTGAACCCCAAAAGGTGGCATCAAAAATGACTGTCACTGTTTCACCCCAGTGGGCAACTAAGCCCCACCCAGCCCCTTGCTCACTCCCTCCAGTAAGAAGGTGGATAGAATCAGAAGGGTAAAAGTGAAAAAACTCGTAGATTGAGATAAAGACACTTTAATAGGCAAAGCAAAAGCTGCATCTGCAAGACTCAAATCTAAAGCACCTCGAGTGAGTAGAACGAAGAGCAAATTAATTCTAGTAATTGAAAGAGACAGAACAATATTATACTCTGCAAGAAGATTTTAAGGATCACAAGCCTTAGCTGCATCCTTTTGTGTCATTCATCTGGAACTTATTTCTGTTTTGATTGATGCCAGTCTACCTACCCAGTGCAATTATTTACAGGCATGTTTCAAATAAATTATAAACTTGGTCTAAATATTCTAAACATGATAATTAACATATTATAGATAGACAATAACTGTAAGCAGAGTAGATCTTGAAGATGTGCCAAATTACCCTTCATTAGTTCAGTTATTGAACTACAGATACCAGCTGTCTCACTTGCAGGCAGTTTTGTTATTTTGCCTTCTGTATTGACTGCTAACTCTTGGATATTTCATTCTGAGTTTAAGGAATCATTATTCCCTCTAGGCACCAGTCTATATTTTGTACACAGCCCTTTAAAGTACACACTCAGTTGCTGCTGACAAGTCAAAGTGGATAGCTGGTATTTTGCTAATATTTTGAAGCTCTATTGATACAGTAAGTAGGTATCATACCACAATTAATTAATTAAAACCTCCCAGGTTTAATGTTGATTTACACAGAATGGTGTGATTCAGCAAAAAGAGATGGATAAGTATAACTTTGGTCATTCTATGTGAGTACTGAGCAGCTCTGAATTGCAAACAGTCAATTGAAAAACATGAGTTACCAACCCATAGCAACCAAGAATAGCATGCTGTCCTCATCAGGCTGACTCTAAGGGTTGCACCTTGTCCAATGTGTTGAACTACATTTCCTAATATTTTATCAGCTTTAATTACAATTTAAAAAATTAATTAAATGAAACAACAATTGCATAACATTTTTCCAGTGTAGTTGAGAACAACACATGAAGTCCGACGAATAAAAACTGAGCCATGATTTATACATTTTGTTCACTGAAATTAATTTTTATTTTACAAGAGTTAATTGCTTCAGATTTTGCACAGTTTATATAATTAGAGAATGCACAGACATGGAAGGCCTATACCCTTTTTTCCCAAACAATATGTTAACAAAGCCTCCACAAACTTTAAAGCCTATAAAACATGCTTATAAAATTATTCTCCATGATGGTGTAATCAAAGTTACAAGATAATACAGTGTTCATTCTTTAGATTTAAGTTTCCTCTGTCAACAGATTATGCTGGAATAAATTCCAGTTACATCAAAGGAATACTGAACAAGCGTGAGAGAAGAACAAGATCTTTTTAACCTTATTTTGGTTTTTAATTGATCAGTATGTCAAATTGTGTGCCTACAAGGAAACTTTATTGTTTCCGTGGTGTTTGTTCATTCTTTTGCAATAGTATTTTGTGTGATCATTTTTTCATCCACAAGAATAGTGTAATTTGCTTTCATAGCTTTCAGAAACCGTTGTAATTTAAACTGTAAAGGAAAAAATGCCTTATCAATTCACATAAAAAAACCCAAAGTCTGTTCATGATGGCAAAAGTTCAGGATAACTTGATATATTGGCCTGAATAATTAACCATATTTTGTATGGGAACTCAGCAAGGATTTAGGTAGTTTTAATCTTCTCATTTGTCCCTTAATAGACTTTTTCCTAGAAAATCTTCATCAGGTAATTCCAGGAAAATGCTTTGCTTTCTGATCTACATCACCAAAACTTCTAGAGATGAACTTTCATACTCTCTGAATCTCCACAAGGCTTTTTTAATGCTACTCAAGCAATTTTCTTCAACCTTGAGGTCTGAAAGGCATTTTTTTTCTCCTAAGTTTCATTTTTGTACTAATTTCGCACTTTTCATTATGCTAACATGTACTTTCTTCTTCTCCTTTTATCCCTCCAGACTTTTATCCTTCACTGGTAAGTAACTGATTCATTTTATTCCCAGTTGTCTGCTTTCCTCTCAGCATCCTGCCTTGACCCACAGGTTTTACTTTATAATGTACTATATTTACTTTATGTCACTCTAATGACTTCCTGCATTGTATGTTTGCATTCCTGGTAGAAACTGTGGCGCATTACCTGAAACTATGGCATTGTTCAAGATTTTCTAACTTACTCTGAGCTAATTCTTCTTCTAAAAAAATTAAGAAAAAAAAAAACAAAAGAAAAAAAAAAAAGGTTTGCCTCCTTGCCATCCACGAGTTCATTATGTGAAATCCAAATAAGTATGGGAAGGTGAGACTTTGTACAGGTTTTGACTGGGATGGAGTTATTTTTCTTTGTGGCAGCCAATATGATGCTGTCTTAATTTGGTGAGCAAAACAATGTTGATAACACGGGGTTGTTTTAGTTAATCACGAGCAGTACTCCTCTGTTTTTCACACTGCCCTGACAGCAAGTAGGCTGAGGGTGCACAAAGATTTGAGAGGCACACCTGAGACAGCTGAGCCCACCTGACCAAAGGGATGCTCCACACCATATGGGGTCCCATCTGTGTGAGCCTCCACATTCAGGTAACCAAGGGCAACCATCAAACCACAGCAGAAATGCTAAGAGTAGACTTATTTCATTACCTCACTAACAACGTTTATCGGCACAGACATGTGGGGACACAGGTTCTGTTTGGTTTGGTTCATCTTGGCCAGCAGCAGGACAGGGGGCTCCCAGCCTGCCTCACTATAACACAAGGCTTTGGGCGTGTCTGTGAGAGTGTATTATCTCTGCACGGGAATTCTACTTAAAACATGCAGAGGATGAGCAGCACTACACACAATAAATGGAGCTTTCCCCCACCAACCTTCTTAGCATTCCCAGCTGCACAATCACTTGGAACCAAACTGTTCCCTCCTCCTTGCCAAATCTTCTGGTTTTAACTTTTTCTTCCCCACACCATCCTATTTAACCTGAAGGAAAAAGGACGAAGGAGGATATTGTGAGTTACAGCTTCTGACTTCCTAAGTAACCATTACATGTGATGAATCCCTGTTTTCCAGAAATGGCTAAACATCTGCCCTCCAATGGGAAGTAGTGAATAAATTCCTGATTTTGCTTTGCTTGCGTATACAGGTTTGCTTCATCTATTAAGCTGTCTTTATCTCAATCCACAACTTTTCTGCTTGTGGCCTTCCAATTCTCTCCCTCATCCCACTGGGGGAGAGTGACTGTCAGGATAGCTGTCTACTGGGGTTAAGTCACAACAGGCAGTTAAAGGAGTGGCAGTCTGCCACCTTTACCTCCTTGACTAATATGCTCATAAAATAATTCTTATCATGGATATGGATTTTTCAATTGGAGAGCACAACAAATGTTTAAGAGATTGGTGACTTTTAAAAAATTTTGTTTTATGTTATAGACAAAATTAAGGCTTAAGAAAAAAGCTGAGAACCTGTAGGAGCTTGGAATCAGGAATCACTGCTTGCTTTTTGTGCCCAGGAGAGCACAGGAACAGTCCAAGACACTGCAGAGACTGGGGTCGAGCGCAATCAGTGTAGAAGTTTACAAAAGATCTAAGTAAAAAGTCACATCCATTTATAGACAGTAGTTCTGCTGATTCTGTAGAAGTTCCTTAGTGAAAGGCTGCATAAAACAGAATTTAAGGTAGGGGAGGAAAAGAAAAAGATAAATGTAGTCTCAAAGGAAAAACTAATACATTTCAATCCTTTATGAGAGATCAGCGGTGTTAAATTATTAATATGATGAAAGGTTAAGGAGCATCTGTTTCTGCCTATGGTTTGTGGTCCAATAGACCCTGATTCAATGGTGGTCTTTTAGTTTACTCCACTTGCCTTTAGACTTGCTTTCTCCACTATGGCTACATCATTCACAGTAGTCTCCAATAAAGAAAAAGTAATTTCTCACAATGCACTTTAGATTAAGGCTCAAGCCTATTTCCACTACAGTGAACAAGTGTTAGATGCACAGTTTCTATTAACAACAGAGAGAAATCTGTGCCTAATTCCCACATGCATCCTTAAGTGCTTGCCTGTTTGCTGTGGTTTTTAAACTCAGCCATTTCTTGCAATAGGTGAACAAAAAAGAAAATAAACCAAACACAAAAAACCTCTCCTAAATGTTATTTTTTCCCTATCACCAAGAAAAAACTTATATCAATCAACATTACCCAGACTTTATACAAACTGACATTGGTTTTGGAAATAAGAAGTGTGTTTTCTTACATTTCATAGTTTAAAAAGTGCAAAAATAAGGATTCTATTGAAGATAAAAATTATTTGTCAATTGTACAACGTTTTCTTCACAATTATTCTGAGCAGTATTGAAGTGATAGAATAATTTATGATTACTGAACTGTTTACCACAATTTTAAAATTATCTGCAGAAGCCACCACTCTCAATGGTGATCTCTTGAAACATATTCTAAAAGGACATGAATCCTCCCCTGGTAGTTTTCAAAAGTATAAAATGAAATAATCCAATATCCTGATCTAGTGAACTTTCCATTAGCTCAAGAACCAAGCTACACAAAATATAACAAAATGCTCATGTCCATTTAACAAACCACTTACACGCTGGTCTAGTTTTAAATCAATGGCTATATCCATCCTATCTGAAAGGATGATCTTCAGGCAATCGAATACTCTCGAAAGCACAGAAACCTTTTCTTCTACCCATGTCTTTCCTGTCTTTCTCCTGGTATTTCTGCATGCTCAGAGCACCAGGACTTCACAGCCGCACAGGATACTGACTGCTCTCCTTGCTATTTAGTGGAGGTTGGTAGGGGGATAAGCACTGTTTGGAGGACATCTGAACATGCCTATGCTGGTGAACTGAACAGGGTAAGGCCATGGATGCAAGCAGTGGTGAATGAGTGTCCTTACTGTTTAACACTGAGGTGCTCCCTGGAATGATTTTATTCTGCTCCAAGTAGCTCTCTCACAGGTATTGCCCAACAATGGTTTGTCTGGTTGTCATGTTCCCAGTTGTTCCCAACAGGAAGTTCTGAAGAATTCAATGGGCTTATGGAAGGGAAGAGAGTTCGAACATTCATGTGGTCACTGTCTTGTTTTATTTTATTGACAAATATAGGTGGTATTGTCAGAACCAGTGTGCAGCAGAAAATAATACAGCAGTAAGACCTTAAAAATCATGAAAGCCCCTTGCTTAGAGAGAGTCATAATAATAAACATGGTCATCCGGGAACTAATAACAGAGCGGTCATATTAAGCATAAGAAATGCTTATAAAAACCAGACCAAATGTCTACCTAATAGTCTCTTTGAAAGGGGAGAATTCCTGTCTGAACATGGGTTTTCTTGTAATTGTATTTTAAATAATAGGTCTCACAGTATTTGCACCAGTGTAAGAACCTTCTGCAGCTACTTTCTTTGCAGCTGCTATCCTCTGCTTTCAACTGCTGTGCTTTGTTTAGGGTGGGGTGACTTGTTCAATTAATTCTTTCAACAGATGTTTTCTAAGCTTGGACTCTTCCCTCCGCCCTCTTTCACATGTCATCTTCTGCTTCCAAGCACTTCTGGGGCTACGTGAACTTGACTTAAGCTGTTTGCCTGTCCTGCTGGTGCCATTTGCCGTTTCCTTTTCAAAGGGCTATTGCTGTAACAGCTCTATTCTATGCAGGGAGTGTGAAACCTTTGAAACTGATGCAGCTTCATTGCAGAGACTATCAGAAGGAAGTAACATTAAAAGAAAATCACTTCATACCTGTTTAACTGCTACAGGATGTAACAAATTTTAAACAAATGAGAAGTAGATAGATGTTTCTAAATGCTTACTACTTGGCTGCAGAACCATGTTGATTTCAAAGGCATTTTCTCCCTGCACAGAATAGAGGAGCAGCAAAAATTGTTCTTTGAAGAGAAAATGCCACCATCAGGAAAGGAAGGCAGCTCAGGCAGCTCAAAGAGTCCCAAAAGTGTTAGGGAGCCACGGAGGACATCTAAAGGGGAAAGTCCAGGTTGTGAGCAGCCTGAGGAATTAGTTTAAAAGAACCCCTTTTCCCCACAGAAATCCTTCAGATGAAGAGGCAGCTGTTGGATTCTTTCACGGCTAACATAGAGGGATCAAGCTCAAACAGTTCTGTAAGTCCTGCAAAACAGCAGAGGATAACTAAAAGGTCTAAGTAAAGAGCAGGTCGTACATTAAGGCATTTTCCTCTCCTGGCATGTAAAGTGAAGGGGGGGAGGGAGAGCAGAAAACTGAATAATAAGTCATAAGTAAGAGTCGAGTTGGAACAACCACATTCTTTCTAACTACATGTAGCTTGTCGCTTTAATTAGATAATAGTGTTTTTTCTTTTGCTATTAAAAAGCTGCTACCTTTCACTTCAGAGGTGACTACATTTCAGTGGGGGTGAAGGATAAGCTGTTTGCACTTTGTTGTGTAATGCCCTTGAGCAACATATAAAGAAAATGACTATTGTACATGCTTTGTAGCTTGTAAAATCCTTTGAAATAAAATGTGGACTATAAACATTATATAAAAAGGATGACTGATGAAGAACTATATATTCTTGATAAGTATGTGTTTATTGGCGGGTAATTAAAAGGAGTCATCAGATCAGGGAAAAGCTTTTATCCCAAGAATTTTATAACCAAATTTAGGTCATTAGTTTGTGAGGTATTTGGATGATTAAAGATTGAGAGATACTAATAAAAATAAAGACTTTACTCTGTTTCTGCATTAATAGTATACAAAAGGTGTATAAACAAAGATAATGGCAAGGAAGTAGTTTCTTTGTCAATATAACCTTTTTCATGTAAAAAAAAAAACTTAATCGAAGGATGTGTCTCAGCATGAAAACAAGGGTTATTTAGCTATAACTGGTCTTTGAAATGTATTGTCTACAGCTATATTCACACTGTACCTATAGAGGAGATACTTGTGGGGGGGTAGCTGGTGTTGTGATGAGGCCTGTTAGAAGGACTTGTATGAACATCCAGCTACATAGCTTCTTTATTAAAGTAGTGTGAATATATAAATGAGAGCACTTTGGTTTCCCTACATGCAATTTCTGTCAGTTACACTCACCTGTTCGTAGCCCTAACTACACCATCAGCCAATCCTCTTTTGAACATGCAGAGCAAATCCTTCTTTCTTGTCAGCTCCTAGAAATCTTCAGAAATTAGAAAGCAGGAAGAATGGCTTTTGAGTGGAGGTTTAGGCAAACAAGTTACAAGCAAACCCTTTCCACCCCTAAAGATGTCACCAATTTACTCCTTCCAGCTCTACATGACCCCAAGCAATGCTCCTTACCAAACACCATCTAGTTAGAGGGGAGTTGCTGACTGATGAATCAAGCCTAAGGGACAATCCTCCTTTCCCTATTTGAATAAGCATCCCATTTGTTAGCTCAATACCCCTGGCGTTTCAAACCATGAGACTGCAGCAACAGGAAGGATGAACTGAGTTCCATATAACAGCTTGAAAGGATCAAGCACAAAGATGTTTGTTGGTTAGATCCCTGGTTTCTCACATAAAGTGCCCTCAAATTAAAGCAGTCATTTTTCCAAGGCAACCTTATGGAGCTGACTATTCAATAAGAAATACTCTAAGTTTAGACTGCTAGCCATACAACCTAACTGCATACGCAGGGTGATGAGCAGCCAATGGCCTCTTTCAGTGCATACATAAAAATGATGCACGCTGAAAATTAAAGGTGTAGAAAATGCTTTCAAATTTGAGGACACAAGATTGAGATATTTCAGGGCACTTTGGTCTCTGGATTCAAGATAAACTACTCTAGGTGAATTAGATGCTCCCCAAAGTCGGAGTGCAAACAGAACCAGCAATATAAACTAAATTGTCCCTTATATTCCTCAGCCTGTCAATACCACCATTTTACTGTATCTGAATGACAGAGAAATCAATGCAGTTTTTTTTTCAAAAGGCCTGTTCACCAGGTGTTTAGTCCATTTATGATTAAAATTTCTTATGTAGATAATGACCAAAAATATTTCATCACCTGCATGAAAGAAAATCAGCAATGCTTACTCTGAGGCAAAACACTGGGTAAATCTAAATAGAACCTATAGAATCATAGAATTATGAAATCATAGATTTGTAGAATGGCCTAGGACCTTAAAAAATCACCTCATTCCAGCCCTCCTGCCATGGGCAGAGAAACCTTCCGCTAGACCAACTTTCTCAGAGCTCCATCCAGCCTGGCCTTGAATGCCTCCAGGCACGTTAAATCCACAGCTTCTCTGGGCAACCTGTTCCTGTGCCTCACAACCTTACAGTAAAAAAAAAAAAAAAAAATCTTCCTAATATTTCATGTAAACCTGCTCTTTCAGTTTTAAACCATTAAAGCTCTTGTTCTGTCACTACATGTTTTTGTAAACAGTCTCTTTCCATCTTTATTGTAGGTTTCCTTCAGGTACTGGAAACCTACAGTTAGATCACCCTGAATCCTTCTTTTCTCCAGACTGAATAATCCCAATTCTCTTAGCTTTTTGTCACAGGAAAACTATGGCTGTAGGAAGTGTAGGAACTTAAATAGAGAAAACAATTGATTTTCTCACTTGCTGGAAAATACAATCCATTTGACTGAATCTTTTGTAATGTTAGACTGTCAGAAAGTATATAGCCCAGACTAAAGATCCCTCCACCATCCACAGGAAGAAGTGAAGAAAATTGACAGATGATGTATCTGACCCAAGAATGTCTAGAAATAGTGATGTAGTTACTTCATCTCACACTGAAAGTTTCTCAAGATTTTAATCATAACTCTCCTTCATTCTGGAGCCAGAACCCAGAGTTGCCACATGCCAGACTCTCCACTACCTGGATGACTTCAGAGTAAAAGAAACTTGAAACTGGAATTTATCAATTGTTCTGACAAAAAAACCAGGAAGACACATGTTTCTTTTTGACTTTCATGGAAAAAATTATCACTCTTGGCATACTCCCATTGCTTCAATGTATCTTTTAAGACATCATCCCATGTTTTATTTTATGAAAATGTCTGAACTTAATATATTTTGGGCTATGAGCAGACAAACTGTGAGAAATTGTTTCAATGCAGTCTATCATGTCTGCATATCAGGACTGACCATGTCCTTGCAGTGTGGATGAGTTTTCATTCCATCTTACCTTTCCATACAGAATATGTTGATATTATCATCTGCTATTGTCTGCATATGATGACCCCAATGCAAGTATAAAATGCTGATTCATTAATTTTTGACTGAGGGTGGGCAATTGTTGTCTTTTATCTTGGCTTTGAGATTCAATGAGATTCAACATAATGCCTCAGAATATTGTTGCATATATGTTTTATTAGGATGTTATACTCTGGATCAGCTATAAAACTAGTGGGATTCAGTAAAGGTAAATCAAGCTTGCCCAGACTGATTGTCTTCTGTGATGAACCAACAACCTGGCTGGATGAGGGGAGAGCAGTGGATATTGTCTACCTTGACTTCAGCAAGGCCCTTGACACTCTCACACAACATCTTCATAGGCAAACTCAGAAACCGTGGACTGGATGAGTGAGCAATGAGGTGGGTTGAGATCTGGCTGAACGGCAGATCCCAGGGGGTTGTAATCAGTGGCACAGGGTCTGCTTAGAAGAATGTCACAAGCAGTGTCCTCCAAGGTTTAATAATGGGACCAATATTTTTTAACTTATATATCAGTGACTTGGATGAAGGGGCAGATGCCACCTCAGGATGTTCATTGATGACACAAAGATGAGAGGAGTGGCCAATACCCCAGAGAGCTGTGCAGTCTTACAAAAGAACATTGACAGGGTGGAGAGATAGTCATAGAGGAACCATCTGAAATTCAGCAAAGCCAAATGCAGGGTCCTGCACCTGGGGAGGAATAACCCCAGGCACCAGCACAGGCTGGGGGCTGACCTGCAGCAAAACAGCTCTGCAGAGAAGGACCATGACTCCTGGTGGACAACAAGCTGTCCATGAGCAGTATGTCCTCGTCGCCAAGAAGGCCAAGGGTATCTTGGGGTGCATTAGGAAGATGATTGACAGGAGATCAAGGGAGATGATCCTGACCCTCCACTCCACCCTAGTGAGGCTATATCTGGAGTGCTGTGTCCAGTTCTGAGCTCCAAGAAAGACGTAGAGCTTCTGGCGCAAGTGCAGCAGACAGTGACGAAGGTGATTCAGGGACTGGAACATCTCTCTTAATGAGGACAGGCTGAGAGAGCTGGGCCTGTACAGCTTGGAGAAGAGATGACTGAGTGAGGACTCCATCAATGTCTATCAGTATCTGAAAGCAGGGTGTTAAGAGGATGGAGCCAGGCTCTTCTCAGTGGTTCCAAACCATAGGACAAGGGTAAATCAGCAGAAACTGAAGCACAGAAATTTCCATCTGAATATGAGGAAGAACTTCTATACTGTGTGGGTGACCAAGCACTTGAACAGGTTACCCAGAGAAATTAGGGAGTCTCCCTCACTGAAGATATTCAAGAAACATCTGGACACAATCCTGTGCAATGTGCTCTGGGATGACCTGGCTTGAGCAGGGACCAGAAGGCCACTGCGGTTCTTTCCAACCTTACCCATTCTATGATTCTGTGATCAATTATCCAGATTATTTATTAAGCCCTCAAAGCTTCTTACATCTCAAGATGTTGTGCAGTTTTGCTTTCCATATTTTTTAATCATGAAACAGCCATTGCAGAATATTCTCTCTTGAGATTAACGGAAATGCATGTCCAAATGCTTTTTCAACATGATTCTATAGAAAGCACAGCCAAAGAAACACCAGAAGAATTTGGAGGTTGTAAATAAAATTTTGGTTACTGTAGCTTTATGATAATTGCATCTATTCAGCACTTGTCAAAGTGCTATTCCATGTGGAAGCATGACAACTTATTCATTAATAAGAGCAGGAAAAGATGCTGATAGGGAATTAAAGGCAATACCATTTTGTGCCTTTTCAATGCACCTTTCATGAAAATCTTTCTCAGTGCTGACAAAAAGGGTGACAATGACCCTGAACCAGAAGGACTTTTTCTTTACACAACTTTTTTTCCTTTAATTAGTATGAATAGTAAAGAAAGCTGAAGGAAATTAGCCCTCACAGGGCACTGATCATACTTTTGCCTTCTTTTGTTGGTCCAATGAAAGATTTGCATTGATTGCAAAGTTGCAGTTTAATGACTGCAGCACTTCATCATGGAATAGATTTTCTTACCCTCAGATAGAACATTGTCAGTTGTGGATTGGACCGCCTTTGCGAAAGTAAAGCATTGAAACCATGATTACCTCTGTAACACAACAACAATGAATAAAATACTAGCATCCATGTCTACAGTACCAGATGGGGTCCAAAACACAATTCTTGTATTCTGAAACATTTTTTCAGCTGTTAATACCTCAAAATAATTGCAAAACTCTCAAGATAAATTAGATGAGAAGAAGTGGTCAAGTATATCTTGACAAATGAACAAGATACGTGAAATTGGAAAGGGATATAATTTCTTTCTGAAAGAGCTATTGTGCCTGTAGTTTCTAAGGACTAGCAGAGGACTTTTTGCGTATACCTTGCTATCTGTTTCCATAGCTAGAGCTGTCACAAGTTATGATGGATCTAAGTATCCAGATATAAATTAGTATTTCTTTCAAGACCTGGAATTTCCTTCAAATATGCCTGAATAACAGTCCAGAGGAAGAGAACTCAGGAAGAAGCCATGGCTGTCAAGGTCTTCTTAAGTTAATGACTATAAGGAAAGGATGACACAAACTCAAAATCCAATGGGGCAGGAAGAAGGTTCTGGACACACATGCTCTAGCCATCCTATTCTGTGAATAAGCCTTGAACAGCCTAATGCCAGAATCTGTTATCTTGGCTGCACCTTCCAAAGGTTCAAAGTGGTTATTGCCAGTGGATTTCCAGGAATACCATGGTGTGAAGATAATTAACACTTTTCAGAGTGCTTGCTCTTTCCTGCAGTGGGGATGTACAGAGTGTCCAGGATGAAAGCTGGAAGCAGTTTCTCTGCTGTGCCTCTCCCTTTGCTGTAAGAATCCAAGAGGTCTTCGAATTAAAGGAGTGCAGAGGGTTTGGAAGTTTACTTTTGGTACCATATAGCACCACTAATAAACCTTTGAAATTTCACATAATTTGCTCACATGGGTAAATACTGGCAATTTTTTTTTTTTTTAATGCAACAGTCAGGAAAAGTGATGAACATTTATTCCTTTTCATTCAAATGCTTGCTAACAACAGAGATGTATGTCTACTGGTAAGCCCAGCCACCTCCACATGATGCACAGAACCTCTGTTTTGCCATTTTTTTTGTTTTGTTTGCTTGTCTGTTTGTTTTTCATTGATTGCTTTGCTTTGTTTATTTGATTTTTTCACTTTGGGAAAACCACATAAGGCAGAAGAACCCATAGCCTTCTGCCAACCACAGGATGTCAGTCTGCAAGGGAAAAGAAACTAAAACACAGCAATGTGTGAGAAACACTGGAGAAAAAGCAGAATTTCCCAGAAAAAGTGAATAAAAGAATTTCATTTGAAAAAATGCCATATGCAGAGTAAAATAAGCCAGTCAAAAACATATTCTGAACTCTGTAAACTGGAATGTCAACAATTACTCTCAGAAAGAAAATTGGAATATGCAGGAAAGACTTTAAAAGAGCTCAAAATGCTGCTCAGAGAACCAGGCCTGAAAGAAGCTGTTGAGGTAAAGTTACCCTCAGGCAATCAGCCCCAACCTGACATAGACGCAGGCAAATTAGTTGCACAAGTACTGTTAACTGAGCTCATTTTGCAGCAGAAACAGATGTATTCCAGGATGGAAAAACAAGCTGGAAACAGCAAAGAGGTAGGAGAGACACTGGGTGGCAGGGAGAGCTACTGCTGCTGCTCGGAAAGCTTCAGCAGCAAAATCTTGAGGCAGTTTCTACAGGTGGGGCAGACACAGGCAGACAAAAGTCTGAGAGTGGGCAAAAACAAGGCAAGGGTTCAATTCCCTTTTTTCTCAATCCCCTCTCCATGGAGACCTGTCTCAGTAAAACAGATCTGTGCTGTGAAGAAGGAGGCTCTTATAGCAAAGAACCTGGGTTAATATGCCAGATTGTGACAGAGTGCATATGGGTACAGAGTACAGGGGTAGCTAAAAGAGTGAGTAGGTTATTAAGGTTTTGGGTAATGCCTAAAGTGAAACTTTTCTTCTCTTTAGATAAGTTTCTTAGTTTCTTATCTTCAATGTTAAGTATCAGAGTTGCAAAATATATTTTTAAAGCCTTTGAATTACTTTTGATGCCAATACTTTTTCAGGAAAAATGAAAATGGAGCTCCTGATACAACAAAAGAAAAAATCAGAAAGACCAAAATATTCTAATAATTTTATTTATGGAAACAAAAATCTTCAATTCTTTGATTTAATCCTACATTTTCCACACAAATAAGGATGAAGACAACAAAGTAAAAGTATGAAGATGAATTGCAAACAATAAAATGATAAACAGAACAACTTTTTTGAAACGGGAAATTAAAAAAACCCCACTTAATATTTATGTGGAAAAATATTCATCAAAAGCATGTTTTCAGATTTTACTTTCACCTCATGCTATAAAAGAGACACACCTGTGATTAGCTTGCAATCTTATTTTGGCATGCAAAAAATAATTTTCAAATAAAATCACTGTCTGAAGCGACATACAGTAAAATCCTTCTTAAACTTGTTTAACTTATGAACTCTACATATGTGTGGTTTGTCAGCTCCTTTATGTATAGCTAGGGGGCTTTCAGTGCTATGAACATACAGTAAGTTCTTGCATTTTATTGCATTTAATGTAGCACTGCTTTTGTACCAAAGCTATTAAGCCTCTTGATCTTACAATCTCCTGCTGCTGCAACAACTTAGCAGTACTTTTCAATACTAAGGAGGCATATCACTCATCTCCTTCGGGGTCTCCAGAACTCCTGCTACGGTGATGAGTATAGAGACTTAATGCTGTCATAAGTATCTAGTATGAACAAATGCCACACTTTAATTAGCTGCACATTCCACAATGCATTATAGTCAAGTATTTAGGTCTTTAAGAGTTCTATGTTACCTTTGTGGCTTAATAGAAATCCTCTCAGTACAAAATGTCAGGTGCCATATAACTATTTGTCTTCTTCTGTAACTGGTAACATGCTTTCTCATAAAGTTCAGTTTAAGAGATTTGCCTTGATCCATTTTGGTTTCTCTGATGTTATTTGCACATATCTATAGGGATGCCACTGCCATTGTTCCAAACTTTGCAGATATATCATAACTAACAAAAGTCAGGGTCCACTTACAGACTCATGTGCTCTCTTCTATGCTCTCCTCATGGCTGATATATGGTCCCAGAAAATTCATGCTGCTAGGAAACACTAAAAGAGGAAAGTATTCCTTGGAGCATTTTATATATTCGGTCTTTAGCATCCCTGAATGAGATTCACTAGACCACCTACAGCTAACCTGTAGATGTGCACAGCTCATTTATCCGGTCTGTTTGTGTCATTTCTAGAGAGGACTTGCACTGTTGCAGTGTGATTCACCAAACCATTCCCTAAAAGTCCATTTTTCTCTCCACTGGTGACACAGGGAGGCTGGAGAGATTCACTCAGATGCAGACACCAAAGCCCTGGCTATCTACAGTCAGGGTGTTCTGGCAGCTGCGGGATGGATGACTCCAGCCCACGTGAGGTATAGCTAAACTATTGCAAGGCAAGGACGATCTGAGACTGGCCTGCCGCATACCACATCAGCCCTCACTATTTGAGACATCAGGATCGAGGAAAGGAGCCTCAAGGTCTCTTTGCAACTGGAACTACACACAGTGCTCGTAAGCCTAATGCACTACTGCTGGGCAATAGGAGGACAAAAAGGAGGACAATACGCAACATTTAGGCTGAGTGCCACATACCCAACCTGTGCATGTCAGATCCAAAAAAAGAGTATTAAAGTTTAAAAAACCCTCTGAATTTTGCTTTAGAATTTTCCTTCTGGCTGGGGACTTACATCTGAACAGAGAAGATGTGAGATGGGATTGGACATGACACACCAGGAAAAAAAAAAAAGTCAAAATATCCTATTCAAAGATACAGCAAAATGCTATAAATTGAGATTAGGGATTTGAAAACAATAGAAGGTAGTTTCTCCCTCACTTTTAACCCTCTGTTCAATGAAAATCATAAGCTATTATATGTAGAGAGAGGGAATCATATTTAGTGCTGCTTAGGAAATATTTTTGTATAAGAATATTTTTGCAGGCTATGCAATGCACCAAGCATAATGATGTCCTCTAATGAGTATAATGCCAAGTATTCTTATGCATATCTCTTTCTAGTGGATATCCAGCCTGGATAAAAACTTTTTATACTATGATACAGATCTTGGAGAGTCTCCAGTTAAATGACAGAGTAGTTTGAGTTTGGAGCAAAAATCTTGCTGTACCCTTCCTACTTAGGATTTGTGAATTCCATATGGTCACATTATGCATAACTGTGCAATAGCAGGAAGCGGAACAGTTCACCACCAAGTCCTTTGCAGGAACAGAATGGTTCCTTTCTTGAAGCAATTAATGCAATTTTCCCTGCTAAGGAGGGCATAATCCATAGTAAAATGTGGAATACCAGTTTTATGATATTATTAATTCATTTAATTTTGCCTTAATTGGAATATTTTAGTACACAGAAGGAAGTCATCCACCAGCCATCTGTTCTTATATATAGTAGTCATTGCCAAATTATCCTGTATTTAACTTCTGTTAATAAGGTTAACATGGGAGCTTTAGCATAACACCATTGCTTCTCTCTGTACTATGTCCATTTAAGAGTGTAGTTCATTTCTACCCATGATGACTTCGTAGGCAGAATCAATTTGTCTTAAAGGGTAAAAACCTGACACTCTTCCTTACTAAAACTTTTTCTCAGTGCTTTGTTAGAATAGCTTGGTAAGGAAGCAAAAAATCTGATAGTTGACAATTTGGAGAGTACATTAAGTAACAAGTTTATAAAGCTGACATTCTATATCAGTGAATTCTGAATACTGTCAATCTCTACTTTTATACCCCTAGGGTATTTCAACAATTAATGAATATATGAGTAAGGTTCTCACATGGACTACAGAAGTTTTAAACTACTGTGGTAGCATAAAATCACAACCAGAGCTTGGGACCTGGTGAAGGAGAATTTTTCCTGTCATAGGTTTTTTGCAGAGAAACTCGTATCAACTTGAAGGAACAAACATTTCCCAAAGTCTCAGCATTGTGTTGAAGAAATATAGGGCATATAATTCTTCTGAAGTAGGAAACTAATTTACCAAAAAACCCAACAACAACAACCAAAAAAAAACCCCCAAAACCCCACAAAACCCAATGAAACCCAAACTTCAAAACCAAACCCATAGCATTCATTACAGTGAAGGAGGCTGCTAAAATTACACAATGGCTCAACTTCACACACCACCCTGCACTCTAGACCAGAAACTGAAAAAAAAGACAGGTGGCAGAAATCTACCTTAAGTCTTCCTTTATACTGAGTTGAAAACTATGGCATGTCCAAAGTTACATTTGCAGTATCTATGAAATGAATTTCAAGCTTTGTAACTACCTTAATTACTGAAGTTTCTTCCAGGATGGATGAATGATAGGTGTTAGGGAATGAGTCTCTTCATAAAGCAACGGTTGAGATGGCTAGGACATTGAAAGTCACAGAAAAACTGAATTGAGGAGAGCTAACTCTAGCCTCTTTAAGGTTCTTCTTGGAAGAATCTCATGCAGGGAAGAGGGCCCAAGAAAGATTGTTGATATTCAAGGATCTCTTCCTCCAAGGTCAAGACCAATGTATCCTGATGAGCAAGAAATCAGGCAAAAGGGGGATTACTCAAGCAAAACCAGGAAATACCCAGGAGGCAGAAGCAGGGTCAGGCCGCTTGGAAAGACTATAGAGAGGTTGTCAGAGAAAGTAGAAATAAGAGAAGGAAGGCCAATGCCTATCAGGAATTGGAAGCTGTAAATAAAATTTTGGTTACTGTAGCTTTATGATAATTGCATCTATTCAGCACTTGTCAAAGTGCTATTCCATGTGGAAGCATGACAACTTGTTCATTAATAGATATAGAGCAGGAAAAGAAGTTGTGGAGTCTCTCTCACCAGAGATTCTCGAGAACCATCTGGACACAATCCTGTGCAAACTGCTCTGGGATGATTCTGCTTGAGCAGGGAGGTTGTACCAGATGACTCGCTGTGGTCCCTTACAATCAGACCCATTCTGTGATTCTATGATTCTTTGGTTTTGATATTTATTTACATAGTTATAGTATGAGAAGTATTTTTTGGATTTGTTTCAGAAGATATGCCAATTTGCAAACATGAGTGTTAAAGTGGGAAAGGATTTGGCATTTCTTAATTCATGACTCAAATTTGGCCTGAGTTTATTTGAATGGGGAAGAGGTGAGATAGAAGTACCAAAGAAAGCCATGCTGTTTCTATTGCTAAAATATACCCTCAATTTCCTTCTACTCTTAATTTTATTGGTGTTTTTCTTCGGGATGTTTATTTTTAAAATTATTTTATTAACCTATACCATTTTGTTTTCTTTTTTCTTTTGTTTTGGGTCCAGGATGATTGCTGTCCCCCTGCCCTTACCCCCTCCCCTGGCTCCAGGAATATTGTGATCGGTGATACCCAGCCCAAGATTTCCTGTGAGAGCTGGGGGGGACAATGGGCATTTATTTCCCTTTCCAGTGGAGGATTTGTCCCCAGGAGCCATGTGCTCTGATTTCTCTCACGAGAGATACAGTTGCCACTTGCTTTTTTGCCCATTTTTTTCTCCTTTCCCTTCGGCACCATGACTGAAGCTTACTAGCTTGCTTCCCTGCTTCTTCACTGCTTGGGAGCCCAGAGCCAGTACCTACTGTGCCAGGACATGGGAGCACCCTGTTAGGCTTGTCTGCCCCATGAGGCTGTAAAGGAAGTCCCTTTTCCATCTCTTTCCGCCAGCTGCGCCTGCCATCACCAGTGTGAGAGAGAGAGAGACAGTTGAGCTTGTGCCACAGCACCCCCTGCAGCCGTGGAGGAATCATCACATCTGCCTGGCTGGGAGCCCACAGCGCCCCTGCTGGCTGTGACCATAACTGCACTGAAGGGGAGGGCGCTTTGACAGCCGGGAGAAGGCTGCTATGGTGTTTCTGGTTTTGGTTTGCTGTTGTTTTTTGCCTTGTAAAAAATACTAGTAAAGAATTGTTATTCCTTTTCCTATATCTTTTCCTGAAAGCCCCTTAATTTCAAAGTTATAATAATTCGGAGGGAAGGGGGAGTCATATTCTCCATTCCAAGGGAGGTTCCCGCCTTCCTTGGCAAACACCTGTCTTTCAAACCAAGACAGCACTGAAGCCAAACCATTCTACATGGAAAAGTCATTAAAAAAATCAAACCATTCTGATTTCACTTCAAATTTAAAAAGCTTTTAAACTAGAAAATTGTTCCTCAGAACCTGCATTATTGCTAAGACAGTTTCATTAAATAAATATGTATAACTGTAAGAAATAAATGCAAAGCAATAACTGCCATGAAAGGCTAGATTCAGTATAGACCAAAACACATTATAGATGTTCTGGGTCTTCTATTTTTACTTGCAATCCACAGAAAAATTCACTAAATAATATGTGCATGCATATCAAAGGGATCTTGCAGAAATTAATAACTAAAGAAAAAGAGAAATAGAAGAGGAACCCCCTCCCCCAAACATACTACCACCCCCCCCAAATAAACAAACAGAAAATCCCCCTACAAACAAAACAAAACATGAAACACCCAAAACAGAAAAACACACCCATCTTCTAACAGAAAATTTGCTTGTAATAAGAGATGGCTTGTTCAAGTATCCTTAGAAAAGGGGCTGGTAGAAGTGGGGCTTAAGTATCGTATTTATAAACTCCTTTTCAATTTCCATGTCATGTTTGTTCAGGTTACTTAGCTGAAGATACTGCTCCTGTTACTATCATCTCTGCAAAGTCAATCCAACAGATTAAATTAAACCTTCTTTCTTTCTGCCTCACACATCATAAAACAACAACAACAACAAAAACTATTTCAGAAGGTACATGCTGTTTCTGCTATCAGCTGGTAGTGATGGATGAAACAGAAAGAATGGAGTTTGATTTAATCAGATAGCTTAACCTTGCGGGGAGAAAAAAGTCACCTATATAAAGTATGCCTGTGTATATTTTATTTTCAGACATATGTGTCCATGCATAAATATATATTCTAGACATACAGGTCTATCGTGTCTCACTTTTTATATTGCAGTGAATGAATATACAGAAAAGGTAAGATTTACTGTATTTCATGCATAAGTCTATCAATGTTTTGTTCAGTTGACATTTTGTTAATCTTACATTACACAAAGTAGCTTCTCTGCCCAAAGAAATCTGCAGAGAAAAATCTGGTCAACACATTACAGAAGGAGAGGGAAAGCTAAACATTCTGCTTTTCAAACAAGGCACAGGTTACAAACATTTAACAAAAGGGATTTCGCATCTCTTCGCTATATTTTCTGCACCCTTTAGTAAGCTAACGGTTTCATTTTAACAAGACTTGTCTTTTCACAGTTCCACCTTCACCCTCTCATTCCATTAAACATAATGGACCCTATCCTGCAAATACACATAGACAAATTAATCTCATAATTAGGTATTAAAATCAAACATGTATAGAATTACTTTCAGTAACAAATTTTGAGTCAGACACTATCAAAGCAATCGCAATATCTGCTGCCTATTTTTTTTTTTTTGTGAAAACTTGCTTGACTGTCTGCCTCAATAGAAATATTGTGTAGAGCTAAGCCCTAAGATTCGCAAAAAAATGCATGCTGTGTGCTTCCTTCATTCGTTTGAAAATGGGAAAGGGATTGCATCATGAGCAGGCTGTTTCAATTATATTTTGATATTTTTTGCCATTTGAAAGATAGCATGTTACAAATCATGTCAGAATATTTTTCCTACTGGACTTTTATATCTATCCAACAGTCAAAATATTATTTGTGAAGCATGAACATTTTAATAACTATTCTTCTGGTTTTGTGAGCTAGTTGACACTGTATAATAGCAGAAAAATGAAACCATGTTGAAGATTTATCAGAACAAAACACTGGAAATGATGAATCACAAGTAATGAAGCAGGAGCTAAAGAAGAAAAAAATGTGTAAGTTTTTGCTTGATTGAAGAAATGCTAATACATATTGTTATGTAAGTTGTGACACCCTGATACATATGTACAGATGCAGCAATATTTTATAATCAAAATAATGCAGTGGGGAACAATCCCTGGAAACAAAATTTGAAGACCTCATTATCTGTGTGGTGTTAACCAGATCGGCACAGGCACAGAGTGAGTGCCTGGAGTCGCAGCAGTGTCAGTTTAGGAATAAGAATTGCATACTTGGTCTGGGCAGGAGCACTGCAACACGTTGCTTGGAAATGTGGCTATTGGAGAAAAGGAGGAGAAGGCAGCATATAATTTACTGAAAAAGTTCAGGATTTGGCAGGAATTTGTAAAATGGCAGTTGCAGTTACTATAAGCTGATTGCCTAACTCTAAAGCACTGTGCAGCAATGAAATGGGCAGGTTTTTGCTCCCCTGCTACCAAATATCCTTTGAAATTGAAGATTGGGGTCAGAGCTACAGAGGACAGACTAGAGGGGTAAGTGGCTAACCCTGGGTAGGAGAATTTATTAGGGTCAGATATCCAAAGGGAATTAAATCCATCCATCCTCTTATGCACTCAGAAGAGAAGTAGTCTGACCCTCCAACGTTTTATATAATATTTACCATGTGCTTAGAAGTTGTGAAAGATCTAAGGGGAAATAACTGCATTTATTTGCATTTTAAATCCACTTTTATGTGGCATAGCAAATGTTACTATCTTCTCAGCATGAACACATACTCTGGACCAAAATACTATGAGAATGTCTTAATGGATTTTAATCTCCATCTTCCATTTTGAGACCTTATTTTTAAATGTACATGCAGGAAACAGGACTAACAGCTTAAAACACAAACAAAATACACGAGCCAAGAAGATATTTGTCTCATTTCTGAGATACAAGGCCCCAAAAAAGATCAGAGAGATGGAACACATCTCCTATGAGGAAAGGCTGAAAGTTTTGGGATTTGTTCAGTCTGGAGAAGACTTTGGGGAGACAGGGAGACAGCATTGTGACTCTTCGGTGCTTAAAGGGGGTTTATAAGAAAGAGGAGGGCTCATCATTTAGCAGAGCCTGTTGCAACTGGATGAAGGGTAATGTTTTAAACTAAAAAGTGTAGGTTTAGGCAAGGTCTAATGTACAAGAATTTTATAATGAGGGTGGTGGAAAACTGGAACAGGTTGCCCAGAGAGATGGCGGATGCTCCATCCCTGAAAATCTTCAGTTTGGACAGGGCTCTGAGCAACCTGACCTAATTGAAAATGTCCCTGTACCTTGCAGGGGTGTTGGACTACATGACTTTTAAGCTTTCCCTTCCAGCCTAAACCATTCAATGATTCTGTGATGCTGTGAAATATGAACACTCCATCTACTGCATATTTCCTTTCCAAATAATACACTTTCTACCACCAGAACCTCATCCTTAGGACTACTGCATGTACCAGGTGTGCTATGGTCTATTTGTTACTTTCTGGGACAGCTCTTTCATCTTCTAAGTAATCTCTCTCCACCTTTTCCCAAATAGAAAATTGTTCCATAACTTCTCTTCCATACTAAAGCAAAGACAAATGCCATTTTATAAGGATGGCTGAAGTGAACCCAGCCATGCAATGTAGCAGTGCCAGTCATTATTGCAGCTGCTACTAGATCTGACCTCCAAGAGGCACAAGAGTTCAGAAGTTGTATCTGCTGTATCTAAAACTTCATTGCTAGTTGAAGGTACTAGCTGAAACACTGAAATGGATGAAATTATAAGGATAACTTTCCCAAAAATTCAAAATTCATTAAAATATCATAAGACAAATTAAATCAAACCCTGATTGCTAGGGGATGGAGTTAGAAAGGAAAAAATATTATGTCAAATAAAAGCCAGGAAAAGGTTTCTGGATTCAGATTGTTTACCTGTAAACTGAATACCACGTCTCTCATCTTTATTACGAGACTTAAGGAATATAGATACCATGTGCTGCCATGCAATGTCGGCAAGACAAAGCTAACTTGGGGTCCAAGTGCTGTTTTTCTCTCTTAAGGAAACAGATCATAGAGTCACCTAGGTTGGAAAAGACCTTTAAGATCATGGAGTCCAACCATTGGCCTAACACTACAAGTCCAGTATTAAACTATGTCTCTAAGTGCCACATCTACATGTCTTGTAAATACTTATAGGGATGGTGTTATCTGGAAGCCTGTTCCAATGCTTGACAACCTTGTTCTGCGAAGAATTTTTTCCTAATATCCAGTCTAAACCTCCACTGGCACAGCTTGAGGCCAATTCCTCTTCTCCTATTGTTTGTTACTTAGGAGAAGAGATTGACACCCATCTTTCTATGATCTTCTTTCAGGCAGTTGTGGAGAGCAAGAAGATCCCCTTGAGTCTCCTTTTCTCCAGGCTAACCACCCCCAGCTCCCTCGGCCCCTCTTCATTAGATATGGGCTCCAGACCTGCCACCGGCTCTGTTGCCCTTCTCTGGACATACTCAAGAATCTCAATGTTTTTCTTGTGGTGAGCGGCCCAAAACTGGACAGAGGATTTGAGATGCATCCTCACCAGTGTCGAGTACAGAGGAAGGATCACTGCCCTAGTCCTGCTGCCTGCATTATTTCTGATACAGCATCACGTAGCTTCCACAAATTAACATCCCAGTATAAGATGGCACGAAAGCTTAAAAAAACTCAGTTTGATTTTTGACTCAATTATTTAACCTGCAATTTTCAATGAAAATTGCCAAATAGAAAGTTGCAATAGCATATGTGAACAGATATATTCTTTTGTATCTACTTGAGTGGGCTAGGTCTAAAGGATTATTTTATTTTAATGGACATTATATGTTTATACAGTAATCAGAACATAATACACACAAACTTAGTAATGTTAATCAATGCTTAATCAATATCTAATATCTACTGTACAATATACTGAGGTATCTGAAAGTAATTTTATTACCAGGAACTAGTCACAAAATAGCACTACTGCTGTGAAGTGAGAAAACATTTCCTATTATACCATTGGAAATGCTAGAATGATTAAGCAACACATTTTTCAAAGTGACTCTTGGATTAATGTTTATAGTTTTCACATATCTGCCTCTAAAATATGCCTGGGAAAATATCAGAAAAGTAGCAAATTCTCATAGTAGAAAAGTTTCAGGTTCTGAAAAACTTGTGGAGGAAGTTGTCATGATTTCTATTGGTCATATAAGACAATTTTTTCTGAATCAAAACTATAAATCTGTGTTTTGATACTTTGTTGACTTCAGAGTATTCAAACAAGTTCGTTTGGATTAATATATTTATTCATTTAAATATTATACACTTCCAGTTGATTCTCTGTTGCACATTTGATGAGCCAATTTAATTTATTAGCGTGTTTGCTTGACCTTACTAATGCCTACATAAACCAGATGAAACTGGACCTTCAGTGTGCTATACACCAAGAGGCAACCCAGTTCTGCATGCACGTTGATAGTTGGAACACAACCAAGAGATATGAGGTGAGAAAGAGTCATGGGGACACAAAGAAGAAGTAAGCTATTCACAAGCCCTTTAGAAAGATAGTGATGGACCTGCAAAGAAAATTTTCCTTATATGTTCCCAATAAAGAACTGTGGTCACTTAACTATTTGGCTTTTCATTTCACAGACTCACAGAATCTTTAAGGTTGGGAAGAACCTTTAAAATCATCAAATCTAACCACGAACCTGGCACCACCACCTTGTTCGCCATTAAGCCATGCCCTCAAGTACCACATCCACACACTTTTTGAACACTTCCAGTGTTTCATTTATTTTTCTAGAGAGCTTATTTAAGGAAAGGTTATTGAAAAGAGCCTTTTACCTTCAAATACATTCAGAGATAGAAGAATAAAAGTATGGAAAGCCACATTAGAATATAAAAGGTCTGCCAGTAAAACACTGAGGAGTCATGATATGACACAGAGTAATTTGTGTGATAATTGTATTTCATTCTTATGTGAATGCTGATTTTGCCTTCACTGATGAAAGAAAAGAGTATTCAACACTATTTTTTATGTCGATTGTTTAAAACTGTGATGCCTGTACTTCATGCTGGCCAAGCCGTGCAATGAAAAAAGATTTTAGTATCTTTCTTAGATTTTCATTTGATGCTCCGTTAGATTTTAGTTTGCTTCATAAAGCTTTATACACTACCTATTAAGAAAATGCCTTTAACCAAGAGGTATTATGATCCCTCATTTTACTAATGGGTAACTGAAATGGAGAAATCCTTTGGATCTTCCAGCAAGTCATTCACAAAGTCACTGGCAAAGAAAGGAATGAAAGCCAGATGTCTATGAAAGCCATCTTTACCTTGCAGCTGATCCTACATCCATTCAATGCACACTATGTACCTATTTCAGTACAAGAAGCAGTAGACGCCATTCTGTTTCACAAGACATCATTCAGACATTACAGAGTATAATACACAATGCTTTATATCATGGCAATTCACTGTGCAGCTTAGACTTAGACACCAAGTGTGTTCAGTGAATGAGGCAGTGATCCTACAAAAATAATACACAGTTGCTGCGCAATTAAGAACGGTACTGCAATGCACATACCACAGGTGACCATATAAAATAACTGAAAGAACTTCAGTTTTGATATTTTCTGGCTTTTTGATGATTCATTTGAGTTATGTCTAAATATTAAAATGAAGCAATATGTTAGACATCCCCGAGCAGGTAAGTTTACAATTACTTGGAGCAGTGTAGCCCCTGAAGCATGGCACTGCACCTGGGCAATTAGCTCAGACGTAACCTCAGTCTGAAGCAGCTTTATTGCTTCCAGTTCCAGAGTTAGCTCATTTAGTGCCTGTTTAGGAATTGCTCTGACAGGTACATGCTTACATTTTGTTTTCTGTGGAAGGGAGGAAAGAAGAAAATACTCCTTTCTGCCAAGCCTGACGTAGTAGCCATGTACTCTCACCTCCTTTTACAGACTTTGCAGGGAATCAGGACATCCCCAAAGCCCTGTCTCCTCAGAACTTCATATTCCACCATTTCCTGTTAAAGCTAAAATTCCACTGAACCTTCCTGTATGTGCATATGCACATCTAGCAGAATCCTGAAACACCACGGATTCAATGGAAATTTCCTGTCAGTTTATATATGCTGTCAGAGCCAGCTATAATAAAGAAACCACAAGTTACTTGCTTTAATCTTCAACAGAGCACCAGGGTTTTGGCAGGAGACACTTTCATCAGAAAGTTTATAACCAACATTTGGGGATGTTTTCAGCTAACAGGCGTATGTCAAAGGTAAATACAGTTTAATTATAGCTTGTGTGTTTATTCTTTAATAATGAATTTGACTTTCACTAAACATATTTAGTAATCAGAGAAAAAATTTATTCCCCCAATTTGCATCATGAACTTACAATTAATTCAGTTAGCTCTTAGCCTTCTTCCCTGGAAAATATTTTCCCAAACTATTCACATCCGTAACTTACATTTTCAGAATTAAACACTGGAGTAAGCAGCTGACACGGAACATGCTTATTAAATATTATACTTTAAAAAGTATTTTGCAAGGATAGATTGTCCTTTCAAGTACCAGAGCTCTAATTTCCTCAGTAGTTTTGATGCTGCTACTCAGTCTTTGTTTCTACTGCTTCTACCACTACAAAACTTTTCTAGCTTCACAACATTTAATTTTGTTGAAAAGAATGTGCCCTGAAAGTGAGATGTTGTCATTCAGGAAAAGAAAATTACTTCAAAAAATTGTATAAAACCTTGAAGCTCATATTGGAGTTTCCATCCTGACCATTTGCTTTCTTCCTTATTTTTCCAAAAGAAATGTATTGCACCACTGCACTGGTAGAATGACAAAAACAATGCTACATTTTGTGCCTTCTCAATTATCCTTTTGTCCTTTTATAAAGAACAAGTCAAAGAAACTTGATCCATAGAAAAATAAAGGAAACTTTCAATCAGCAAAATAATTTGCCAAAGAAAACAGTGTAGTCAGATCAGTAACAACTTTTCAGAGAACTGAAGATTTCAGTAATGTTATTTAAGTTCTAACATTAATGGAAAAGCTTAATTCAGCCTTTTTGTTGGGTGGGGCAGGTGAGCTATTTTAACAGTTCTGAGTCATCTGCTTTGTGCCTTGAGCTTACTGCCTCAATCAAAATGCATATTTTACTAGGAATTTTAAATTATAATAACTTGCATCAGTTTTAGATAGGAAGGGACAAATCTGGCTCATCAAATCAAGTCCCTGCTATCAGAAACAGATATGATTTTTCATTCCATTAATTTACTGGTGTTTAGATGCTTCAGAATTTGTGAATATTAGAAATCATCTTTCTATTTCCAGACAATACTTGTTCAGGGCCAGTTAACAATGTTGACACCAGTTATAACAGCTCCTCTGTCTACCTGGTGTTTTAAACTTCTGATGTTTTTTATATTGTGGTATCCAACAGTCAGTCTTCATTCTTCTAGCTGAGCAATATCCAAGCTCTTTCAGCACCTCCTCTTCTCCTCCCCCTGATCATCCAAATAATCTTCCTCTGTACCTGATCCACTCAGAATTCTTTTCTGAACAGAAATTGATCCTCAAAAATTAGCTTTGCAGACCTTTTATGGTTTAGGCTGCTATTGTAGTATAGAAAATCTTGTTCATTTGTTTGGTTGTTTTTTATTAAGAGATTACCTTCTCTGATTTGTTATTAATTCCTTTGATGATACTTGCAGTTCCAGGTGCTACCTTTTCCATGGACTTCATGGTTCCCTAAATTTACTCTGTTTCTTGACAAACGGAGTGTAAGACTTACACCTGCCTTGGAAGGTACTTGCAACCCAGGCAGTAGAAAGACAGAAGCTGAGGAGAGGAAAATACATAATATTGCAAGGTGATATTAAAGGGAAGTGAAAACTGCAGGATAAGCTAGCCATTGAACAATACATACAATTTCTAAAATATCTCTGAAATTGTGAAAATGTTGTCGGTTTACATCCCATTTACAGATTTCTGCAATGTTTTCTCCAGAGCACGAGTACAACATCTGCAGGAACAGTAGCAGGTAGTTTCTGGGAGGAGGGCCAGGCACAGAGACTTGGAAACAGGCTGAAAAAAACCAAGTAGGAGTCAGACACTCCAGTGTAGCAAAGATACTCTCTCATGTTTGTTTTTATAGGTTCAGGCATCTAACCTTTTTCAGCTGGATCACAGCTGGCCTCTCTAAAACAACTTTAAATCAATGTATCGGTTAAGAGGTTCAATGTCTTACAGGGGTAGAGATGCCTGAAGGTTTGGAAGGCAAGACCCACACAGCAATCCCAAAGCAGTGCAATCAAAATTCTTGCAGTACCATACACTCTCACTGACACACCTTTCCCCCAATAACCTCGGCCTTTGAAACATTTATCCTTACAATTTTGAAGTCCAGCAGAGGATATTAGCCTCTCAGTAGACTGCCATTAAAATGTTGCATGCCTCTTTGAAAGCCTAAATGGTAGAGTTTTAGTGTCAATAACCAATTTTTATTTCTGTTAAGATGTAATTGCACTAGTCTTTGGGACATAGCTGCACTATTTCCTACATCTTCATTAATTACATATTATAAATTTACGATTTATATTGTCACATTGTATGAAATACAGGCTGTAAAACCCTGCTGTTTTTAAATCCAGCTTGTGTCAAATCGTACTGCCAAATGCTTGAGTCTCAAAATGAATATATGCTTTATTTATAGGAAGAATTACTACTTTTCTAACTTGCAAATGTTGAGAATCACATCTTTTGAACAGTAAGTATTCTGTTTATTTTTATACATATATTGGCTTTTGTTTCCTAAAATAGGATCTGCCCAAATCAAGGGGAAAAAAAAGAGAGCATTCTATTTGTTCATTTTATTTAATAAAAATTTAAAGCTAAAAGCTGCTTTGCCACAAGGGAAGCAATGCAGACCAGTGATAAAGCCAGTAGTCTCTATTTTTAAAGCTGTCTTTTATTTCTGTAATGCTGATGGCCAAACTCAAGCTTTAAGTAACACTTCCCCTTGTGACCATGCTGCTTTCAACTTTTCCATTTTATTAAAAGAGCTAAATTGAGGGTATTCCATGAGACTAATTTGGAGTTCAGCTATTGTTGTTTTTAAATAAAAAATGAAAGTCAGAACTGGTCTAGTCATCAGGGAAATAGTACATGAAGTTAAGTTGGGAATAATCCATGCCATGCAGGGACTACAGAGTGTTTGTATAATGTTTGTGATGTGGGAAGTGTTTGATTATGGAAACCTGTCAGAAAGTGAGAATACGCATGACAGTAAATACTGGCTTTTATCTCTTTGCTTATTTAATTGTTATTGCAAAACACTTATTTTAAAAAGTCATTAAAAGTACAGTCTTAAAGTGTTGCTGAAATGTGTTTGCTATCATCTGGTTTGACTTCTTCCTTCTCTTTGAAATACTGTGAAATATATTTTCATCCCAGCAATTTGGAACTAGCCATAAAGAACATGTTCTCAAAGCTTCATAGTCACATAGATAATTCTGTACTAGAAGTATTAGTTTAGGAGATAAAACAAAGTTGCAAGTAACAGTTTTTTCATCATCCTATAATTTCAAAATAGCTCCTTACAACAGCAGACTTTGCAATGGTTTTAGGCTTTGGCTCACACACTGATTCTGAGCCAGAGAATATAGAAATGGATTTCAACCTCACCAAGGATGTGTTGGAAGTAACTGTGCAGAGCACTTCTAGAGATCCTATTGAAGTTCAGGAAAACACACAGTTAAGAAGAAAGCAATAACTATGAATTCTTTTACTTTCAGTCATTTACCTATAATGTCTGCTTACCTTGCTTGACACATCCATCATCAAGTGTACACTGAAGCCAGTGAATATTTTGGTATAAGCAATTGTTTCTAATAGATGCATTTTCCCCATATAACAATTCATTGGTATCTAAAACAGCATACTAGGAAGAAGCTTGCAAGCACATTCTGTTATACACAGGGGTGACACGAGTTAATTTCATTGCTGTCAGGAGATATCTTGATGGGTATATATTGTGCGTTATCATGAGTTACCACAGCTGCAAGGGATTATGTCTTCTACTAATAATGGCATAATAGAATACCATAACTTGTCACAAGATTTCAAGTCAGCTATGAAATTAACCTATTTCATCACTGAAAATAAAAGGTCTGTACTGATTTTCCCCTCCTTTTTTTAATGGACTTTGGTGCTCTTGTAAATAGGAATTAGGAAAGTTTCAAGGAACTGTGGAGCAGTTTCATTTATTGAATAAGCCTTGCATGTAGTTTCTAAAATTCACTCACTGTATTCTGTGTACACAGGTAATGTGAAACACAGCACAATTTTACCGAAAATGAACAATTAATATCTTAAACCAATGGCAATTAAAGAAGTGAAATCTACCCTCTGGCCTATGTCACATTCCCCACATGGCAAAAGATAATATCAGTATTCCCTGCAGCATCCTTTGGAGGCCATCAACTTCACAACACTGAAGAATGACTCTATTAAAAAGTTCTGAAAACAGCATGCCAAACCCTAATTTATAGTTCTTAATTCCCTTTTAGGAAGAAACTTAAGAATATAAAAATGCATCAACAAAGTATCTCATTCTTAGAAGACGGTTTTCACTCCTGGATGAATTTTTTACCCATTTAGAGAACTTAATCAGCTCAGCGAATAACCAAAGGTATACTACAGTGGGAGGCTGTACTACAGTACTACACCAGGGAGGGTCTGGAAGGTACCTAAGGGAAGGAGACAGCACAACTACCTCCTCCAGTGGCAGTAAGCCATTAGGCTGAGTCATCCAAGCTTTTTTAAACAGTGTCCTTTTAAAATAGAAGTGATTTTTGAAGTTGGATGGGTCCAAATTGCTACAGGCCACCAGGTGAGAAACTGAAAGAACTCTGTATGTAACCACAGCTAAAAGGTGCAACACTTAAACTCCAGCATTGAAGAGGCACACCAGATATTGCCACAGTGAAGACCCCTGCTCAAAACGATATTTGAAAACCACTTAAGAAAAGAATAACTGCTGCTGGCCATTTAAAAGTACTCAGGCATTTAAAGACATTTAAACAGTTGGTCTTACTGTGAAAAACGAGTTAAAAATATTGACATTAACAGAGAAATAGCTTATTCATGTCCTCTTAAGGTTTTTCAAGTAATTTGGCAGCAGCAGCTCTGTTTTATCTGATTTGAACTGTAGTTCCACTTTCACCATGGCAGTGACTGTACAGTTCAGATCAGATCCAAAAGCAGTGTTTACAACATATTGCTGAATTGCCCTAACAATGTAGCTTGTATATCAAATAGAAGGAACAGAGTATCTTGCATAAGACCACATCCAGGCAAAAGAGCAATCAGCAGCTACTACCCTCTGGTTGTTTCCTGAGAGAAAAGAATAGCTTGCTCAAGTGCCTCTCAATAATTCTTGCCAGGGTTCCCAGCAAGGTCAACAAAGCTTCATGGTCAATGGCTAGTGAGAGTGAAAGGATTAGCAAAAGCATTTAATATTTGTCCATTGATGACAGCAGATCACTGAGCAATAAGATTTCCTTTCTTACTCTCAGGGTCATGTAGATGAACTGTTCCTGCTGAAGCTGCAGGAATTAAACTTATAAAATATGCTTTGCAAAATTTAGGGGAGAAGTTAGATTTGATTTTAATTGTTTAGCAAACCCCAAGAGCTATAGTTCATAAATTAAAAGGTTTTGTGAGCACAAACATTAATTGAGTTATATGTGCTTTCTGAAATGTACTGTCAGTTGGTTCTTGAAAAGATTAATGTTCTTGTGGTTCCTTTGTATGCATGTCTGAATTCTCCGCTTGTCCCTGTGGGTTCTGTTTAGTGGCATTTAGGTCCTCTGATGGAGCAGATGACTTTTTGCAGCTGACAGTGTTGTAACAGGGATCAGAATAAAGCTTATTCCTCTGACCCCCTAGTCTGAAAGAGGAACTGAAAATGCAGATATGGGTAGAAACTGCTATTTAATGTTTTCATCCTGTTGATAAAAACAGGCCTATTTTCTCTTATGAGAGAGGTCTGAGCCTTGCCAGAATCTTCCTCAAGCCTGCTGAAGATTTCCCTGCTGGATTTTGTTTTCTTTCTTTTTTTGACAGACAGAATAATATTTCTGGGCAGGGAGACAAGCAGAAGTAGACAAATGCTGCTTATGGTGGTGGTGGTGAATACACATGTGATCTTCATTTTCCTTTTCCTATCTTCCCATGTATAACCCAGGGCTTGCTCCAAAGTCATCAGAGGAAGTCTCATCCACTGGTTTCCTTTGGTAGTGAATTTCTGCCTTAGTAGCACTGTCCTTTCCTCTGCCTCTTCGCAGGCAATCACAGACACAACTTTTCATATTTTCATGATGTTTCTGTATTAACAATGTGGGAATTATAAATGCTTTGTAGGTTTCTCTGGCCAGGTCTGTGGAGGGAGCATCATCAGTATCTTTGTTTAGAAAACCCTCAGGAGACAGGCTGGATGCTGCTCTTTTTAAGACTTGAGGGAAGTCTGAGCTATCATGAAAACTTGCTTGGTTTTCTTAGGAGAAGAAATAGTGTTTCTACACTTAAACTTCTTTTGTGTCCCTTATTCTTCCTATTCAAAAGCTGCCCGCAGAGAATTATTTTTAAAAAGGCGATTAAAATTTATGGTTTAAATTTGTAATTAATATGCATTAAAATTTTTTGTGTTTGCTGAAAGGCTGCAAGTTATACTACCATACCTAATATTTGGTAATTTGATTTGGTTTTGGTTTTTCTGTTTGTTTGTTTTGGGGTTTTTTTGTTTGTTTGTCTGTTTGTTTTTTGTTTGGTTGGTTTCTGTTTGGGTTTTTTTTGTTGGGTTGGTTTGGTTTCACTTTTTATTTTTTAGGGGAATCTTGCAACAAATTTTTTATCCCCATTATATCAGTGGGGGATATAATTAAGAACAGAATTCAACATTGTAAGAATTTCTCTTGGGTTACTTGATTGAACTGAACATCTTCAGCTTTGTTCTCAAAAGTGAAGGACTTCAGCTAGGTCAGTAAAAGAATTTGGGCTGAGAATTGTGATCTGCAGGGCCTTCAAGTGCTCAGTGGGTCGGTGTCGGGAGCTGAAATTCCCGGGGCTCTGCCTTCTGTTTTCAAACTGCAAGATAACCTTCTTCCCTAAATACATAAATTACAACAAGAGGGAGTGAGATGAACCTCCGATAATCCTAGGAGAAAAGAAGAAATGGGCCCTCCTGTGAGAAGCAAGAAGACTAATTGTGCAGTAAGTAAGCTACCAGCTGCCTAATAGCAAAATTTAATAGAAAAAGTACAAAGGCCTCTTTTACCCATGAGTATGTGTTTAATCATAAAACAAAATATACAGGCAGGTTAGCTGCCAGTATGGAGCATTATCTAGAAATATAGGTCATGTGTCTCCACATTTCTACTCAATGGACTTATATCATGTACAGAAGGCCTTTAGATTCATGCTGTTTGCCAAGTCTTTGAGCAGCATACTTTCAGCAGAAGCCAATCAATGTTATGGAAAGAAAAATACAAGTCATCCCAACTGACAAGAGGCCTAATGACAGACCATTGCCCCTTTCATTGGTAATAACAATATTCCCCAAATCTTAAACTGAAATCCCCATATGTCCAAATACGTAATTTCTCAGAGGTTACGATGGTTAACATGTATGCTTAAGTACACAGGTCCCAGTAACTGAGACCACACCTCTGAGCAGCATTTTAAAAGGCAGATTTTAATTATTAATGCAGGGTGGATATAATTTATTGTTACCATTGGCACTCTTAGAAGCCATTTCATTAAATTTCAGGTATCAACAAGAAAATGAATAACGACCTAATTAAATATAGTACAACACAAACTCTCAGTGGGTCTAAGCCTTGTGTGGCATACAAGGCTGAAGAACAGAGCAGGCAAAGGATTCCGTGACAACTACCACAAGATCATAAGGACCTGTCAACTCAGAACCATCAAGAAATTCAATACTGTTTTTTAAAGTGGATTAAGCAAACCATATAATAATTTCCTTTCTCCCCTAAGTTGTAATGTACTTTAATTGATGTAATTCTGGATGTGGATGTCCAAAGAGGACTTAAATATAATTGCACTATTTTATTTAAAAGATGCATGTTTAGTTGAATTAAGATCCTGAATGTCCCTCTCTCCCCATAAGAAGTTTTAAATTAGCAACACCTTTAAACTGCATTTTTAGAAGGACAGGAAACAGCTGTGAGCACCTCCCTTCCTTTTCTCTTCTTTGTATCTGGTGCTGGTGGGCTGCTCATACACTTTCCTGCCTTTCCCTTGCTAAGATCATTGCAGAGGGCTGTCAGAAACTTTGCAGAAGCACAAGCAGAATCACCTGATTTCTCCTTAGGGTATCAGACAAAGCCCATTGAAGCTGCCTTTTTTTTTTTTTTTCTTTTTCCCTGTTCTGCTGTACCTGGAATATTGCAGCATTCTTAAGAGATGAACTAAAGTTTGTGCCTGTTCTTTTATTTGAACTACTTCATCCCTTCCCAAGATTCAGCTTGTGCTGAAGTATTAAGAATATACCCTCTCTCCACATCCATTTGTGAAACAAAACACAAAATAAACCAATACCATTATCTAGATCACAATGCGTGTATTTCACATATTTCACTTTCACCTCTGTCAAAGTGCCTGAGAAAACAGAACAAAAGACCAATCTGCTTTCACATGCAGAAGCAATAGTGATACTGCAAGATGAAAGAGGAGAAATTTTTTTGTATCCTATGTGAAAAGAGACAAAATTTGCAAGTTAAAAACCAAAAACCTGATAATTTTCAGGTTTTTCTCAAACACCATAATGTGATTGGCATTTCAAGCAATGTATTCTCATTGATCCCCTGCCTGGTGGATTGAGGCAGATATCACACATTTCTGGTCAGACGACTTTGCAATTTTGTTGATTTTTTTTAAATTTTTTTTTTTTTTTTCCATGAGTCTATATTTTTTTAGCACCATGCTCTTCTGAGAAACCCTGATTCTAGTTCAACCACTGCAACCTGAATGCATTTACAGTGAAAGCTGTGTGAGAATTCTCCCTGGGCTTCTGGGAATGCCAGATTGATTTGTGTTACTAGTGTTTAGTAGAGCAGTAGGTTACTACAAAAAGTGATTTTGAGATACGATCTCCAGTCGAAATCCATAGCTGTAGGGAGTGATACTTTGAACTAGATATTTTTCTTGCATTTTGGGACCCTTGGATTACCATCAATAGTCAGAAAGCACACAGTCCTAAAGTAATCCTAAGGTGTTTACACTAAGTAGGTGGGGAAACTCAATGCAGGCAAGGTATTAAATTAAACGTTAGAGCATTTAAATTTTTTTAGATATTATTTACTGAAACTTGGGGTAAGAGAATGCAGTGAACTGAAAATACCAAGCAAGGGACAAAAATCCATTTGACAAATCAGGTCACTAAGGAACTCTCTGAGGCTTTAGCTGTTGAAAAGACTTAATTTTTTAAGACAAGCTTTTTTTTCATCATGCTGCAACATAACCTTTTCTTTCTTTCTCCTCTGTCCCACTCAAGCTGCTATACTTTAGGATCAGTTCACTCTGTTGAAAACCCATTGTAAAAATGTCAGGGTTCATATAGCTCATTGCTATAGATGACCTTGTAGTACTCTTTGCTCTTATATCACTTCTTTTAATTTCACCTTCCATTAATCATCCTTATTTCTCTCTAGTTACAATGCATCTATTATACTGTTGTTGATTTTTTTTCTTTCCTCTGAAGCTTCCTGGTCTGTTGTTTTTCTTGGGCTTTCTAATATTTTCATTTTTCCTTTTTTCCTTCTTGTATCATTTACTCTTTTGGTCTCAGACGCCACTATGTTTTCTTATAGACAATGCTTGTAACAAGTGATTACTTAAAAATCTGTGCAAAACTTATTTATGTTCATTAAGTCAATACACAACACAGACTAGTTCTTGGCAATGCTATTGCTATACAAATTGTACTTCATCCTGCCTTACTTATTTTATGTAGATTCCCCAATGTGAGACAGAATCCGTTGTCATACTCCCCACACTTCCTGCTTAACCTTCAATCTTTAAGCCATTTTTATTTTTCCCATCTAATTATATGTACATTCTCAGAGACAATTTGTATTCTTGAGGAAACTCTTTTAGACCATTCTTTTCTAGTTTACCTATAATACCCTTCCAAATCATATTCTTTTAAAAATCTTGCTTCTTTCTGTTTTTCTTTCAGTGATATAAGCTTTTATTAGGTATTAAAAATTTATATCTACAATTTTGTTACACTTGAAAGCTGTATTTTTTTGTTTCTCCAATTCTAACTATCCCTTCTATCCTTAAATGCCATAGTCTGACATTTTCCTTGCCTTTTTAGTAGTTATTGTATCTCTGCTTTTGGCTAAACACAGTTTGATTTTTCTTATATCTCTCTGGTAAAAGTTCACTAGGTTTGTTCTCAAAATCAGAATTAAAATTTTTTATTTTTGTTAATTTCCTAAATTTATCATTAATATTTCTTCTGTATTATTAAATTGAATTCACAGATATCTACCAGTGGACAAATACCAGTCAAAAAATAAAAGGAAGGAGTAAAATATATGAGATTATAAATTTCTTTTTAAATTGTTGCAGTTCAGAGACTATCTTTCTGATTTACATCCTATTTTTATAAAAGATTTTCACCAACCCCAGATTTACCTCAATATTAGGACATAAAATCAGAAGAAACTGTAAGTGCAATTGGAAATTTGTGCTGCCATTCCATTGTATAATAAGCTTTAATTCAGATGATTTTGGTTTTATACTTATGATTTTCATCCCCCTTGAGCAACATATAAGTATTTTTTCCTGCTAACATCCTAAATATCAGTGCAAGATTTTGATCATAGTGACATAAAAAGTCAGTGTACTATGTAATTTATTTTCCATTCTGAAACTGAGAAATCCTTTTTAATTTTGATACTCTGAGTTATAAATCTATCACCTAGAAAGTACCTTGCAAACATTTTCTTCCTTCTTGAAGTCACTCTTTTAAAATCAATTTGAATCTTTTGTTTAGTGAATAATAAATGGAACTTTTCTGATTACAGAAAAGATTGCAGCACACATCTGATGTGCTGCTTAACCCAAGTGTTTTTTCCTTCCTTTTTGTTAATTATTCCTGTCCTATTACAAGTCTAGTTACTCCCTGGTCTGCCTACATGATTCAATTAATATCACCTTATATAAAAACACAAGCACTTTCACTCTATGTTTGATGATTTTCCTTTTTCTGATTCTCCTGCGACATAACAGCCATTAACAATGATCACTTCTTCAGTGCCACATTTCCTGGAGGTTTTAAAGGATTACTTTCTCAGCACCTTCCCTTAAAAAGCCTTTATGTAGTTCAGATTCCATTGCTAACTATCATTCTCTTTCTAACCTTCTATTTCTTAGTAAAGTTCTTGAAAAGATATTCTGTTCTTAACTTTCCAAACACCTTGTTAATAATAATCTCTTTGATTGTTTCCAAGTAGGGTAGATTTTCATCTCCAGCATAGAACGAAACTGTTCTATTCCACTTACAAGAGTTGAAGATCTCTTGAAATCTTACCTAGTGATCATAGTTCTTTCCCTCCTCATTATTTTAAATGACAGTATGGCATTTGGCAATAAGAACTTAATATTTTATTACAGCATTACGAGATATTTCCTATTCTTGACAACTTCATTTTAACACTTTTTTCCTCTAGTTGTTATTTGTCTCCTTTTTTTTTTTTGCTGTTGTCATTTTATTTTATTCACTTTTGTAACATATTTGATCTGTTAACTTCCCTTTTTTTTTTTTTTTCCTTCATTTTCAACAGTCCTGCAATTACTGGAATAACATTATAATGGTAATAACATCACACTTTGACATTTGAATTTTTAATTAAATCACTGATCAACTCTTAACTGCAGTGTTTTTACCAAGTGCTACTTAGAGATGTTAAAGAAGTTCAGCCATTGATCTCAGAACTTAATTTTGTATAAGCTACTTTCATTTCCATACACTTCAGGAACAGCTTGTGTTCCTCAAAGAAAATTCTGCAAATTAACATACTGTACTTGCTTGTCAGCTCACTTGCACAGCTAATTAAATATTTCTCATGTGCATTACAGATGATGACTACTTCAGTTTATGTTTCAGAGATGTTTTCCAACATTCTGTGATTTATTTATAGGTATGTCTATGGCACTAATCATTGGAGTATTTGAGCACATAGAAATGATTAAAGATACATCAAAATTACTTCTGGAAGGTACCACTTTTCTTTCTCTGCTTTGAAGCTGTTTCTTTACCATAATCTTCTGGAGAATGATTCCTCCTGTGTTCAGTGTCATTACTACATACCTATTGGGGAATACCAGTTAATATAGATATGCCTTTTACTGAGCTTGAAAGTCATGTGAAAGAGGCTCCACTTGTTTGGGATCAGCTTTGTAGGAATTTGTTTCTTATTATTGGCCTGTAGCTGAGAATGCCCTCCTTTCCATTGTCACAAGATGAAAGCCAGGGATATATCAGCCAAGTATCCCAAATGAGTACAGCAATCATTCTGGGAAATCGTGAAAGACAGTGCTTGAGATAAGTGGGCTTCAGCTTTTCATATGTTTGATGAGGGAAGGGAAGGGGGAGGAAGAAGCAGGACAAGGTTTTCAAGATAGATACTTTTAGTATGAAGAACTCTCTAGTTTCTCTTTATCCCTCCTCCCATAGACTTCAGTTCCATTTTGAAGCAAAATTATTCTCTATTAATATTTACAGAATCAAGATTTTGGCCACAGTATTTAGGTGAAGGCAAATTGTATTTAAGGAAATTATAGATGATATTAAAAATTAATTCCTCAAATAGGTCTTGAGATGATAATCTACTTCTGAGCACATTTTCTTGAGATAAAACTGAACTACAACTCCAGTATTTTGCCCCTCTCTGGAAAAAAATACATAAATTGTAAATAAAAAAAATTATTGTATTTAAATCTATTTTAAAGTTCTCATATTTGTTTCCCCTCCTGGAAAACCCCATGTTAAAATTCTATTTCTGTTATGGTCCCTCTGGAGTTTCCATTTTCCAAAAAGAAAAAGACAAAAATTTTTGACCAGGAATTGAATCTTACTTATATACTACATTGCAACGTATTTGTAATAGAGGGGGGAAAAAAAACCCTGATAAAATTAAAATTTGGTTGTGTGTAAATTTATTTTGACTTAAAAGACTACAGATTTTACACATAGTCTGCAAAAGGTGTGCAGGCATATCGATGACTATTCTAAAGTCTATAGGACCTCAAAATCCCTTCAAAATTTTTCAGGATCCTATTTCAGGCAGACAAGAAGTCACAAGAAAATGAGAAGTGGTAAAGTAAAGCAGATATTGCAGGCAGATTTGCAACAGTATTGCTTCCCACCATTTTCCCATGCCACAGCTCACTGGACATAGATGCAAGATTCCATAATTTTAATGAACAGTTAATATGCTAATGTGGCAACAGATGAGCAGACCTTTTCAAGAGGCAATTACTGTAGACACCTCAAAAACTAAGGTAAATTTCAGTGACAAACCATAGGAATAACATAAGAGATTAAAAATTAGAGTACCTCTAGACAAAAGGCAAAACAATATGAACCCTTGTGAAGTTTATATTTGAAAAGATAAGCCAAATACAGATTTTATTCAAACATATAAAATATGGAATCACTTGGAGTGAATTGTTCTTTTTCATTTTCAAAAGGGCAAACCCATACTGCTTTGAGATTTTGGTCTTTGTTTGACTTTCTTTTGTTTTCTTTTTTTTTCTCTAGAAGCTTTAACTACATGAATAGGAAGTTATTTCTATTTCTTATAACAGGTACCCCAAAATGAAATAGCATTCTTTCCCTACTCCTGCTTCAAGAACCGTACGGCTCATATCATTAATATAACAAAAAGTGCATATAAGAATGCATAGCAGAACATTTTACTCCTTGCAGCTCAACATATTAGACAACAATAAGTCACAGTTTCACTGCAGTAAAAATGCATTGAAAAGAATGTAGTAAGTATATCACTCTCAAGTTTGCATTATACATAAGTATGACAGAATCAAATATACTGTTAAAATAATGAGCCTCTGAGCTAAAGGGAACACCTGAGTGCCTGGAGTTTTGTTTGGCAGAACATCCCAAACCTGTTTCTTGCTGATGGTTCTGTGCTATGAGTGCCTTAGGAGATAGATTCTTCATAAAATAGTAAAAATTTGCAGGGGCAAATGCAGCTTGCCAAGGGTGGGAATGGGGAGAAGGGAGATGAGAAGATGCCCAGTCCAGACTGGGGCGTCTCCTGCTGTGTGTCACTGCTCAGGCAGCAGAACAATGAGAGCCTTTGCACAGCCAGCCTGTCCTCCAGGTCTGCGTGGAGGTGGCCTCGATGGCACTGAGTGGGGAATGAGTAACGTCACTGCACTATTGCCACCACATTTCCTCCCTCTGGAGCAACCATGTTTTGCTGTTAGGGGCAGCAGAGTATGGAACAAAGCTGGAAAGAGCCTGATTGATGTAGAGAATGATTTAGAGTGATACATCAGGAGTAGGACTCGTAATTAAGGAGGGAACCTGGAAAGAATCTGGGTAAAGAAGTTTTAGCAGAACTCTAGCAAGACCTGAAAAAGCTCTTTCTGGGATCTAGTATTTCAGGGATGTTAGCCTAGACACAAAGGTAAGCACAATTTAAGGGAAGGAGACAAGAAAAACGGCATGAAGGAGCAAATACAAATGATTATGCTCCATCCAGTACTTGGGAAAAAAACAAGAGGGCAAGAAACCTGATGTATAGAGATTTTTGTGTTATACTAAACACAGTAGGATACATGTCCATATGGCATGAGTGAAAGAGAGTAAAATTTTACAGGAAAAAAATTAGTGCAAAATAAATTGTCTAAAAATTAGAGAATTCTGTAAAATATTATCTGCGAGCAAGAGCCATTTTTGTTTGCACTAGAATACTGGTGATCTAGGACTTGGAGGGTTTATGCAATTTTTTATTAATATAGAAAGTAGAAGAATATATGGTGGATCACCCAGGGTAAATTCAGAAAGAATCAAACCAAACCCAAGGGAGTAAAATTTCTTTTTAAAACATAGGGACAGACATACACAAATACAGACACACACACAGCATTGTCTAGAAAAAAAGATCTTACTAATATTTTATGATAGTTTTTGGCATTAAACTGTTTAGGTCTGATACACATACTATAAAATTTTTTGTGGAATAAGTGTACAAAAAAATAGAGATTTCTGCTAAATAGTCACACCGAGAAAGTGCTACGTAACAAATATTATCGGTATGAGCACCCTTTGTTAGGAAAATACGAGGGTTTTGTATTGCATTTGCTATAGTAGATACTACCTACACTTCGGTATGCTCAATTATCTGGTCTTAACAGCAGCATACTATATTTTAATATAAACCTTTTACTACAGTCAGCAAATATTGTGTATTTTGCTTAAATTGACATGTCATATGTTATTATAAAATATAAAAAGGAATGATTGGGTTTTTTAGAGTTAGGCAGAATCATTTTACTGTGGTTTGGCTCAAATGAATAGCATATTTTCTTTTAGACAAACCTCAAAAAAACCTATGAGAAAATAGAGTAACCAATAAAACAAACATTAAAATGTGAAATAGGAACTAATGATTAATTGTTTACATTTTTATTAAATTACTTACAGATCTGACTGCATCTTAACCTCCTCTTGGACTAGAAAATATAAATAATCTTTTTATTAGATGGTTGATAACTGAGATAATGCAGGTATCGGTTTTCATGCATATATACAAATCTCCTTTGCACTCTGAATACCACTTTATGTGTGCTAGCCAAAATTGGTTGACAAGACTTGTGTTTAAAACAATAACAACTGGAAAAAGTGGCATTCTTTAAGGGCCCTCATTTGATTGTGTTTTATTATGCAGTTATCTTAATGCTGAACTCAAGTGTAAATGGGAGTCACTCATCACAATCTCCTCATGAAATGAAGATGGTGAGATTAAAGAAGTTGAAAAATCTACTATACTATTGAGTGTAGTTACTGATTATACTGTGGAATCAACAATCAAAATACAGTGTACAAATAGGCAGTGATTTTAAGACAAGCATAACTTTCTGAATACAGTTCTAAAACTTCATTCCATTATCTGCTTTTGTTCAAATACTGGGCAAATATAGACATTTCTTGTGAAAATAGTAACTGAAGAAATATTACTGAATTATTAATTGATGTGACATTTACTCTAGTCTAATATCAAGAAAGTTCTTTCTTGGTGACTTGTTTCACACTGGCAAAGCTGTATATATTTGTTATCACTAGAAGATGATTTGAAACTCTTTTACTTCCAACATTTATGTGCTAGAAAGATTGGTAGCTCACAATACCTTACTAAAGAGACATCCTACATGATCCAGTTACTTGCTATTCCAGACATTTTAAAAAGCAGAGAATAAAAAGTGCTGCTGCAGGGGACAGGCACGAGGACACAATGGTGATCGTTATGGAAAACACAAATCCATGATTTCTACATGAGTTAAGCATATTCCCAAAGGACTGGAAAGTAGTAAACATAAAGCTGAGAAGCCCTAAAAACAAGCAAAAAAATATCATTGCCTTTGGAAAAAAAGAAAAGGAAGGGAAAGGAGGAGAAAACAATTTTTGAACAGCAAGTTGACAAAGACAGGAACATAATCATTCCAAGTATGCCTTCTTTTCTGTTTTTGTTTGCATACTGTTTCTCCAAATTTTCTTCTATAATTGTTTACTAGTGTTGAGCTGTGGACCAGCATGATTTGTACTCTAGTACTCATCCACTCAAATTTCTGATCAATAGGGTATCCTTCCAGATTGGACTGATCATTTAGATAAAAGTGATATTTTCCTAGGGACAGACACGTATTTTCCAGTAGTCTATATTTAATTTTATTTCTGTAATAAAATTGATCATGTCCTCAAAAACACCACAGGCTTGTTGAGCTTGTCTCTTACTCATGACTTTAATTCTAATAGTTTTCCTTTATCCCATGAGAATTTGTTGTTGATAGGGATTTTGTTTGTAAAGAACTCCAGATAAGTCTGTGTTGAAAGATGTTCCCATACAGAGTGTTCTGTTTAGGAAGCATTTTCATTTTAAGGATTATCACACCACTGGGAATTCTGAGCTTTGTACACTTATAATCAAATCAACCCTGCTTCCTCTGAAAGTTTTCATCTCTCAGAAATATCCCTTTTGAGATTCATATTAGTGATTTTATCCACAGAGATTCTTTACGGCTAAATTAAATCTTCATGAAAGTGTTTTTTCCTCACAGGAGAGAAGAACTTGAAGGAACAGAAGACCTAATGCCCTTATATGTCCATTTCTGTCCATTTGAGTAGAAAGTGCATGAAAACTGTTTGATTTCCCTACTAGCTTTCCAGACAAGTAAAGTGTTGTACTCTGGAAATAGGTAGGAAGCATATTGCCTTCTTTTAATTTACTACTTCCAGTCTAGCCTAATTACGGCCACTGGTGGCCCAGAATTTCAGTCCAGATCTCTGTTAGTGAAAGTATTGCATGTAAAAATACCTTGTCATAGGTAGGGGATTTTTCCAATTAAAAACACCTCTCAGATATCCCCCATCCCTCCCCAGGTAGAGATACTTGTTAAAACAGCTATTTCAAATACACATGTGGTTTATATTATTTTCATACTATACTATTTTAAAGGTCACTCTAGCATTAATTCTTGCATGCTACCTGAGAAATAATTTAGGCCAGTGAAGATACCAATTAATAAGGGAAACACCAGGGAAGGAAGGAAGGAAGGAAGGAAGGTAGGTATGGTGCGGAAGGAAGGAAGGAAGGAAGGAATGGTGTGGAAGGAAGGAAGGAAGGAAGGAAGGAAGGAATGGTGCAGAAGGAAGGAAGGAAGGAAGGAAGGAATGGTGGGGAAGGAAGGAAGGAAGGAAGGAAGGAAGGGACATACAGGTCCTACAGAGCCTTCAGTAGTTAGATGACTCCAATACTAATATGAACATTGTAACAGCTTTATTTATCCACCAAAATGGAGTGTAATCTTTAGACAAGAAGAAGTCATTTTAAATCAATTTGAATTTTTACATTATCTGATGCAAAATATTAACTATTTTATTATCAAAAATGTCTGATTGAGATGGACTAAAACCATTGTTACTAGTTTGAAGAAAATTCAGTCTTTCTCCTACATCTGACACCATCACGAGTCATGTTGCATTAAGTCTCTAATTGTGCCTATGCATATCAAGCTGCATGGTAATTAATTTTCCATTATAATCACATACCGTGATTTTACTAGTCCTTTATAATTCAACTTGCTGTTCATTCAAGTAACTTTTTTGCAAAGTATTTTTCTTTTCTACAACACACTCATGCCACTCCATAATATCAACAAATATTACATTCTCTTTCTCAAATTCCAGTTTCTCTCAAGTATAAAATTAGTTACATTACTCCTTAATTTCCCAATACCGAAAAATGCTGGGAACCTTCAGTTGCTATGAGATGTAAAAGGAATAGAGAAGAATCAGCCTGTTGGAAAACTGGGACCTCTAAATGTATTTGAAGTTATATTGGACATAACTTTTCCTGTTGGGCTACCAATTGATCAGTAACACACACACATACACACACAAACATACTCCCCCCACACACTCCCCCCAAAAAACAAAAAAAGAAAAAAAAGAAAAAAAAAGAAAAATGCATAATTCTTCTTGATGGTATTTTCTCAGGTTCTGAGCACTGATATAATGTCTTTGCATACCTTAATCAGAATAACAAGCTTTGGAAAAACTTGTACTGTCCACTTCCCTAAATGAAATTTTGTTAAATTCTCCAGAAATGCTTTCTGTAGATGAAATCCTTCTAAGACTTCTCCTGCAGGGCTGATTAGTTTGACTAGTTTGTTGCAGCAGAACTACTCTGACTTTTAAAGTCTCCCCACGGAGAATTGAGTAGACCCTACCATAACTGTTCTCAGATATCTCACATGGAACTAAGAACCAGAGCAAGATCAAATGCCATAAAAGTGTTATGATCAGTTTTTATTTTGCTCACCATACCCCAGCCTGATTTACTGCATAGTACAGACAGATTGTCTGTCCAAACAAAACCCAACAAACCCAGAGCCTGTTTAATGTCTCTTTTTACCCTTACCACTGGATTCTCTCTCACCTGACATAAGCCCAACCAAACACTGAATATAAAATTATTGGTGATATAATGGCCTTCTCTATGGTGTTCATCTCCATAAAACTAAAAAACTGTACTCATGTGGTCTTATCTACCCAGCATGTAAGAAATATACTGCTATCCTCATTTTGTGACATCAAATGCATAAAGGAGCATCAAAATAAAACACTAAGTTTGGGTGCTGTACCTGACAGGTTGAGTTTTTAGCAATAACAGCATTTGTCTAAAATATCATGTGCTCACAACACTTCTCTTTCTAAAATTACCTGCAGCTAAAAGCTCTATCAGTTCTGAAGACAGGAGAAAAAGTTTCTCAGATTGGATAAACTCAATTGACAGCCAGCTGTAAAAGGTTTTGCTTTAAGGGAGTACTCAGAACAACTTAATTATTTTGTAGTGAATAAAATTCTACAGAGAGGCCTTAACACTGAGACCACTTTTTCTTTTCCTAGATTGTCCATTTTTGTTCTTTTTTCTTGCAGTCAATAAGGCAGATTTTTGCATCTATATGGGGCAAGATCCATTTGTATGTTTTATACATTATTGTATCATGAGGTTGCTTGGCTATGTCTGTTTTCAAGATATGGCTGGAATGGAAATCAAAACAATAGTAAAAACAGAAGTCCTCCATTTCTAACTGGTAACCTATTTCGGTGTGCTGTTTCTGTGATATTGGCACACTTGATTATAGTACCCTTACTAATATTTCGTTTTCCCAAAGCATGAGGAGGGAAATAGCATTAGTTTTCCTTTAGAGGCATTATCAGCCTCAGCATAAAAAGAAGAAATTGACAGACAATTAGAGTGATGAGTAACAAGATTTGGTCATGTGTTTCTATTGATTAAAGAAACTGTCTTTTAGAATCATGAGGAAAGCTCTAAACTCATTAAAAACCATCAAAGGAGACCATAGCAGCGGTTCTCTACAAACCATATGAAGTTCAACAAGGGAAAGTGCTGAATTCTCCACCTGAGATGGGGCAACCCTGGATGCATGGACAGACTGGGGAATGAGATGCTGGAGAGCGGTGCCATGGAAAGGCATCTGGGAGTCCTGTTCAGCGGGAAGCTGAACCTGAGCCAGCAGTGCCCTAGCAGCCAGGAGGGCCAACCCTGTCCTGGGGGACATCAGGCACAGCATCGCCAGACAGGTAAGGGAGGGGATTGTCCGGCTCTGCTCTGTCCTGGGGCAGCCTCAGCTCGAGTGGTGGGGGCAGTTTTGGGTGCCACAATAGAAAAAAGTTATAAAGAGCAGACAGAGAGCATCCGAAAGACGACAATAAAGTCTGGAGAAGAGGAGACTGAGGGGAGACCTCATTGCAGTCTACCACTTCCTCAGGAGGGGGAGAGGAGAGGCAGACACTGATCTCTGCTCTGTGGTGACCAGTGACAGGACCCAATGGAATGGCCTGAAGCTGTGTCAGGAGGTGTTTAGGTTGGATTTTAGAAAAAGGTTCTTTGCTAGAGGGTGTTTGACCACTGGAAGATTCTCCCCAGGGAAGTGATCGCAGCACCAAGCCTGGCAGAGTTCAAGAAGTGTTTGGACAATGCTCTCAGGCACATGGTATGATTCTTGGGGCTGTCCTGTGCAGGGCCACAAGTTGGACTTGATGACCCTTGTTGGTCCTTTTCAACTCAGGATATTCTGTGATTCCACAAAACACAAAGAACAGCAGCAACAAAAACTTTATATAAAGAAAAAGTTGCATGCGTGCATAAAAATTATATCCTGACCTTTTCAATGATCAGTTTATGTCCAGAAGCATAAGAGCTGATAAAACTTATTTTTGCAATATAACTAGAGATGTTGTTATTGGCCATAAATTAATCTGCCCTTTTGAAAAATTCAGCTGTAATGTCTATATTCTATACTATGTAAGCATTGTAAGTTTTAAAAAAGCAAAATGGCATACAACTGAGCTGTGCAGTCATATTTTTCATAACGTTGTATTTCCAACATGACTTATTTATCATTGCTTCACTACTGCATAGACTAACAGAATATAATGCTTGCTAAAATGTAAGTACTTATATAAACTCGTCTATGCAGCACTTGCTTCTCCAATAAGTACATTACTAGTACTGTACTAATTCCAGTATGCTGCTAAAATTATATCATGAAAGTAATTTGGAAATTTCAAATAGCACTCATAATGTTTCAAAGGTATTTTCAATGCTACCTGTCATTCCTTTTAGCCTAGTAATAATGGGTTGGGAAGTATCATCTGACATTAAAAATCTTCATGAAAGTGAAATTATGAATATAATGTCTTAAGCAGTTAGCCTTGGTACTTAAACACACATTTCAAGTTAAATTTTGTACATGACTAGTAGGGGTTCTTTTTAATTTTTATTTTATGCACTCTAAGAAACTTCTGGTCACTGTTCTGCTGCTCAGGTATATCAGCTTATTCTTCTTCTCTCAATTATGCAGAAAATGTGAGTTCTGGGGGTGCTTCTCTAAATTTGAATTTAAATAGCCAACTTAACAAATGCAAACTTCAAAATAATAGCATCAGAGAACCTTTTAAGATGGTTGGGGACAGCTGGAGAACATCTATTTCAGAGAAGAGTCAGAATGTCTTCTCTAAACCCTCCCATTCAGAAATCATAGCAGTAAGCTGTCTTTGTAAGGCTGAGCCAACCCAGTTCTCCCAGCCTGTCCAGCTGCTGACTGCTTTGGTAGGCCACCCCTGCACTCAGGCCAGCTTGTCAATGCACTTCTTATACTCACAGTTTTGGATTTTATTTTAGTTCATATGTATCCAAATTTTCTGCTAGTCACTTCTATTGCCTGATATTTGCAATAACCTAGATGGCAATGGGTAAAGCAGCTGCATTAGAGTTACTTTGGACAACGGAGTGAGTAGGTGTTTTCAGGGAAAACTCACCAATAGTTTGCTGTAGCACTTTTGTTCCAGCATGCAATTTTGTCTTGCTCCCAAAAACAAGGTATTGCACATCCAGATACAGAATATTTCTCGTTGCAGCAAAGACACAAGGCCGACTGAAAAATAGCCAGAAAAAAAGAAAAATAAAGGAAGTGGCAGGCTTGGTTCAAACCCTTGGTAGAATGGTGGAGGCACATCTTTACATCTTTCAGGACAAATCCCTACAATTTAGAGAACTGTATGGTTCTTATTCAGCAACATAAGCATTGCAAGCTTGCAAACATAGACTATTCATCTATTGTACAATATTCATACTCAAAGAAGCAATAAATTAACTTTTGCCTGGAAAGTGGAAAAGGTACAGTGCAAAGGTCTACATAGAGCTCCATCAATGACAAATGCAAGGATCACGTTCTGTGTTCTGATGCATTTTTGTGCTGATATAAACATCTTCTAGATACTCATATCAGGTTCTCTTATTAACATTAGACCACCTTAATTTAAGGACTGAATAGGTGCAGTAATCAAAAGCAGATGTTTTGTGATTAATACAAATAAAAACAAAAGAGAATTAATTTGTGACATGAGCCTGTATTAACTTTCCAGACAAACTATTTTAAATAATACCTCTTCTATGATTTGTAAGTAGATATCGCTAGACAGGGATAAATCTAAAGACAGTTCTTTCTTTTAGACCATTTTTGAGCTCCTTTGGCAGTGAAACTCAAATGGGCTGTGTGAACAGCAGCAGCACAATAGTAAGACAAAATCCTTTTACTTCACCCTCTGTTGGGGCCAAAAATCATATTTCTTATATGTAAATGGATGTTCTATGAATGTGAATAATATACCTTATTGCTAGGTATCTCCTTTAAAATAATTCTGGAATTAATATCAAGGTAATTTGTAGCATGGTAATGAGCAGAGGAGTCACAGAATGAGGGTGAATTCCTCCTTCTGACTCAGTATTTCTTCCCAGGAATCCGATTCTTTTTTTCAAGAAAACTGCACATGGTTTCTAGATCACCTACTGACTGAAGACATGGGTTTGCCATAAAAGCAGCAATGACAGTCTCTACAGCTGCCTGAATTCAAGTGGAATTGAGGGTAGGGGGCATCTGCATTAATTTGATCCATCGCTAAACAAGAGATTAAAATTCCATTTTTGATTAGAAGTATAATCTGAAATTTTTTGTTATACAGCATAAGGTCTTGCAGTGGGAAGTTATTTAATTGTCATTTCATATTTTGTGTTAGTTTCAACTGCATGCAGTTGTTTACACAGAAGAGTCATAAGTAATGCTTAGCACAGAGCTTAAGGAGTTGATGGTAAAGCCAGATTTTGATATCCCTTAACTGCTTTACAGACCATTTTTAAAATCTGGCTTCAGAGATGCTTATGTAACTATATACAAGGACCAATAATGTCAGCATGCCATAAGAACAAGTCACTGTGGTTCGATTTCAAATACTGCTGTGCATTTAATAGCTTCCTGCATGCTTTGGTTTTTTGTCCTGACAATGATTGTATTTTGGAGCACAAATTAGCAGATTATTATTGATAGTTCATGTACTCAGCAAAATATGTACATATTGCTTGAGACTTCCAAATAAAATTTTTCTTTCCTTTAAAGAGCACACCATGGTATAGAAAAAACACACCCAGAAAATGTGGTTTATAGTCAGTCCAACTCTGCTGATGTTTAGATCATCATTTTTCCTTCGCTGCTTCCCTGACACTTTCATGTCAGATTGTATTCTCACAACAAGAGGATTTTTGATTAGGGATTTCTAAACTGTATGTGGAAAAAAATTTAGGTTTCAAAATGATACTGGTTCCTTTTTTCTCTTTATTATAAATCAATTTTTAATAGTAGCTTATATGAGGTGTTATCAAGGACAAATAAGAAGAAAAAATTCTATGCAACATGAATGCCAAAAATATTTGCCCAGATTTTTTTCAAAGAATAGGAATAAACAAGGTTATTGGTAGGTAACTGCACTATAAAGTGTAAAGACTTTATGAAAGTTTTACTTTTTGCTTTACTTCATACTCCCATATACTTTTAATTTGGTAACCTTAGCTATGATAAATGTAAATAAAGTTCAGTCTTTTATTAAAGTTTCAGTTGCATTTGCTTTTACAGATTGAAAAATAATCAACAGAAATTATAGTCCTCTGGCACAAAGTGGATGGTGGACAAAATCTGTTACATATATTATAAAACCAACCAAAAGTCTATTTGAAACATCTTGAAAGTTTAACTCCAAAGGGAACAACAAGGCTAACTATTCCCCATATTTCAATTTCACTATATAAGTGTAAAGTATCCTAGGAGGATTCAAAGGCTTCGGCTTCTTTTGCATTTTCAATTGTTATCCATAAACACACAAAAAGGGGGTTATACTTGATTTGATCTAGAGTGGATATAGATTACAAAATATGAAAACCTTTAGTTCTCTCTTCTATGTTAACTTAAAAATGTCTTCTGTATTCCAGTTCTAGGCGATTTTACCTTCTCTTAACCATGCAAAAGCTATAGTGTTTCAAAGCTGCAGATTAGTGATGGTGGCAGCTTATTCCTTTTGGTTATCTACAGCACCATCTTAGTGTCTTGAGGCATAAAAGAATATTATCTGTGTGACAGTTATGGCTAGAGCCATCTATACTGCTCATGCTATCAGCTCTCAAAGAGCTCAGAATAGAAATCATTCAGTTTAAGACATCCTCTGTAGTTTCATTAAAAGCTTAAAATCATGAGGTACCACAAGTTATGACTAAGGTTATATGAAAATTTCAGTAAATCTACGATGTGGAAAAGTATATATGCGGTTGGGGTGGTTAGCATAGAATTGCTAATCTTTTGTAAAGGCAGTTGACCATAAGCAAGACAACCTATAAATCTGCTTTCCTTCTTTACTTAATTTTCATCACAAATAATGTGCCACTCTGATTGCATGAAATCATCAGGAGTGTCTTCAATTACTGTGTGCAGCCTCTGATCAAAATGACTTCCTCTATTCTCAATCTGGGGGATGATGGGGAGGAAAACGGGAGGAGGGGGGTGAGAAATGCACAGCTAGTTATGTATTACAAATGTCAGGTTACTGTGAAAGTGTATATATTCATATTTAATAATTTCTAAGCTGGAGTTGTGATTGCAATAATGGCTCATTCATATCTGCATTTCATTTAAATGCACTGTTTTGACTCACCGAACGTTTGTCATAGATATTATAGCTAAACTTTTTCACATGACCACTGAGGTAATGACAGCATTACATTACCAGAAAACTGCATGACTTGCTGATACTTCCATTTTCCTCAGCAGCTTATGAAATAATCAAAATGTGTGCATGAAATGGCGGCCTGTTCTGAATTTATTTTAATACAGATAGGCTTATACAGAGAAATGAAGAAGAGTGTAGGACCTCAGACACAAGAGACAATGACTACGCACAAAGCTGAATTTTACTAGCAGGAAAGATGGAAATATGGGTATTAGACTTTTCATAGCTATAGGAAGGATAATCTTTCAATCAGATTAATGAGAAAATATATTGCATGGGCCCTACAGCACTTTTTGCTTTCCAGGCTAATACGTGATTTAAATCCCAAAAGTACATTTTCAGCATTACAATATCCTTTGATAATAATGTCGCTTGCACAAAGACAGATAAAAATAAAACAGTCCCCCTTGATTTCCCATTTTAGATTTGAAGTATATTTTCTGTTCTTTGCCTGCAATGAAGTGAATTCTATTGAGAAGAGTCACATTTAATAAGACAAAGGGAATTTTCTAATTATGCTACCTGTCAAGATTTGAATCTATGGGATTGCAACTGCAATTGAAGAAACAGAGGAAGCAATTGCATATAGTCCAGTTTACTTTGGTGTATGATTACTATTTGCACTTAGATATTGCTAAATGTAAATCAAGCACACACACAGAAGCATGCTTTGAAGTAAACACCAAAAGGCAAGTCTCAAAATGGATTTTATAGTCCTTATTTCAATTTTCAGTATGCAATTTCCCTAGCTTTTCTAATTTATCTATAGAAAAATAGTGGAAACCTGTGAAAATGCAGCACTTTTAAATAACTCTGAGTCACACAAATATACAGTGGTCCAAATGGTAAATATAATTAAAGCACAAATTACTAATAGTAAGAATGTATATGCATAATTATGCTAGGTTAAGCATTTATGCATCTTTCTGGAGGAAAGCAAGGACTGTAGTGGTGAAGAAAAACAAAAACCAATTAAAATTAATGCAATATGAAAAAGAGTTTCTTATAATTTTTTGCATAGTTCATATAAGAAACATGCAAACATTAAAGTAAATCTTGCTGTTATAAATGGAGGCCTGAAAGTTATCATATGCTGTCCTTTCAGGGTCTCTGGGGAAATGTTCAGTGTGCCCCATCAGACATTACTCTTATTTGCAGCTTTGCAGTCTTGGAAACGCTATGGCATATTAGACAAGGAAAATAAATATTGTGTTCTTGATGGTTTTCTTCATATTGCAAGTTTACACAAATTCATGATACACAATCAATTATTATAAACATTTTATACAAATAATAAATTCGTTCTCCGAGTGGCTACCACATTTTTTTTATTAATTAAAGCAATGTCTAGTAGAATAATGCAGATCATGATCATGTGCAAAATAGTTGGCATAATTGACAAGCCTGGTTTGGGATTTTTTAATAGTTTGCATGTGTGTTTATATATCGATATGTGTATGTGTGCGTACACATATATGCACATATATAAATATTCATATGCACACAAACACATGTATATAAATATACAGGCAAACACAGACACACACACACACATGCACACATAAAATTTCCTATTGCAAAATATGCTTTATTTGGTAGTGAAACACAATTGGATCTTATTTTAACTCATCTGCTTTTATGCAAGTTGCAAACTGACTTTTTGACTATTTGGTTTACATCTCTATTTAGCTGCTTCTATGGTGTTTATTCAGAGAGGGAAGAAAGATGGCCACATCACTTTTTTTTTCCATAAAAATATTTAAGCTCTGTAGATGTTTTTTAATAACTCCCAAGTGGTGTCTTTTTGAGCACTACTATCAAATATCTTATTACTAAGCTGCAGCTTTAAACATTTACAGTAGGAAGGCTACTAAAAATTCATAAATGATTTCAGCATTCTAGTCTGGCTCAGGTTTCTGAATACATAAATATGCAGCATACTCAGTTCCAGACCAAATATTTGGTGTCATCATCCACCCATATGACAACAGCAAAGCATAAAATTCATAGGGCTGCAATCTCCTTTCACATCCGTACCATAGGAACTTCAAAATTTTGAATTATAGATGTGTTAGACAGGCTGCCGATCTGCCAAGGCGCTTCCACCCTATGAATGGTGTTAGCATTTCCACGTCTTCCACATTTGTAATTGGTTATTCAAACAGGAGATGATGGGACCAAAGGTAGATTAATTCAGGTAAGTGCCTTTTGTGGGCCAAATTTTTCAAAAGAAGGCGTGTTAAGTTGCAGCAAAAAAATTATCTGACCCTGTGATCCTGATATAGGGTAGATCTTTTCCATCTTCAGCATTGTCCTTTCAAAGGAACACAGAAGGTTCATGTACTGAGCTTCTTGCCCTCTGTCACTTCTGAAGCCTCCTCTCCTTCATGCAGAGATCAGAAAGATTTTTGTACCTTGCTGTACAAAAACACCCATGAAGTGACCTTAAAAGGAAACATTGAGAGCAGGGTTGCAGAGGCTTAGAGCTTCACAAAAGTATGAGAGAAGGAGAAGGTGCTTTTTAATGTGCTTCACCAATACTAGTTGTTCATGGAAGAGGGTCTTTTTTGTCTTTTTTCTTTTTTTTCCCCCGACTATCACTTGATTGCTGTGGCTGATATATCTATGTATTTCCATTCAGTGGACAGGAAAACCATTCAGTTTCCTCAGTATTTATGAGCCTTCCTCTCAAGAGGACTGGTAGGAGGTACTCCTATCATGTGCAACACCACAAAAAAGTAGAATGAAGTCACTCATTCAGTGAACTGCAGCTTTTTCCTTGAGAATTCCCTTGGGATTCTATGAAAACTCCATAAATTTGAACATGGTCAAGAATAGGCCGAAAATTTTTAGTGTCTGTACTTCTTCAGACACAAAACTTTTCCTCAATGCAGCTAACAATTCCTCAGCCCTTCTCTTTAATTACATGTGGACACATGATTTTCAGACTCTGTTTGCCTCAAATTCACAATTTTGCAGGGAAATACCACTCAGTACCTTGCAGATGAACATCTACACAAGCAGTCACGAAGATGTCATGACTTACACAAAGGCAAGGACAGCTGATGGCCATGACCAATATAGAGCAATATTTCAGCTCTTAAAGAACTGCTGTGTTGATTGCATGACAGTGTATCCCCAAGTATATTGTTTGCATATATATTTTTTTAAAAATTTGTACAGCATTTTAAGAATAATTAGGATTAAAGGCACTATAAAATACAAAATATTATTAAAAAGTAAGAAAAAAACAAAGGACAGAAACACTGAAGCAGGTCCTGTAGTTATTTCTAGCTAAGCAAAAGGAAAGGGCATTGAGCAGATTACCTCCCACTAAGCCTGCCTTTCAGGTCTTGTGTCCTGAATGTTTAGAGGATTAATTCTCTACTTCAAAAGAGGTGGTTCTCTTTGCATAGCAACGCATTTCCTTCCTGCCCTCTGTCTATCCCCTTTTATACACTGGTAGGGCTCTGTGTAGCTGGCTTGATGTCCGTCTCCAGAGTCAGTGCAAAAGAGTCACCAGAGTAAACATAGCAGCCTCTACTTAGATCAGCCTCAGCCTTGTAGCGTCAGAGAGTTTTTCAGTCTCCCTTCTTCAGCTGCACAAGCAAAAGTGAATGGTGTTCTCTACTCTTGAAAATAAGCAATATCACAAGAATTTGGAGGGATCCTCTCCGCCATGGCTCCAGAGACGCAAGGAGCTGAAATCTGCCCTCTTTGAACTAGCTGTTGAGCCTGCTGTTTCAACCTCCCAGTTGGCTTTACTCCTCCTTTGCTTCTGCACCATGAAAATTCCCCAGCCTGAAGACTTCAGTGTCCACCTCTGATCCTAGCAGGAAAAAAACACTTTATGCACTATAAGCCTGATCTTTCAAGCTTCCTTAGTCTCATGAAGGAAGTAGAACTATCCTCAAAAGTAATTTCCCAGAGCTGCAGATATCTGTTCTAGGAAGGAAAGCCCACAGTAATGTACCAGCAGGGTTTTGATTTGGACACAACGCAGCAACCAAAGCATTCAATGCTGGCAGTGCTGGAAGAATTACTACACCAGTCTCTCACTAACTTTTCTTCCACATTTCCTGCAGAGGCATTACCTATTAGAGCTCTTTTCTGGGAAAGGCAATTAGAAATCTTAAAATAAAATTTAGTTTTCTCCCCTTTATTCTCTTCTATCATTTTGTGGCTTGCAGCTTCCCTTTAATTTGGAGGCTTTTTTTGGTTCCTTTAGTAAAGGTATCTTCATTATGCCTTTAAAACAGAAATACTGGGCCCCAAAATTTTTTGAAGTTCAGGCATTCAAACAGGACCTAACATCAGATTTCTTATGGAACTAAACACTCAAATATATAAAATGAAATAATTATAAACTATAACAAAGGGACAGGGAAAATCAAGATTTTACCTTGTATTTTCCATTCAGTTACAAAGAAGAGACAAGGTACTCTTCCATTTGGACCCTCCCGTAGTACTTTAAGAGGCTGTGTATCAAGAAAAAGTATCTTATGAAACCTTTTTAGATTCCAATATCCAGGATATTTTCCCTAGGTAATGAAATTGAAATATGCTTTTAGTGTTGGCATTGTTTGCAAATTACTTCATGGGAGAGGCACAAAAAGAAGAAAAAGATTAATTTTCATGCCCATCTTGTTGACTCTGTTTATTATCTCCTCAGGACTGCAAAGCATGCCTAAGGAAATGATGGTGGAAAGGCAGCCCTCACCAGAGCAGGAACATACTTTTAAGCTTGTCTTCATGAAAATTCTTTTCCTTGGTCCCAAACATCATCCAGGACAAGTTTTCTACAGTAAAGAAACCTCTTCAAAACTGCCATAATTGGCAGCTATCAAATCGCCTAAGAATTGACCTGGGCTTAATTTTAGAGCAAGGCCTCAGCACTAATTCTTATGTTTTACATGAGAAATGCAATGTTCAATTATTTTGCTGATGAAGGCACTTTTAGAACCCTAAAGATATTTACAGATTTGAGTTTTGAGCAAATTTACTTTATTGTAGCTTGTATGGTGCTGTGTTTTATATTTGTGATCAAAACAATGCGGACACCACAGGAATGTCTCAGTTATTGCTGGACTGTGCTTGGACAATATCAAGGTCTTTTCTGCTTCTCAGCGAGCAGCTGGGGGTGCACAAGGAGTTGTGAGAAGACGAAGGTCGGATAGCTGACCCCAGCTGACCAAAGGGATATTCCATACTAAACGGCTTCATACTCAGCAATGAAAGGTGTGGGGAGGCACAGGCGAAAATTTGGAGTGATAGCATTTGTGTAACCATTGCATGTGATGCCTAAAAATCTGGGAATGAATTATGAATTAATTTCTTATTTTGCTTTGCCTACGTGTGCAACTTTTGCTTTATCTGTTAAACTGCTGTGTTTTGGGTTTTTTCTCTCTTTTACCCTTCTGATTCTCTTCTCCATCCCACTGGAGGGCAGTGAGAGAGTGGCTGGGTGAGGCTGAGCCTCCCACCAAAGTGAAACCTCAACACTGCACTACCAGTCAGGTACTGTACTTTGGTAATATTGTCTGTCAGGCTCCTCACTCCAATGGTAGATGCTGTGATGTGATTCCATGGCAATTGACGTGTGACTTAGTTACTTACTCTGTATGAGAACATTTCTGGAGCCAAGCTTTCTAAATTTCTGTGGAGAACGTATTAGAAGGTAAGGATGTTCAGCTCTTTCCAAGCTACACAGCACATTGTAAGACAAAATTTACCAAAACAAGGTCCTGATGCACCCTCCTAAAGCCATAAGTACATTCATACAAACCAAAAAACACGATTAAACTTCTCAAGCACATTTAATTTTCATGAGTAAAATGATTTCTCTACAGACAGAAATTTCAAAGGAGAAATCTCAAACCTCCAGAAGGATGCAAGCTGCAGTTCTGGCATATACTAGCATTTCTTGCCAATAGTGATTTGGAAGCAGCATGTGGCTACTTCTAATTGAGGACCAAATATTTTTCAAAAGCATTCATAAAAAATGAATGGTTGATATATCTGAGGCAGCAGACTACCTCCTGCTCTCTTGCCTCCTACCCTGTAGCCCCATAGCATGCTAGCACTTCATAAAACAGCAATGTAACAAGTCCTTTTTGACAATGAAACTGCTTTTGTGAAGAAACACATTCATTTGCAATCATAATGAACTGAAAATGCTGATTCCACAAATATGGGAAGTGCTGTGTTTCCCTCCCAAGAATTTTAAATAGTAAGAAATGACCCTTACTAGGGCAACAACTAATTGGTTTATTGCCCTGATGGGCTAGTGACAAGAAAAGCAGTTGGTAGCAGTGCCTTCATCACAGGGTATTCTAAGAAATAACTAATTTAAACCTTCTCAAGCACAGACATAACCTGCTCCACATGGGAGCATATCTCCAGAGGGTTCATTAAGTTACTGGCAGTCTAGGTTTTGGAAGCAACAACTAAACACTACATCTCTGTTCTAGTCTTTGCTGATTGCCTGAAGACCTATAGGCTCAATGAATTGGGGAGGGGTGGGGTGGTGGAAAGAATCGCAAACTGTTCCTGAATATAAACAAATAAAGAAAGTACAAAATTGTATTCCGCTGAGCTACTCTGTTCAAATGCAGTAGCTGAGAAAATATGTTTCCTGTAATAATTTTAGAATAGTTCCATATTAAGTTTCAGAAAAATGTTTCTTTTCTTCTACAGCGGAATAAATAATCTGTTATTTAGAAGTAAGTGAAGTCAGCACTGCTATCAGGAACTAATAGAGCCTTTGCAAATTTCTTTTATACTTGTTTATGTTTCTGAGTCCTGTGGACTGAAAAATTCCTTTTGATCCTTGGATCTTTCTTAAACAGAGAGGAGTACTAGTAATTAACTAACTTGCCTTTTACTGGAAAGAGATATATACCTGCTGGTCTTTGTGACTATCCTCTCTATTGGGCCTGCAAAGGAAGTGCATGAGATATCTACGCCGTGTTTTGATTCCATGTTGGGACTTGCCTTGCTGACTTGGTTCACATGCTTTCATTTCTCCCTGGTATTGTTTTGCGATTTTTTGGTTCAAACTAACTCCCTCAAAAAGCAAATCTTAGCCAGACTTGCAATTTTGGGTCTTTTAAAATAAAAGCTCCAAGGCATTTGCAGCTTTTAGGCGGTTTCCACCCAAACCATAAATTAGATGTTATATTCGATTCAGAGTCATGAATCTGTGGTTTGCAGTGACACTTGAAACCAGGAAAATGTGTCTGTTTCTGGGCTTTTAAGTTCTGTACAGCTCTCTATAATACCGTTGACAGCTATTTAGGTATCACTGGATTTAAATGTTTGCTTTAGAAAATCACATTGAGAGAATTTTTGGTTGGTAAATGAAAGCTAGTTTAGAGCTCTGTCCTATTTTGCTAAAGTTCAAAAGGGGAAGGATAAATTGTTCTAGTTTTAAGCCATTTCAACAGCTAATGGAACAGTACAAATGGAAAAGGCCCCTGTTCTTGGAGCAGAATGGTCTGAGTTACATTTCCAGTGTAGCCTGTGTGCAGATTACATGACAGCTGTGGCGTCTGCATTTACACAGTCACAAATCATTTATGAGACTGACAGTTGTGCCACAGTTTGTGGTTTTCTCTGCCACCAATTGAACTAAAATATCTCAAAGGGAAAGGTTAATGCACTATACTACTGTGCTTGGCATCCATTTGAATATTGAAAAGTCTCTTCTATACTAATGCATAAAAATCAGCCAAACCAAAGTACAGTAAAGATCATAAAACTGTTCTTGAGGCTGAATCCTGTAAAAGTGCTGGTCTGTATTACTTACTGTTAATCCATACTCTCTAGGAATGAGGGGGGAAATGGTGTCTTCTGAGTATGTATTTCCCTATTTTACTGCAAATGAAGGAGAAAGCGGTCTTGAAGGTTCCACATAGCTGCCCTCTATTCCCATCCAGCTGGCCAAAACATCCCATACTTATAATATTTAGTGGGTGCAATGGGGGTACAGAGAATGCTGGATCTTTGAAATTCTTTGGGAAAGGAGGTGAGCCTCCATCCCAGGAGTAGGCAATTTCCTTCAGTGAAGGGGAGAGAGAGTGGTGCTCTGGAGAGACACTATGTCAGTAATGATTTTTTCACCTCTCTCTTCTTCCTCCTACGTTCATGAAGTCCCTAGGAAGTAGGAGGTTTATTTTCTAGTGGTGTTACTTGTGTTACGTTGGTGTTTTCACTGAGGTCAGGAAAGGCAACACTGCGAGCTCCAATTGAATGATGAAGTGACAGTGCCTTCAAGCAACTTACTGAGGTCTTAGTTTGGGAAATTTCCTATTGTATCTTGAGGTATAATGCCGTCACTCTGCAGGGACTTCCATGAAGAAAACTCTGTGAGTCATTTGAAGCATTGACTGAGGTATGTGGATATATATATATGTTTAAAAGACAATTTAATTTTACTCTTTCTAATTGTGTGTTCAATTCAAAGTGATACCTTTTGCCATGGACAGCAGACATGGACATGACACATAACAAGATATTTAGACACTGATAACATGGTATTGGTAACTATTTCAAAATTCTTGTTACTTGGGTGTGTAACTTAGGTTTTCAAAAGCATTTAAATCACTTCCAGAGTTAATGGGACTTAGCCTTATAGGGAGTTATAAAGGTTTTGGAAAAGGTATCTTGTAATTGTAAGAATATGTTTAATATTTCAAATGGAAATCCTTTTTTGTCTCTACTTAAATACCATAAAAATTCTTGACCAGCATTCCCTTCTGACCTCCTCTCAACTGAACAGATTGATGACTTTTCACTCAACCCTATGGGACCCTTCTGATCCAGCTCCTGATTCAGGGATGTTTCTCTGCCCAAACACAAATCCTGAATAGATGGTCTTAGGGGAAATTTGCCCCTTTTTTCTTCTAACAAAGTGAGGTTCCTTCCCTTCTATCCTGGACACGTTCTTAATTCCTTAGAAACATGTTTCTTAAATTAGGTATAAACACAATATTGTTCATTCAGATGTAACCTAAATGCATAAACTTTAAGAAAATGCTTTCTATGATAATTGATTTAACAAAAAAATGTTGTTTTTCTTATGCAACTATTCTAATGTAAGTAACTGAATTAACAAGCCACGAGGAGAATATGCATTAAAATATTTACTGTCTACAATTACTTAATTCTTTCTGACTTAACAATGCAATCTATTATTAAAGCTACATGTTTGATATGCTTTCTTATTCCACTTCTATTATTTCAAATGTTTTAATGATTGTTTTACAAGGAATAAAAATATACTCAATGAGGAAAATGAAATTAGTTTGATTCCTAAATGAATTAAAAGCAAAAACATTTACAGACTTTTCACCTAATGCATTATGCATGAGTTATCTTTTCCAAGATTTCAAGAGTTAGAAAATGGCGGAGAACCAGAAATGTTGAAAAGAACTTCTTATAACAAAGTTTACATTTGAAGCTCAAGAAAAGAGATCAGACATGAAACTCAGACTATGATTTTTTAATTTATTTTCTTCTAAATTTGAAATGGTAGTATTAGCATATCAGAACAAGAAGATACCCCTTTGGACAGACAGGAAAGAGCTGGGATTTCCAGCCAAAATATTTTATATTTTCCCTCCTTCATCACCATGCATTCTCTAATCTTCATAAAGAGACACTGAGGACAAACACCCTTCAGATTTCTTCAGATAGCCAGCTGAGTGTTTCTTTCCTTTATCTGCATTTGAGAAGTGAGGTTCAAGCAGTGACTTTCCAGGTTCCAGCATCTCAGGTGAATGCCACAGTCCTTGAGTTTGACTGCATTTGTCCTGAGTCTTTCTTTTGGGAGTGCTCCATTCTTCACAAACATTCATTACAGCAGAATTCAAAAATGGAATTCCTAAACTAAAATAACATACAATCACCTTAATCCTTTGGTTGTGGAGTTAACAATTCATTTTCTGGCACAATGCCTGCTTTGGCCAATGGAACATTTTTTCATAAAGAAATATATGAGAACTGAGGACATGAAGGGACTGGAAAACTGCTCAGGTTCAATTCACTGGATCCAACAAAAAATGGATTGCAATCAGCTTTTCTGCACTCCTGATGAACAACATATTATTGGCTAAATTGGGATATATATTCTGTCTCTTACGAATTGGCCAAAGCCTGACATTATACATAGGAAAATCTTTCCAGATACAAGTTCATCAAAGTAGACACCAAGAATGAAAGGAAACAAAGAAATTCTTGAACGGTTGGAGCGCTGCTTTCCTGTCTCAGACTGGCTGGCCCTTGGGAATTATACTACCAGGGAGCAGGAGGAGGAGGCTGCTTTGCAAAGGGCCTTGAGCCAGGGTCCATGGGTGATGGTCAGTCTGGCTGATCAGTGCCACACTGATGGGGTGCCATGCTATTGTGCCCTGTGAGACATATATGGCAGGATCAGTGACAGGGACCAGGGTCAGCCTCCGCCCAAGGATCACAGATAAGTCCCCGGTGATGGGCCTGGTCCAGGCAGAATATCAGGTCAGTGGGACAGGGTCAGGATCAGTAAGGTACAAAGGCTGCAGCAAGGATCCAGGGCAAGGTGGTGAAGGAAGGTGGGAGACCCCAACAAGTCTCTTCCTTCTGCAGATCTGAGCAAGGCCCCACAGCGGTGCTGTATCAGAGATGACCATGAGAAAAAGCCGTCAAAGCCCTTGGGGAAGGTGAGGAGGTGGCAGAGCCTGTGTGCATGCCCGGGGCCCCGACAGGTACCTGGCTTTCTGTACAGAGCAGAAATGCTAACGCTGCAAGGGCGTAAGTGCTAACAGAACAGTGAAGCAATGCAGAGTGAGGCTGGTTCTGATGGGACTTCAGTGAGATACTGGAGTTGGCCCAAATACTTTAGAGTATAGATCTTTTGCCTTAATAAATTGAGTCTCTATTTCAAAAACATTTTAAGCTGTCATATAGATGAACACTATTTTACAATGGCTGTTTCAATGCCTAGAGATAGATTTTCAAAGCACTAGCACTTTCTTCCCCAAAGTAATAATTTGTTTTTATAGATTATAATACCTAATGATAGATGTTCTTTTGGTAATTATTTAAGCAGCGCTGAAAACTAATTTCATCTCTGACCATTCACATAGTTACCCTGACTTATTCCACTCACGTTTCCAAGGTACAGACATTTGTTTATTTACTCCTAATTTGTGCATAAGGGTGAAATACTGATCCTGGGGGAGTCACTGGCAAAACTCCCATTATCAGAAATTATTTCAAGATCTGCCCCCCAGGGATTTTCATATTCTTCAAGGGTTTTGATACAAAAAAGCACTAAAAACCACAACCAAAACCAAACAACCAAACGACTAAACAAACAAATAAACAAACCCCACCACAGAAAATGTTCCCAAAAACAAAGCAGCAACCAACCAAAGCCAACTGAGGAAACCTCCCCGACCAAACATATTGTAACTGAAAATTATGTCTTTGCACTGTGAGATGTTTGTGAGTGAAAATATTTTGATCTCATAGATTATTAGGGAAGTAAGGCTAGTAAAGGAAGAATACGATAGATTTCTAGATACTCAATGGAAGAAAAAAAGGTACTTTCAGAGAGAAATTCTGATTATGTTCTGAGGGGCAACCTTTCCCAATGAATTATTTAAGGACCTTAGGACACCTTGACTATTTAGGTGGGTGTCTTGGTGAGATTCCTGAAACTATCAGATGAAAATGAGCCTCATGTGAAATTTCCAACATATTCAATTGCGTTGACTGTTCTGCATTCAGTCTTACATTCTCATCTTCAGTAATTTTTTAAATGCCTTCCTGTCTGTGAAAGAGAATTAACATATTTCCATTTCATAGTAGAAGGAAGAGCACACTGAAATCCAAAGCACAAAATATTCTTCTTTATTAGGAGGAGTTGAGAGAAATTTGGCTACAAGTAAAATGTAAAAGTTAAAGGAAGCTAAGTCCCCATTATGTGATCTATTTATTAATGCAGATTGCAGTAAACTTTATACTGTCTTTTTCAATAAAAAATGGGCATTGGTTAAAGCAGTGACTGAAGTATGTTATGTGGGGTACCTTTGAGAGACACTGCACTTTCATAATGGAACACCAGCCACAATGCATAAATAATAAGAATTTTTATACTTCTTATATTTTGTGGAGAAAAGGGTTTCAAGATAGCTGAGATATTTCTCCATTTCTCTCTGCTCATTTAATGAAACACGTGTTTCAAAACACTGTCTTTTTCTTTCTACATTTTAAAGAAAATAAAAATATCATGGAGCAGAAAAAAAAGAAAGAAAAATAATTGTTTGTATATTTCCAATAAAAGATTGATGCCAATTTCTGAAAGATTACTGCTGTCTTCAGCATTATGCTAGTTCTGTAATTACAGCAATGCAACAAAAGGGGGGGTGTGCATGAAAAATTCCAATTGTGAACATGGGATCCATCCTGTTATGGACAAAAAAGAGGCACTTCCTTGTATTTGCATTCAATTTCTGTGTGCATCTACAGTTACCTCACATCTCCTACAAATCCATCGGTGCAGTTATTTCTTTTCTTTAGGCACAAAATATAATAACACCATGGGAAAATAATAAAAAAATGCACGCTTCACTATTCTTGCTGAGTGGTTATGTGATTTAAGATCAAAGAAAAGCCAGGTAACAGCTAAGTTCAAAAATTAAATAATGAAGAGAATTGTGCATTAAATGGCCAATTTGAGATATTCCATATCTTAGCATAATTAAAATTTTGCATATAATGATAGAACAAAAATCCTCCAGCACTCCTTTTTGCTCCTAGTAAAAAAAAAATGGATTAGGAAAAAATATTAAGATGGAGCTGGCCATCTTGTCTTTAAAACAACAACAAAAGAAAAGCCTCACACACATTTATGGAACACTTCAAAACAGGAATAAATGAAAATGAATTAAAATGTATATATCATCTGCTGTTCTTTCCATCATGAGAAAATTTTCAGGTAGCCAACTGTTTTGAAATAAATTTCCCTGCAGTTGCTATAGTGATGATAATAAAGTTCCTGCCTCAATTTACGTGATAGAGGTTCCTAGCAGAACACTTGAAAAGGTAAGCTAATCATAATGAAGACACTGTTAGTTCTCATGCTCAGAGCAGCCTCCTTGAATTTAGTTTGAAATTACAGGACTCCTCCATTGTTGTCAATTTTGTTATATGTACATTATCATAATCTTTCTCAAAGTGGCAGTAACAAATTATGCAGCAGAGGCAGTACTACTTTTTTTCTAGGTTAAGTCAGTGGACAAAGAATATGCAAGTTTGCTGCAATAAGCGATGGCTGAATCAAAGATTTCTCTATTAGCTGTTTTTCCCCATTACAAATCTTTGTTTTTTCTAACCATGTAATGACAGTATATTTTTTTCTTCTATGGTACATATTGTTCAAGTCTCGTTTTATCTCAGTGTTGATGCAAACTAAATAGCTTTAAAGCAGTTACCTGTCAAAATGGATGAGTCATCAAAGCAATGTCAAAGATAAAACATTATTGCTCAGATGTATGTTCTACTGCAATAATTTTGTAAAATAACATAATTTACTTTAAAACATTTGTGAAGCTAAAATAGCTCCCGTAATAGCTGGTTTAGAAGGAAAATATGCAAAATAGCTGACAAAAAAAATACAGTGTCATTAAATATTATTTAGATAAATAAGATAAAACAGAAATATTAAATCTGCCAAAAACTAGGACTAATCATCATGAAAACAATGTTTTAGCAAAGCACTTCTAAAAATACCATTATTTGCAACTGTGATGTAACTATATATACATGAATGTTTCTGTGTGAGAATCTGTATGTGTTTTGATGTCTATGTGTCACTGTCATTAAAGGTGTGTGAACTCCCCTCCTTCTGCTACTTTATTGCTTGCATATGTATCATTCCCACGAATAAGGAAATAATTTTATTGCTTTAAAAAAGAAGGCATTTGGGATAAAAAAAGGAAAGGCTGGGCTCAAATTAAACCCCAATAAGATCCCAAGCTTGATGTGCAAAGGCACCAATACTATGACGAGGATATGTCATGTAATAAGAGAGATCAAATAAATTAATGAAAGAGCCTGCCAAAGTTAATGGCCGTGATGTCAGTAAGCTTTTAATTAATAACTTTCATTATTTTTGAAGTCCTTTACAGCTGGACTCCTAAGGAGCCAGGGCTACAACAACCAAAGAGCAAAGCCAGTTATGATGATTTTTTTTCTATGGACTAAAATCCCTATCCTATCTAGAGCCACATTCTCAATAACAGCATATGTTCTTTGGTCAAATGTGTGAAGCCTTAATCTGACCAGTGACATTCAGGTCAGGAGTACACATATGGTATGCCATACTGACTCAATTAACCATCCATCAATTTAATTGCATAATATATCAGAAGATGTATTCCACTACTACTTACAGTTAGATGGAGGCATGAAAATAAATAAGACAAAGCAACAATTTTCTGTTGTTTGTTTACCTTAACAGGAATGCTAAGTAGAAACAATAATATATTTTATAAGGTAATTTTGTTCTTGGAAAAAAAAAATTGACAGCTAAACTGATCAGAGGCTGCTAGTTTTAGAAATGATACTTCTTGTAATAAGCAAGCGTAGGTGGAAAGCACACGTTACAAGAAAATTATAGCGCTTCCACTGATTCTAATCACATTAATGTAGGGATAAGGGAAAAAGAAGGTATATTATTTAAACATTATGTAAATTATGAAGAGAGTTAACATATTGCAAACTTATAAGTAGTGACATAGTTGAGTTGATTTATGCAATCACTCCAGACATCAAATCCTTCTGGAATAATATACATGACAAAAAATGACAACATGGTGACAAGATTAAAAAAAAAAAAAAAAGGAAGAAGAAGAAGAGGAAGAAGAGGAAGAAGAAAAAGCGAAGAAGAAGAAAATTAAGCTTAGTTTTTAAATATTCTAGCTTCAAATGATAGAAGTCAAACAGAAAGCCTTTCAATCTGGGATTCACTGAAAGACAGAGATTTCAATCTCTGGTTACTAACAGTGTTACCTAACATGATGTCTTCAGAATTTATATTACTTTTAGTCCATTTCAAAACTAGGCCTTGAAATTGCATTCCAAAACATGTATAATATTTGGAATTTCATAAGCAGAAGCTTATTTTTTTCAGTTTTGTCTGCATACCTGATTTGTAACTATGTTAAACCCTGATTCTCATTTTCCAAGTCTGAGTATCACAACTGGTATATGGACCAGTTGTCAGCCACAGGCCATAACACCTTTTTGAGCTTCTTTCGTATGCACAAATCAGGGGCATACTGATGGAATCCCTTCTTTTTTGTCTCTCCTTTGGGGTTAGAAAACATTCCAGTGTGATGTGTCTTTACAGACCAGCATTTGCTACCTAGAACTGGATCTTACTCTCTCATTTTTTCCTCTTATGGTAGAATGCCCAGATTGGAGTATTTTGCTTCTTATTCACCCAGAATATTGAGAGAGCTTTCCATAGTCACTTTTTATAAAGAAAAAAAAGTATAGTGCAGTTAGACACTCCCAAGTCTAGAATAATGTGATAATGTCACACCTAAAAGTTCAGCAGCAGCAATATTAAAGCACTTTTTAATATAACATTTTGCAAAGAGACAAGGAAAAGTGATTCTAAAACTTATGCTCTGGTGTATTTTTTTGAGAAAGAACATAGTTTTCCGACTGTATTTTTAGATTCTGTGAGTCATAACAAGCATAGGGTAAATAATGTAGCTCTTGAAGAATGGAAAAAAGAAAAACCAGCGTAAACACAAGCTACCACTTTTTATTAGGCATCTCAGATAATTAGTGACTTGGTTTTATGTTCACTTTTAATGTGATTTGCATGATTTTCTGATAGCTGTTCTCCATAATAAGTCCTGTGAATTTTCCCTCCCCCCCCCCTCCCCAGTTTCTTGGATTCTTGTATTTATTCTGTTTTTAAGCTCTCAATAGAGTGAAATTGATTGAAAAGTTTCTTTTGAGGATCTGGCCCCTGAGTTGGCTCTTAGAAGGCAAAAATGATAACTACTGCCTCTGAGGATCCAAGCAACAATGTACTTGTTTAGAGGAAATGTTGACATTTTGATATTATCAATCACTGGACATACCTGCACACAGCAGATGTGTCTGTGTCACACAGACGTCTCCAGCCCCTACACCTGACATATGTCTCTGCTCCTGGTTGCTCTTCTCACATACCCAGGCCGTTTCAGAGGTTTCTTCCGTTGTCTAATCCTATGTGTTGGTTAGGAAAATCCAGGATCTTATCTGTCCTGGGCCACAGGGACGGAGAGATGTTGCCAGACAGTACTGCAGTAGACTGTGGCTCAGGGCTTCCCACAAATGGAAGTCCCACTAAAAGGCACAGCCCTCAACCACAGCCAGATAACAAGAATCCATCCCCATTTCATGAGTCACACATTTATCCCTCAAGGTCTTACATATTGCAGAAAGCTTAGAGTTGCGTATCATGCACGCATATATCTGAAAACAAGCAACTAGTCTGAAATTAAAAAAAATACCTGGCCTTTTTCTCATGGATTTGGGGAAGTACTTTCCTTTGAAGAGGTTTGCACTCTGCATTGCAGGCACAGCAGTCAGGGTTGAAGGTTTGTTCCTAAAAAAGCAATAAATGCTTAATCAAGGAGCAGAAATCATAGCTTGTTACTAAGGGTTCTAGCCCACATCTATCAGTAAATTGGAAAGGTAACCATTTCAGACATTTGTGGTTCCTTTTTCTGAGATTAGAGTCTTCATTGTGGCACATTTTAGCTCCTGCTAGACTCTGCAACCTAGACTTAAACTGAATGGCAATCAGCCTGGTCTTACATTTAGTTGGTGACTCCAGCAGCTGAGATGTTACAGGGTGTCTGGGACTCATGGATAACTTAGAGGGGAGCCTGAAGCAGCAGATGACAAGGGGACTATTTTATCAAACCTACTCAGAGCAATCAATAGTGTTGCTTTAAATCACACAGATCTAACAGCCAAATTAATATTTTTATCCAGGAATGTCTAACCAATTCAGAGGCTGTAGTATTTCTCCATTAAACAGCCATTTGATGAAACAAACATACTTACTAAAAATCACAAATTATTCGCAGCCAGCTCAGAATCAGAAAAAGAATATCCTTTTCTCAAGACTTACTGTTGCAAATAATTCCCTTTCTTTTATTACTGCTCTGATTTTAATACAGCTCATGGATTTAATTATCCAGTTCAGGATATATTTGTAAAGTTATAAAAAAATTGAAAGTACTATAAAATTAATAGTTATTACAACTAATCCATGATTAATACAGTAGCTGATAGTTTTTACGTGTCCCAGAATAGCAGTTTAGAGAATATAATTTCTGAAATCCAGTCAGATATTGAGCCAATTTTCTGACAAAACCACCAACCTGCCAATTCTTTCTCCATGGAACACATACAACTAGGGTGGTCGTGGCACAACCTTAAAATCACAGCATCAGTGTGCCTGTAAACTCAGTCATCCTTTCACCTCAAAAATCATACTGTCACCTAACCTGGGAAGGTCCTCCATTACAGTCTCTGAGGCCAAAGGGCCTGATGTAGCACAGAAAATCCAAAATAAATTCTTTCCATATCATACTGCTGTGTGACAATCTACAATTTAAACCACGTGTTAGGGAAGCCTGGACTTTGTAGTGGTATTAGATGCTGTCATAGTATAAGATGATGTGACAGGAGCATATATTGATTAAGAATTTGCTGCTCTCCTTTTAAAATGTAGAAGCTGACTAAAATGAGCAAAAAAAGGGGATCTTACAAATAAACAACACATGTTCTGGGTCACGAGATACTCTTAAGAGCAGCAAAGATAGTATTTTAAGGTTTTGTCTGCAAAAAAGAAAATAAATCTGGTGGAAGGACAAGAAAAGGCTATATACTAGAGAAACACATTAATTGGGATATAAATTAGAATTACTACATCTAACAGAGCAAACTGCTCCTCAGAAAAGGGAGGTATGTAATCTGGTTTATAATGAGGCACTCATCAAAATGGACCCAACAAACGCAGGCAAACAAATATAGTCTGCAGATAGACCTACAAGATCATTCTCTAAATAACTCATCCACACACAAGGCAGCTCATGTGAGGTTTTTTGTAGCATTTTAGCTTGGCTTGGCTCTGGATTTCTTATTTTAAACAAAAGACTGATGCATTACAAACAGGCAAGAGTCTGGATAAATGAGATCTGATGTTTATTCATGACAATTACAAAAAATGTTCAGATAGTAAACAAAACTTAATTACTTTAGAAAGACATAAAATCTGCTGATATAGGATATAATGCTAAATAATAATCACCAGAAAGCCTTCTCATTACTATTGGTTTTGTGTTTGATATGGGTTTGGCCCAAGGCAAAGCCCAGGGCTTTATTTATTTAAAAGGGTACAAAAACAAGACAATATGCATGTTTCATATTAAATATTGTGATGGCATTACACTATGTGAAATGCAATGAGAAAGAAACATTGTGAAGCACTGAGGAGAATTTAAAAATTTATATTTTGTTGTACTTTTTCTCAGACATAAGCAGACTTTCTGAGGGATTATGGGAATACTAATAGCCACTATGGTGTGGTAATTTATTATAATCTTGCAGCAAGAAAGAGCACATCTACACATGTATATACACACACCCTCCACATATATAGCTATGTCTGATTTTCCTATTAAGTTATCTGTTATTTTTTTAATTGCAAACTCTGATGAGTTTAAGTCAACATATTTCCTTACTGCTGCTTCTGCTTGTCAGCTGTAGCTGGATTGATAAAATGCAAATGAACAAATCATTAACGAGTACTGGTTATGAATCTCTCAGGCAGTTCAGGACCCTATCAAATCCTGCACCTATTACTTTGTGTGATTGATGTACTATTGTAAGTGATTGTTCCTGATCTTATTAAATCTTATTGATTTTTTCCCAGTTTCTATTTTATGCAGGACCAGGCTTGGACTATTATGAATGTTGCTGAACACTGTTAATCAAGCTTACACAGCTATTTTGATGGCAAACAATTAGAACTCTGAAGCAATACCTTGCAATTAGCTTCAGGGATATGGACCTCAGCACCGTAATAATGAAAGAGACCTTCTCCTTCAAGCAAGGTAATGAGATTTACAATTATGACCCCAAATAACCTCTGAGAAATAACCAATCTGCAAACATAGATGTGTTTATCAATAATTTGTGCCCTTTTTATGAAAATACATTTTAATTTTTTTCCATGTATGAATCATTGTTTCTACTGAAGCACAATGTATAAAGTCTTACAAAATGACAAATATATAAATTGAAAGTCTGTATATATAATTTGAATCCACTGGAGGGTTCTACAGAATGATATGCATTAATAATGTTCAAATGTTGTGAGGAAAATAACACTAAAACTTGTGAGAAAACAGTGACATTATGCAAAACTTGGGTGTTTATAATCACTTGAAAATGCTTATTTATGTGTTTAGCTAATACATATAAAAATATATATATATCAATATATAAATTCAGGTACACTATACATGCGGTTGGTCAGTAGACAAAGAAATTCATAAACATTCATCTTTATGTACATACATACTGTATGTATTTTTTGAGTGATACAGGCAATAAAAATAATCCAAATCACCTCTTTTAGAAGCTAAAGCAATTAACATGGCTTTGGGAATTGTAATAGACTATCACAGGTCAAATTTTTGTTACATCCATGGTCATTTATTGTAAAATCAATACATAAACAAAAAAGAATGAAAATTTTGCCTTGGAAGTGAAATAATATATTTCCAAAATTCTTAACTTGCAGTATTCATATTTACAGTTGCAGCGTATGCACATTTTTTGCTGATAATTTAGTAATGCTATGAATTCTTCCTATCACATTTCACTTGAAGATTAACTCGCATAGGTTTGCTAGTTAGCATATTTGCTCATTTTTCCAACATCTCTTTTGCTAAAAGAGATGTAAAACATTTGTAAAGTATATTTACATATAAAAAAAGAATGCCTTGAAAATTACGAAAATGTTACAATATTCTTTCCTTGGTGTCTATGAATTTATTACATCAAAAACAAGGCATTTATACTTTGGTTTAACTGATGAGATGAAGAAGTGTAACAGGCCCAAATGCAAGAAAGAACAATTTTCAAATACAAAAAAATTGCCATTTTTACTGTTCCTTGACGATAATTATTTGCAAATGTCTCTGCTGTATATGGCATTTTTATCAGGATGGAAGTAGGGTGCTAAGCACACCTGTAATTCTGCTGTGCTCCCTTTCTTTGCTTCTCTTATCCAAATCTTGAAAGCCCTCTCAAAGCATGTTTCTAAAATAGCCTCTGAAACAGTATGTGTTCTACAAGTAAAGACTAAAACTGTGTCTTGCTGCAGATCTGTAGCTGGAAAGGTGATAGAAAGGATTATAATTTTTTAATTAATATGTTAATCCATATTCTGAGTAGCATTCTAAGTGAAGAAGGGGAGGGTGAAGAAAAAACATAATTTCTTAGAACTGTCACTTTAAACTATTTCTGCTTCAATGTAATGTCAAATTAGGAAAAGGATTATGTTTTTAAGCACAAGATTAACAAGATAAACTCTCCTTAACCCATGGAATACATATGTGAGCTTCATCCAGAGAGGCAAAATTGGGATGTGTCTATGCATGTATACAGTATAGCATGTATTCACAATGAAAGTTTAGAAGGCTGGAGGAAGTTTATGTGCATTTCCAAAGCAGTGTTGAAAGGGTTAAATGGGAGGTCTTAACAAACATGATGAAATTTTTAAACCGTTCATAAGCTAATTCACCATGTGAATTTTTCCTGATTTTCTCTACTTTGAGCACAACCAATAAATGTGAGTTATTTTAGTGCCAATTTCAATTTTTATAAAATAAATTTACATTTATTGCTGGATATAACTGTTAATGAAATGTACATAATATGTAAAAATCTATAAAAATGTTGTAGTTATACATTACTTTCTGACTGTTGTACAACCTTTGTAAACAAAGTGTAGTATATCAACTTTCTCATGACAATAAGCAGATTTGTCATCTTGGGGACAGCTAAATGAATTATTTAATCAATAACAGACTACATCTCTGGTGATAAGACATGCTCAGACAAATTAAAAAGTGAACCAGGTAAAGTATGTCACAAGCAAGATACACAGGTAGTGTAACATACCTTTAATATCAAGTAGAATAACTTTAAAAAAACAAAAAAACACAACCAACCAACCAACCAAAAACCCACCAAAAAACAAATCCAAAACTTTAAAAAATCCCCTATACCAAAGCAAAAAGCCACAATTAGTTGCTGGGGGGGTGGGTCCTGTTTAGTAGTAAAATGAGAAGACAACTTCTAAAAATCAAACTACTAAAGAAAGGAAGTGGTAAGATACTTCATGAATTGAAAAATGCAATACTTTCTGAAGAGTTTTGTACAAAACAGATGGTGGTAAGGCACCTGAGGTTGGAGTGTTTCTAGGTAGGTTTGGGTACTTTTAAGTGGGTAGTTTTGGGCACTTTTCAATACCTGTATTGAATCTAGCTGAATCTACCCACTAATTTATTATTAACAATTTACAAATTAAAAAACAAAGGAAAAAAAGAGAAAAGCAGAAGATTACTGAACGTATCCCTTCTGTTCAGAAAGTTTGGTCTCTTCAGCGTTTGATAGAGTGTGCTCACACCTTTTTATCCCTCCCATGCTCATGAAAGTCACAGTTTACGTGGTGCTTATCTGGGCAGCCCAGACACAGCAAACATTCCAACTGCGCTGCCAAAGACACTTCTTGCAGGTTTGCAAGCTGTACCACAGGCACGACCCCTCTTGAATGTGTCCAGGCTGTTCTTAGACTCCTGTATGTTAGACACACCCTTTACCCAGGTGTGGATAGTATCCTCATGAACTCTCAAACTGGGTCAGACCCTGTCCTGGTTCTGATCTTCATGAAAACCTGCAAAAAAAGAGTAAGGCAATCATACAGTGACAATTTATCCAGTAATATACACATTGTGTGGAAAGAGAAATTAGTAAATTTGTTTTTCCAAATCTTCTACAATTATGGGCAAAGAAGGCTTTTTTTTTCATTCCCTAAAATTTTAAACAGGACTTTAAGAACTTTAAAAATCCGTACAAATCCTTGTGGCTTCCCATATCTGAAGCCATTTCACAAGCTGCATTTATATTATTTCTAAGGAAGAGTCTGACAGTTCTAAAATTGCATAAACAGAGCCAAGCTGTCTGTTTTAAAACTGAATGGCATACAGAATAGTAAGAGAAGCTGTAAATTGTATATGTGCAATTCCAGCTTTTTTTTCTCCAATGAATATGCATCTTATAACAAAGGATGCAGCTCCTACAGTTTACTGTTTTCCTTTATGTTTCTCTTTCTACTGTTCTCAGATCTTCTGAATAGCTAAAATCCTTTTTAAGCAGGGAAGAAATTCTCACTTCTCCGTCTCTTCCTCTACTTCTTTATACAGTATGCATAAATCTCACAGAAATAAGTCTAGAATAATATACATGTTTAGTGATATGAACACTTACTGTAGCTATAAAGACGAAGTGTTATTTTGATATGCAGGATTAAGTTTGAAACACATAAGCAGTATAAAACATTGAAGGAAATAAGAATTTTGTGGTGGAGGACACAAATAGATAGAGATTTGCTTCTGTCCTGTATATGTCTATGTATTAATATAGGGTAATTATAGCTATAAGCCTCTGAATGCTAGTGGTAGTGATGTGTCTCATTGCTGCTGCTGGATTCATGACAGCAAATTCCAATTCATCAAAGCAAACGCCTCTGCATTGCACATCAGGCATGATAAGTCTCTAATAACAGTGTATCATCTCCAAGTTATATGTATTAAAGACATATGCATCAATGTGCAATATCACACTTCAAAAGTTGGGTTCATGTGAGAATTCAGTGTTTCTAAAGAACTGTTTTTGTCTTCTTAGACTTCTGTACATTTGCTCTTCTATTCTTTTGTAATCCTTTTAGGATATTCATGTCACTCAGGTATTTATTTGTGTGGTGCGGTTACCACTTACACAAATACTGATCTCACATCTGATGTAACTCCCCCACCATGACGCTTATTCATATAACTTATGTCAAAACTGCCTGCACTCACCTCTTAAGCCCTTCTGAAATGAAGTCCATAGTTGGGGCAACTGTAATGAAAAGAAGTGACTTGAAATAAAATCATCCATCCATGAAAGCTCAATTCACAGCTTTAGGATGGTCAGACACAGATCTTCTTCAGCTTAATTTGTAGCAAGTAGCAATTTGAGCTTCATTTTATATGTTGTACCTGACATACAACAAGCTATAAGGAGAAAAAAAATCTAGGGAGTGAGTATGCTGAAAAAAAATCAAACCTCAAACAAACCCCAAGATTCTTTGCTTGAAGCTCATGTATATAAAGAAAGCAGTTTCATGTTATGATGCACATTCCCCATGGTGCACTTTCTCCATTAGCATTTATATTTTCATGCCATTTTATTTTGGACAGTGCTAAACAGATCTGATACACTCAGAAAATTATAGTCACATGCCATCAGGAAAAGATATTAACAAACAGCATTAGCATGTAGCTGGAGGTGAATACATCAGAGACAGGCAGACACCAATAAAATGTTTAATTTTTATGCACTGACATTGAATATATAAATCTAAACTGGTTAGTTAGTTTGCAGACATAAATTCACCTCTCTGAAGGGAAAATCTCTCTTTGGTTACTGGTATTCCTGGTAGTTTCTTTGGAGCAAATTCCTTTTTTCCTAATAGTACACACCAGCAACCTTTAGAGAGATATTTGTATATACAAAATAAAGCTATGTAATGTTCTAGTAAGAGCTTTAAATATGAAGCAAACTGTACCATATGGTAAAGCCTTTATTTATTTAAATGAGAAAGTACAAAATAAAACAAAACACCAAACCAACTCATTTTTTTGTCTTCAAATTCTAGTCCTTTTTCTATCAGATCACCTCTTGTTCTCCTTCACTAGCCCTCACTCTTCCATAGCTTTTCACTCATTTGTATTTATGATCTCCAAGCTATCATCCTCTATGGTTGTGATGCTCACAGATATGTCCTTCCCTTCCTAACCTCCCTCTCCCCTGGTGTCACTATGGTCCTTAATTTCAGCGATATCCTTCACTTCTTTGCCCCTCTTTGATATCATTCTGTTTGCTCCTCTGCACCTTAGACTAACCCAAGCATTCATCATTTGTCTTTCTGTCTCTGTCTACCAAAGGGAACCTAGGGATTGCTCCAGTCTTTCCTCTCTGTCTTTGTATCATTTTCAGCTATATACTTCTTAAAACATAACATACAGGGCTTTTGCTTCTAATTCCTACATCTTTCACAGTCTTTAATTTTCCTTCAAACTTTCTTTCAATTGATTTAGCTATGTTTGATTTTATGGGTTTTCAATTCCTTCAGTTCTTGGGATTTTTGTTCTATCCTTAGCCGTTCACATTCTGCAGCTCTTGAATTCCAAATCTCCCAGCCCATTTTTTTTTTTCTATTTCTTATCAGGTTTCAGTTTTTCACATTTTTAGATTCTCTACCACACATTTTGCTCTCTAGTCTTTTCATATTCCAAATTTTAAGCAAAAGTTTCCTCTACTACCTGCTACTGACAACATAAAACACAGAATCCCTCTTCTGAAAAGATTCTTCCCTTTCAAACTTGTTACCTAATGAATTAAATCCTCCACCTGCTACTCCACTTATTTTTGTGTTCTTTAGCACAGATGATTCATAAGCATCCTCCTGTTTTTCCTCACATCATTTACATTCTTCCATTAGCTGTCTTTACTTACCTGAAATGCTTGCTAATGAACAGCTATCTTATTCCTCTAAAAATCTTTATACATATCAACTGCAAATATTATTACTGTGTGTAAATACCCCTTGTGCCCAGTGCTGCTCATAAACTCAGGAAGAAGAATAAATGCAACATCTCAGTTTTCTGCAGGTCAGATCAGGTTTATGAAATTTCCTCGTAGCCACAATTTAATTCACCCACTGTCCACTGGAATAAGCTCACAACTAAATAGAGAAATATTTCACTCTGTGATTGCCTTTTCAGTTTTTAAAACAGAAGCTTCAAGTAGCTCTCTCCATCTTTCCTCAGCAGTCCCTGCAATGCTTCATCGCTTTTGAAAAGGGACTTAGTACATAGTACTTCAGGGCTTCATCACCAAAGGGAAACTTCTTGGACAAAATCTTTACGCTTCCCTGAAAAAACAAACTCCTTCACAATCCAAACAGATTTTTTAAACCTTCTTGTTCATAGTGCCTTTAGTGCCCATTGTGAACTGTTTCACAGCTTGACTGACGTCTTGCCCTTGACAGTTGTCCATGTTTTACCTGTATGAGCATTTTCTTCACTCTCATTAAATAGTGTTTATCTTGTTGATGTTGTTACTGTAAGCTCTGAAGTTATAAAAGAGATGTGCAAATTTTTTTTTTTTTGTTAAGCTTAGTAGATTCCTTAGTAGATTCAACTTCCCCAACAGTGCAATCTATCTAAAGGACCACCATTTCTTCCAGAAGCCCTCTCACCAGTAGTAATACCTCAGGAGTTGTTTTTTAACTCCCTCAACAGAAAAAGAGGTTACTCATAAGTGTTAGCCACTTCAAAACCTTCTGTATTCTAGACTGATTTTTAAAATAGAAATTAAGTATTTTCAAGTAAAAAGTTGAAATTGCTGGCTTATGTTACTGGAGAATAACAGTATTATGACCTGAATTTTCCTGTTTTCCTATTCCTTTTTAAACTTCTTGAAAAAATCCCAATAATCAGAATAGTTTCCAGTTTAGGGAGCTTCGTGCCTGACAGCTCAGAAGAGAAGAAGCCTGGAATCATATCTGCCCACCAATATTATGTAGAAGTCCCCAAAGGGCAGAGAAAAGGAACACTGTTATCACTCTAGAAAGAAAAATGAAGATTTACAGTCTCTCGCCTGCCTGCCATCAGGTACATTTTCATCTACTTTGTTTCTAATTGCACTCTCCAGCCTCCTTTCTGCATTGCTGAATTGTCTTTCACAAAGTCTGCTGTTCATATTATCTTCCTACTCTATATTTTCAGCATCTGTACCTTTTCCCTCTTTGTACCTTCTGCTCAGAGACCAGGAGCGTTGATGGCAATGCTTTTCCCATTTGCCTGAAGTGGGACATCCCTTGGTGTTCAGGGGCTATTCAATGGCAGCTTTTTGTAAATATAAAGAAGCAACACATTGCAATTTGTGCAAGCCTTACTGGGACGCTTGGGGGAAATTTCATTTAGCATATGTAAAGTCAAGGTGTCACAACACTGATTATGCCTTTTTTTTTTTTTTTTTCAGTTTTACATGTTGTAAAATTAGAGTTTGCTTTACTGACATTAGAATGTGGGCAATGCAAAGATTCCTCTTTGGTACAGTATAATCTGTCAAGGCAAGAGACCTGTGGATGGGAATACAATGACACTGGTGATTTGTTTACTTTGTTTTCCTATTTAAACAGAAAAGTTCCCTCATCAGTATTATAAGGAAGGGAGGGCAAAACCTCCTCAAATACCTAAACTTATACTTACTTTTCTGGAAGGGAGTATGTATTTCTTTAAAAAATATGATGAGTACAGCACAGCATTCAATTCCTATAAATTAAATGTTGTAAGAAGCTGGAGGGCTTCTGTCCAGAGATTTTTTAATAAATATCCGCAGGTCTGAATTTTCTCATTTATTTTTAATTAAGGGAACATTACCAAAACTCCAAAGAAATAAACATAGCATTTTACATTATTTACCTTTATAAGTACAAAA
>VZRL01006199.1:393371-420310 GCA_013397895.1 Origma solitaria | reverse complement strand
AAAAAAAAAAAAAAATTAAGGGTGACATTGCCGAAAACATCTTTGAACTCTGAAATAAATGATTTATCTTTGTATCCAGCCTAACAAGGACATATATATTTCCTTCTAGAGTGTACATTCAATTTGAAGAGGTTGTTCAGTTCAGAAATGAATGAATGAAAGAAACTTTACCTCGGGCATTCACTAGACCTGTATGTATTTCCAGGGATCTAGGGAGAGCATTATGACACTTAGACAAGAAAGACCCCTTTCTATAATATTCTCCAGTGTCCATTCTCACATCTTAATACAGAAAGGGATTGTTGCATACATATTATCAGCAGTCTTCTACTATAGCTCTAGTATGATGATGGTTAGTGTCATAGGTTCAGAAACTACGCACAGGCAGACATAAAGCAAAGAAATGGAGCAAGGAAGACAGCTGGCACTGTCAAGAAAAAGAATGCCAGAGCTTGGTAGTACTTTGAGCAACAGGTGATTTAAAAGGACAATGGTGTTCATCACATCAAAATAAACAAATACAGGGAATGACTTTAATGACTAAAATGGATTCCTCCTCAGGCCTTGGAAGGAAATCTACCTAACTCTTAATCTTTAACACCAATTTTAGCTGCAAATGTTTTAAACTAGCCTTTCATTACATTTTTCTGAAGGAACCATCACAGGAGACTTCAGAAAATGGTAAACGTTTTCTATATTTTTAATTGAAAAATATGTAACCAGAGCTTGATTCAGAAATCACTAGTGGTAGTTCATAATTTTGAAATTATTAATGAACTTTCTTGTCAAGTGTCTTTAGGGGAAATATAAACACAGGATAAAAGAAGGAAAACTTTCCTGTACTTTTTCCATTTTCCTATCTCTCATACACGAAAAGTTAATTCATTTATGTTGTCATCTCATTTTTGAATGGGTTTTCAAACTTGAGGGGAACTGGAAAGACCTGCAATAGAACTCGCCTCTTTTGGCAGCAAACCAGAGGGAGAAAGAAGGTAATTGAAGACCTTTTAAGCCACAGAAAGGATTTAGCAAAAACAAGTCTTAAGTTTTCGGAGTATATGGAAGATATCTTGTGAAAGATATGGATAAATCAGAAAGGAGAGAGAGTTACAATATTGTTTCACTATAATTACACTCTCAGGGTAGAGAATGGCCCATGTCATCTAATATTTCTCATGCTAAACTCATTATTTTGCTGTGCTCTGTGTCCTCCCAGAGGAATCTTAGTTCTTTGTTGCTGTTTAAGCTGCACTGAAAGCCATAAAGCATAAGCCAGCTCCAAAGCCCCTTGAAGACTTTTTGCCTTTGCATAAAAATTTTTTTGGGTTTATATTGTACCTCTACATTTTTTTCACAAGAGTTCAGTACAGCCTGGTCTATTGTCAAGTTTCAAAGTACAATGACTCGGGAGAAGGAAGGGAATCACATTTTTCCTCTTATTCTTGAAATGTGTTAGTATCAAAATCAAGGTTACATGTTTTGTAGTCATGCCTAATACATGATTAGGACCAGCACAAGTCCAGAAAAGTTCTATTCTTGAAACACTCTTGAATGGCAAAATCTACAAGTAATGGAACAGTTATATTTCCTGTGATTCTGGAATGCTCTTTTCACAAGAAGTGTGGCTGCCTGGACATCTGCTGCTGTGATGAAAAAGCATTTCAGAAAAAGCAAAAGACATATAATTTTCTAATATCAAGAAATACAAATTCACAGCACAGAACACATTGCATTAACATCACCAATATATAACACCATTTTTCTTTGTCAAAAACATTTAGTTTATGTTCCCCAAATACCATTTTAATACCTTGAAAATAGTCTTCAAGAATTTTCAGTGGATAATTGAGCCATGTGTGTATTTTAGGACAAATATTGGGAAAAGTCATGTTCAATACCAAAGTCTATACCATTTAAACAATGAAAGCATCAGGTAAGTAACAACATTTGGACAGCAAGTCAATATGACTATGAAAGGTCTCCAATAATGAGCAAACTCAAACCAATACACTGTTTGAGTATTTGGCCTTCCTATTGACAAAGGTTGCTTTCAATCACACTGTATCTATTACCATATCAATCATCACTCTAAATGAATACAACATGAACATTGACGAAGACATCACTTAGGCAAAGAAACTAAAGGTTCTATAAAAACGAGTAATGAAAGTTTGGTTGATCACAGCATGAAAATTAGACCTAATCCTTAATCATTCCTATTTTATAAAGCAAACAAATTGAAGCTAAAAATGTTAACTCTATTTCTTGTCCAGGAACTTAAAATATATGGAAATTGATATCACATTCTTAATTATTAAACATAATGCAATCCAACGCTTTGTTTGCTACACAAATTAAGATATGGAATTGAACTGATGAAAATGATTTACGTGCAGGATTAAAATATTGGCAGCTTTATAGAGTGAAATGTCACTATACTGCTGTACCTTCAGGTTTTACATTTCCTCCTTTGAATCCCTGTCAGCCTTCATGAACACTGGAAAGTTTAATCAATGCTTGCAGTAGCCATAACATAACACTGAATATTTTACCTGTGTAATAATCATAGTGCTGTTTAGTACAAGTCAAAAGCAGAAATTACAAACATATATATTGCAATTGACAAGGTTACATTTTAAATTGCATTAAAATTAATTCTCATGCATTTCTATGATTCTTTTCTTTTTGTGAAAGCAACCCATATTTTGCAAGAGCTCAATGCACCCTAAGGCAATCTAATTGTATTTAGGATGACTCAGAGGTCATAAAATTCAAACACTTATGAGTTCATGTATTTGAACCACTTTCTAATTTATATGATAGAAAACTCTTGTGAAACAAGCATTTTATTTGCTTTATGTACTCCAAAGGGTGGAATTCAGATTGTAATTTGTGTTGTGGTTTTTCCAAGATAGTCAATATCGACAATAATATCAAAATTGTAAAGGGAAGAAAAGATTATCATCTTGGTATTGTGGCAGTTTGTTCTCCTTATAAAACAACTTTGTGTGAAGCTAAATTATATGCAAGAATGAAGAAATAAGGAGAGGGACATGGTGTGAAATTTTGGAAACTAAATAGAAAACCTGAGTAGATATAAAGGTTGTAAAATACATGGAACTTATCTCCAAGTTTTCAAATCAAAGCTATTAGTGCAGCTAATTTAAAAGCTTAATTTTTTTAATAAAAAAAGAAAAAATTAGGATATTTTTGCATAATGACACAAAACAAAGAAGAAAAGCGAAGATATATTTGAAATATATTAGAAAAAGATTGTCTTTTAAATAGTTTAATTACTATTCTTTATTTGAATAAATAAAATTAGGTTTTCTGCCAACTTTCCCAATGACATTAATCTACAGAATAGTCCCAATACCTGTAAATTATAAACCACTTGAATAACATTTCAAGGAAGGAATATAAATAATCATTTTAAAATAATTTCTTAAGTTGTATTTAAACAGTATCTCCTTATGGATATTTTAATAAATAGGTTCAGTTCAAGAAATGCATAATGTCATAGATATATATTTGAAAATATATAGAAAAAACACTATTACTGTCAACGATGTTTTTTGTTGGATTATTCCTTCAGCACTGAACTTGATCTACTAAGTATCTATTGAATTAACATTTTGCCTAGAAATCTGTTTTGCCTAGATATATGTTTCAATCATAGAGATGTTTAAGAATATAGACAGTGCTCTGGTCTACCTAGTCAGTCCCCTCACTGCTGTAACACTCAGCAGGAAGGCTTGATTTTTCCAGCAGATGTGTCCGGCTACATCAAATGTTTAATCCACCTGTGCAAGACAGTCAATTTTAGAGTATTTATTCATGGAAGTAGTTTGCCTTACTGTCTCCAATTCTGTGTCTGATGACATACAGAGTGTCAGTTTTATAGTACAAAAATATGCAATACTTCAGAAAGGTTCATTAAGCTAACCTCTGTTATGAAGATAATTTACATTTACTCTACTTCAGCCCATTAAGGATGTAATCATTTTAGGCAAACATGAACAGAGAGCTGCAATTTTTATCCCAACTTGATCTTCATTTTTCTCACTGCCAGCATTCAACAAGACTGAGAGGGCAGTAGGAATGACTCCACCACATGCCGTTCCTTGTCTCAGGTCACAACAGGCCAACTAACACTGAGCATTTTCCCTCCATCCTCCTCAATCACACATTGAAAATAGCTAGTTTTAGGAGTTTCAGCATTTGGGTTCAGTTTCTTTCATCCTTTAAGTTTAAGCTAAATTAAACTAAATCTTGTTCAGAATCTTTAATCTGAACTTTTACTGTCATTTATAGGGCAACTGCCCTCCCAGTGGAGTTCCTATAGATTGATCTCTTTAGGCATATGAGATATATCTCAAATGGAACCATATTCCCAATACATTCAGGTTAGAGGGCTGGGTGATCACCAATAATATAAAGTTTAACAAGGGCTAGATTTTGCCCCTGGGATGGGGCAACTCTGAATGCACAGAAAGACTGGGCAGTGTGATGCTGGAAAGCAGCGCCGTGGAAAGGCACCTGGGGCTCCTGGTGGATGGCAAGTTGAACACGAGTCAGCAATGCCCTGGCAGCCAGGAGGGCCAACCCTGTCCTGGAGGGCATCAGGCACAGCATCGCCCGCCGGGCAAGGGAGGAGATTGTCCCACTCTGCTCTGTCCTGGGGCGGCCTCACCTCAAGTCCTGTGTGCAGTCTTGGGTACAACAATATAATGATATTAAACTATTAAACAGTGCCCAAAGGAGGGATATGAAGACAGTGAAGGGCCTTGAGGGGAAGCCATACAAGGAGAGGCTAAAACCTTTTGGTCTGTTCAGCCTAGAGAAGAGGAGACTGAGGAGATGAGACCTCTTACCTGTCTACAGCTTCCTCATGAGAGGAAGCAGAGTGGCACATATTAATCTCTTCTCTCTGGTATCCAATGATAGGACCTGAGGGAATGGCATGAAGCTGTGTCGAGAGAGGTTTAAGTTGGACATTAGAAAAAGGTTTTTCACCCAGAGGGTGGCTGAGCACTGGAACAGGCACCATAGGGAACTGTTCGAGACACCAAGCTGGTTGGACTTCAAGAAGCATTTGGACACCACTTGCAGACACATGTTGTGATTTTTTCCATTGCCCTATACAGGGCCAGGAGTTGCACTTGATGACCTCTTCCAACTCAGGATATTCTATGAATCCATGACTCTATATTCCCGTTTGTACTTCTGGCCCCATTCAGCTTTGAGAAGACAAAACCTCACAACAGCGAGGGCAAAAATAATGGCTCACTTCCATTTTGAAGATGTACAGAAGCTGGACATGACGGATTTTTTAAATTTTTTTTTCCCCCAACACTCTACATCATATACGTGGACTAGCAGTATGTTTTTCTCTCAGTAATATATCAGGAATTGAGCAGGAATTTCAGAACCTAGGACAAATATGCAAAAAACTCCCTGTTGTCAATCAACCTGAGACAGTTTAAAGCAACATTGCTCCTATAGTTCCACTTGTGTTCTTTGAATATTTTTAATACTGTAGAGGTTTATTTGTACCATTTCCATAACATTTACAGCACTGGCATGTTAATCTACAAGGAAAGTTAAGGGCCATATATATAGAGAGAGCTACAGAAGACGGACTGATAGAGAAGTAATCACTGATACAGAAAGCCATTGATTGAGCAGCTTGAGAAAGATGTGGTAATACTGATGGGGTTTGGGATTAGTGTGTTACTGTGAGATCTGAGGAAGTCAGGGTTACCAGAAGATGGCTCTTGCTGAGCAAAAAGTATTGCATGGTACTGGCTGAAACAGTCCTGAATAGGTGAATGGGATATGGTTAAGGAAGGTCACAGGCCATCTGAAGTGCTATTTCCAGCACTCACCACATACTAGAGCATGTCCTATGTCCCATTCTAATTGTGCCCATTCAGAACATACCTTTACTTTGCTTGGCAGCTGGCTGGTATCTCCTCAAGGCTTGATCTCACACCCAGTGACAATGTTTTCCATTGCATCAAAAATTTTCACCTATACTCCCCACCCAGCTGACTTCATCATATTTTCCACTCTCCTCTTGAATGAGAGGCAATCTCTCCCTTATCAGCCTTCTCTAAAATAAGGAGCCATTTAAAAAATATATGGCTGTGGTTCTTCAGACCTGCCTTGACTTCAATATGCTATTGACACTACAAACCAATCCAATTCCAAGTATTTCTTTACTACAACTTGCCATAAAAAGAATTTTGTTAGTATATCTATTAAAATTGCCCCTTCGATCAAAGTTTTATTGTAATCCTCTGATTGGTCCAGCTTTTTACTAAAGTAATACAGATTGTATCAACATCTTGCCAGACAAATATGACCTGGTTGTTCTAAATGGGTATTTCACTTTTGCCCCCATTTATACAGAATGGGACATGTAATTTACTACAGTAGACATGAAGATTCTTTGATCTCTTTTTATAATCCCAAAACACTGCAGACTTACAACAGTGAGTGGACTTGGCCATGTGAATTCCATTAAACTCAGTGAAACTCTCATGGCATGAAATCCCACACAACCACTGAAAATTAATTATTCATAATAATAACACATTTCTCTTTCCATCTGAGCGTTGCAAACATCCTTTCCAAGATAATTTATTATGGTTCAAAAGATGCCCTGTACTAATGAGACAGGCAGTTTATATCTATTTTTATATTTGCGTATATAGAGACAAAGTCAGACAATCCTAGGTCTATTTAAGGAAATTTCAAAGAAACTCCCTTCGCTGAGAATTTCCCTGGTTTTGATGAACTTCTCCTAAAACCAGTGGGAATTAACTATAGTATAAAAGTACTCCAGAGTCTTATAGACATTTTTCTCCAAAGCGCAGGAATTAAGGGATAAAAAAGTGGATCTTTGTATAAAATTTATTTAGGGCTAGAGCTCTTGAGATTTTTCTTTTACACAGCACACAAACTCAAAGAGACCTAAGGAGAATCAAAGTGAGTCTGTGGTCAACTCTGAAACAGAATCCACTAATCTACTTAAATCCACACTCTCAGTATTAAAAGGTAGTCCTTCCCATTGTAAATACCATTATCAGTTCAGACTGGTCAGTTCAGACCCAGACTTCACATCTGCCTTTTGTTATTCTCCATCTTTGACTGCCAGCTAAAATACAGAACTGTCTTTAGGTTGGTTTTATGGAACTGAAATAATTTTGTATCAAATATTGGCTGACTGAAACACTAAGCTATAAGCTGTGTACTCACAGAAACAATACTGGTTTCATCCTTTGATTTGTGCAGATATCCTCTATGTAAATACTGCTGGCTTTATAAAAGTGTAAATTTCTAGGTATCTGGTCCCTCAGTTCTACTCATCTGAAAATCCCTCTACAGCCTCCAGAGAGAATTATACACTGAATTAAGATTGGGATTTGAAACAACCAAAGCAGGCCCATGATAAATGATTGAAACCATTAGAGAGAGCTGAACCTGAAACCCCAATTCCCCCATGGTTTTAACCCTTCTGAGTAGATGCCTGAATGGGGTTTCCATGGCAAAGTTTTGATAGAAAGGGGAGCTAAAGGGTGTCTTCTGTGTGAAGCTGCTGGAAGCTACCCTGTGTCTGATGCCAGCCATATTCAAGATGGACCTACTACTGCTCAAGACTGACCCCAACAGCATCAGTGGTAGGACTCCTGGGATTACATATTCAAGTAGTGGGGGAAAAAAACTGTGCAACAACAACTGCAGCTGAAGAAAGGAGTCTGAGATCTCTTCAGATCCTTGGGTCGGTGAAGAAGGAGAGGGAAGAGGTGCCCCAGGTGCAAGAGCAGAGATTCCCCTGTAGACCTTGCTGAAGACCACAATGAGGCAGGATGTGCCCCTGCAACACATGGAGATCCACGGTGGAGCAGAGATCCATCTTCAGCCCCTGGAGGACCTAACATTGGAGCAGGTGGATGCCCAAAGGAGGTGGTGACCCTGTGGGAAGCCCACGCTCTGTCCCCATGGAGAGAGGAGCCGATATTGACGCAGGTTTGCTGGCAGAAATTGTGACCCTATGGGAGACTCATGCTGGAACAATCTGTTCCTGAAGGACTGTACCCCATGGAAAAAAGGAACTCATGCTGGAGCAGGGGAAGAGTGTGAGGACTCCTCTTTTGAGATAGAAGGAGAGGCAGAGACAGCATATGATGAACTAACCACAACTTGCCTTCACCATCCCCATGGGTCACTGTGGGAAAGAGGTACAGAATCAGGAATAAATTTAAGCCCATGAAGAATGGAGAGGTAGTGGGAAGGAGTTTGTAAGATTTGGTTTTATTTCTTATTGCCCTATTCAGATATGGCTGGGAATAAATTAAACTAATGCCCCCAAATTGGATGTGCTTTACCCATGATGGTAACCAGTGAGTGACCTCTCCCTGTTCTTGTCTTGACCCATGGGCCTTTCCTTACATTTTCTCTCCCCTGTCCAGTTAAGGACAGGAATGATACAGTGGTGTTGGAGGGTACCTGATGTCCAGCCAGGGTTGACTCACAGCAATGCCTGACACAAAACCTTCTACTAGGCATCAGTGTCCACATTTTCCCTTCAGGAATGGATGACTGGCTATTTTCTTTTTAAGCACAGGTGGAGGGAAATGTGAAGGTGACAACAATATATTGTTTCTGACAGCTGTTTAATGGAAAACACATAAACAGTCCTAGGAAGTATGAGGTCTCCCAAAGAACAGTGTCCTATTAGCCACTGGAGCAACAGCACTTCCTCTGGAGCTTGCCCTTCCAGGGCCCAGGAGTCCCACATTCATTTTCTTCTTTTATTCACAAGTGACTTCTCTTCAAATGAATGACAGAAAACCAGTCCTGTTCAAGGTTGTTTTGTTATTATGGTGTCACTTTAAGAAGGTAAGAAATGATGGTTTATGTCTTCTCAAGTTGAAGAGGACCTAGAACCTATGTCACCCACTTCCCATAAATGAAACCTGATTATTGGTACTTTGTAAGTGCAGTCTTGCACTCCATCAAATGCTTTTGAATGACAACAGCTGTGATTCTTTTGTTTCATGTTGAAGTCTGGGTAAAACATTAGACCATGCCTACTAAACCAGAATCATAAGGGAACATAGTCCTCCAGACACCTCATCTGTAATTTCCAAACAGACTTAAATATTTAGAAGGTTGCAGTTTTCTAAAGGTATGCAATAATAATTTTCTGCATGACCAGGATAATTTTATTAGCTAAAAAAAGAAGTCTCCAGGTGGTTTATGAGAGTTTCTGAAACTTATCTCTCACGTCTGCGCTTTATATGCCTTCTGCCTTTTAGAGAAACATGATAGCATTCAGGGAATCAGGTTTCCCTTGTGAGAGACAACCTGTCCTTTAGTGCCTGCACAAGCTGATCACTGTGGATTTATCAGAAACAGAAATAGTACCTTGACCCTCTGGAGACCACACCTCCTAGTTGCTATAAAAGTCAGATGTATTTCCTTGTTGATGGAGTGTACTCATGTACATTTCCTTGCTTTCATTGTATAAATACCAATATTTCACATTAATACTAATCTGTGTTCCTTAGACCTGTAGCCAAAATTATCAGACAGTGAATTTCTAGAAGAGTAAAACCTAGAACTCACGTAAAGGTAATCCCAACCTTTTTGACATCTAGAGCTTAATCTTTCTGCAGCCACTAACACAAATCTTTGGAGAATTCTCTTGAAATGAAAACTTATTTTCCTCCTTCTGCTCTCTATATAGTCTTCCTTTTTTTCCATGTCATTTGCAAATATCTACTCTCCATTCCAGATCAGTTTCCTCAGAGATGGTTGCACAACATTTTCACGCTTTTTCTTCATTTTCAAAAGACCTTACATTAGGAGTAGCATCCATTCCAAATACTTTCTAAGGAAAAGGGAATCAGATTCACAGTGTGGACTGTGCTTTGGTTTGGATGTAATTAAACTGTTGCAGAAAGACATAATTTCTTTTTACGAACATCAGAATAACTTTGGCCATCCTTTAGAAATAAGGTAAATGATTCAAAATATTTGTACTGTAGTAGTTTATGCAGGTTATTATACTAACATTTAACAAAATCAAAATGCATAATTTTTATTAAATATCCTCTCCTAGAGCAATAAGGAATTCCGCCTAGCACTTTGAAAAGACATTAAATTTGTGACAAAGAAGGCATATTATAAACAGGTAATCTGACTTTTTTCTGGTAAATAAACAGCAGTGTTACTGGGGGTTGGCAAAACTTCAGCTTGTCTTAAGCACTACAGTATTTACCTCTGCAATTACCTAAACAAACTTGCAAATCAGGGAGTTTGTGATGCAAGGCCTGAGATTATCTTTCACGTGCAGTTGCAAAGTTAGAAACACAACTTACACCTGCATAAACAAAGGCTAAGTTACAGAAGGATGCAGGAAGAACCTGCCAGCAATATGATATGATTTTGTCTCTACTCATGCTTCTGTGCCTCAGAACATACCATGCATTCACAACAGACTAACTTAGAGGCAGTACATCACTCTAAACAACAATTCTCTTTTTTATTATCAGTTTAAGTCACAAACATAACATTAAACTTTTTTTGTCTCTGAATTATTAGATTTAGAGTGTTGGTGCACCAGTTCAAGGTAACTAAACAGCTTTATTATATCAACGATAGCCTTGCAAGATATCCTCATTGTATTCTGAAGGACTTAATTTAAGGAGAAGATACTGTGAAATGTTCTATTTCTCTCTATTTTAGAGAGCCATAATCAGATAAATAGTGAGAAGACACAAAAGGAGAACTCTGAGATCCTGTGGGAACAAGAGCAGGAGCTATACTCTTAATCTAATGGGATGTATTTCAGTATAGTGCAGAAAAAATAGGTATCTCTTTGTACTAACAATACAGCAATCTCAGGAACACTTGTCCATGTAGCATGCTGAATATTTATCCCTATTTGTCAAGAGTTTTTAAACAGCATATTGTTATTGCACATGTTCACAATAGTTTATCAAAGAAAAGAAGAATGTTCTTCTAAATGAACCCCCTTTGAATTGAACTTTTAAAATGCCCTATGCTGTCTTTGTTGAAGCACAAGATCCACTTTAAGAACTAATATTAAGTGATAGCATGTAGAACACAACAAAAACAAAGGAAGTAAATCTTCCACTCTTTCCATTTTATGGCTTTTAAAAATAGAGACTAAACCCATCATTTTGTTGTTGCTAGACTCAGAAAAGTCACAACTCTAGGTGCAAAATGAAACGAAGCTGTACTGCAATCAAAAATGAACAATAGATTTAAATAGCACTGAAGGCATGAAAATAGCTGGCTACAAGCCCAGAATCTATAAATAGTACCAAACTTCTTCATCATAACTCCACTGATGATGACAACATCATCAGGAAACGAAAACAGAAAAAGCAGAAAGGGAATAAAAGGAATGGACCTCAGGAATGAAAGGCCGAGCTATTTACAGAGCATGCTGCTCAAGTTTGACAGTAATCCTAGGGTGGGAAAGCAGTAATGGCAACAAATAATGCCAGGCATCCTGCTTCATAACTGTGCTAGGGAAGGAGGACAGTAAAAGAAATGGAACCAGTCCACTGAAGAATTAGTGCTATTGGTGTAGATTCCTAATTTTTATGAGAATGCTGAAATGTAATGTTTATCATTTGTCTTGAGCATGATGAATGCAGTATGTGATTTATACAAACAAAACCTTTTACTTAGCGCAGAAGTTATGACATACCCTTCCTTCCCTTTTCCGTGTAAATTCCTTTAACTTTTAAACAAATCCAGAAATAACATCAATACTACACAGACTTTATTATTATTATTATTTTTAAATTTCTTTCTGAGCTCTCTTCATCAAGCTTAAGAATGCAGAACTACAAACTCTGGAACAATGTGATCATTAACACAAATAAAAATAACCCAAAATTACAGCAATCTATAGGGTAACAACTGACTGCAGAGAAAAAATTCTCCTGTAAAAATACAATGTAACTGTAAGAAGAGCTAGTAAGAAAATTCAGTTCACATTGATGAAAGACAGACTGCATAAAATATGTTCAAAATAAAACAAAATAGGAACAAGTTCCAGTGCTATGGTGTTCAGATCAGATCTCAAATCCATACAGGGAGCATGAAGACTTATCATATACACTCCTAAACTTGAGCAGGTTATTTCATTTTTTATTATTCCCAATCGAAATCTGAAATTTTGCTCCCTTTGATTATAAATTTATTCTGCAATATTTTCTGGGGGGCTATTCTCAAAGTGAGACATTGCTTAACATGAAAAAAGGTGACAGATTCCGGATGTCAGTATTCAAATCCACATGGTCTGTATGATTGAAACCTTCTCCCCTCCAAATACTCCTCCTATCGAAAAAAAAATCAAACCTCAGACTGTAAAGAATGTACAAGCAGTCCCAAAAAGATGTTTTTTCCCCATCACTTTGAGCACCCATTCCTTAAACCAGCACTTAAAGGCATAGTATTTACCTGAAGTATTTGGCAGAGTCAGCAGCTTGGTGCACACCTGCTGAAGGGCTGAGTTGAAGAGCGGCATGTCCCCCGTTTATACACACCTACACACCCAGAGACCCAGTTTGGAGAAGATATAAATGGGATTTTGAGGGGTAAGCAAAGATAAAACCTTAGCAGACTCATGCTGGGAAACTCAGAAGATGCCAATGTTTTTGGACAGTTGAGATTACCTCGTTGGTACACATCCTTGTTAATTAACCCATTCCACAAAAAGGAATGGGTTTTGACTTTGCAGAGGATGAATTTCAGATTGGGAAAAGCTGAAAGAACATGTAAACAGAAGCATACTTTCAAAATAAAATTGAAAAAATATTTATTTAAAATAAATAATTATTTATTATAATTTCAGAAGACCCACTACTATCAATCCTGCCACTATTTTTGACACATTAATGCAGGAGACATTTGAATGAGATGTAGCCAGGTACTGAGTTTGACTCTGGAACAGGAGGACTTTTGGCTTGAAATGATCAGCCTTAGAATTTTTGCAGTCAAAAAGCTTCATAAGTGGTGCGCATTGTATACCAAATCAGTTTTACAAAGTTATTTAGATTAAATACAAAATGAAATGTCAAATGAAAAAAATTGAAGCAATTGGTAACCATTGAACATTTGGAAATATACTATTACAAAATATAATTTGTCTAAGTAGGAAAGTTCATTTCAGGTAATAAATAATTTTATTATGCCCTTCGCTATTTATTTAAACAATAACTACATTAATAAAAATTAAGATATGACCAAGAAACTATTTTAAAAGAAATTGAAAATACTGATCTGATGTAGACAAATGCACTGGAGTGGAGTTTGGCTTTTCTACCAGGTGAGGTGAAGAGGCCCAGATTTCCTCATCAACAGCAGAATTCTTGATGAAAACATAATAAAATAGAAAGAAGCATATTAATTTTTCTAAATTCCTGGAGGTGGTGACATAGCTGAAAGGACATTTAGTGAGGTGGAGGTTGGTCTCTTTTCCAAGATAAAAGGGACAGGATGAGAGGAAATGGCTACCAGTTGCATGAGGGAAGGTTAGATTAGATACTTCACTGAAGGGGTAGTCAGGCGCTGGAACAAAATACACAAGGAAATGGTGCTATCACCATCCCTGGAAGTCTGCAAAATCGTGTGGACATGAAACCTGGGGATATGGTTTAGTAGTGATCATGGTGCTGGGCTAACAGTGAAACTCAGCAATCTTGGAGGTCTGTTCTAAAGCAATTCTATGATTCAATGATAGTTTCACTCAAGGTCCAGTACAGAGTGCTCATAGAGTTGCTGTTAGTTATGACCAAAGCTGAAGAGGTTCAAATCGCTGTTCAAGCCACTAGAAATCAGCTGAGCATGTGCACTCCTGCACGTGCAAACTGGTTGCCAGCAGAAGCTGAGGAAACTTGGGCAAGTATCTCAAAGTCATTGCATTACCTCTGGTATCTGGGTAAAAACCTTCATCAATTACTTGGATAATAAAGTGTTCTTGAGGGAACAGAGAATGGATTTAAATAGTAAAACGAGAGTGTGTCTAAGCAGTTAGAGATACAAACACATTTTACTTTCAAAAATATTCCACAAAGGTGTAATCTAACCATTACACATAAATACTTCATCTAAACCAATTAGCATGATATCAAGTGCCAAGTTGTAAAAGCTGGAAATCTATATCTTGCTACTATCATTCCATCATTTATGGCTGAACAATGCTGATACAATGCCCTAACAGCAATACAGTGTCATTAGGATTACAAAGACTGCAAATATTTTCCAAGACATTGATCTACTCATGGTGAAAAAGAAGGGAAAAAAGTAGAAAAGAAAATCTCACAGTGTTCTGGTATCAATTTGACTGAGCCAGACAATCCTTCAACTTGTAAGAAGAGCAATTTAGGAGACTTTAATTCTCCTCACCCCCTAGAAGATGGCGGCCTGCCAAAGAGGAACAGGTTTTGTACTAAGCCTCTGCTTAGACTGCATTTCTGCTACCAGATCTTCCTGCCAGAGGCATCAGTAGGATTTGAAAGCGAGGGCTGTGGGCCACAGATAGAAATTCAATATTTTTTTGGAGAAAAAGATAAGCCTCGGGAGTTCTGTGTTTTACTGCTCTCTTCACTGTGGAGAGTGGCACTTGATGTGATCCTCACTGTTGAGCATGACACAATACATTTCAGAGCTGAAACTATTGGACTGTAGCTAGATTTTGCTTTAGGGTGGAAATAGGTAGTGTTCTAGAATCAAGAAAATACAAAAAATGATGGGGATGTTGAGTCGTCACAAAGCAAATAAACTAAACATAATACAATAGAGCTGGAGGCTTGCTGCACTACCCCCACTTTTATATACACACATACACACATACAAACACACTTTCTCTATTTAATTTTCTTAATATAAAATACAGAGCATTTCTTGGCATGCAGAGCCTTGTCACTAGTTTTTGAATTGCATTAAGTCATCTCACCTGGGGCTTAGCATTCACCATGTGTAGGTATGCAAATCAAATATTAAAAAAAATAAAATTAAAAAAATAATAACAAAAAACCCCTTGAGCTTGTTTATACAATTTATCATCCCATTCTGAACTGTATCCTGAACTGAATCAAGTACAAATTTACAGTCAAGTTAATCATATCACGTCATATTACTGATAGGTGCAGAAATAAAAACTGCTTAGCAGGTTTCAGATAATCACACTCAATGCTGTGTCTTCCTGGCTTCTTTTTAGAGGAAAGAATCACTCCTGCACACAGAAACACACAGTTCTGAGCAGAAATGCTGCAACTGCATATACTACTTTTAGGTATGTACTGGCTAGTTAATTGAAGGGCTAAAAACAGCTCCAAATGTGGCTTGAGAGCCTTGTCGATTGATTCGGGGGGGGGCGGGGGAAGGGGAAGGAGGCTTTCTATACATTGAAAAATTCTCCAAAGTCTGAGATTTTTAAAAAAAGTCAGAAAAGGGGGGAAATAAATATTGTTTACAAAATTAAGTTTCTAAGGATAAAAGCAAGCACTGTAATGTGTTAATGTGACACACAAGATTGCAGAAAATACATATAACTTCATATATGGAAGAAAGTGTTATTGAAAAAGCAGCTCTTTTCTCCTAAATGAAGAAGAAGTTCACCACAGCTTAAAAAAATAGGATATGAAGCTTCATTTCAGAACTCCACAAATATTTGCAAAAATTTTCAGAGGTATTTGTCCAGCTGTCATGATGACTAAAAGGGAAAAATAACAGTCTACAAATATTTGAGGGGAGTAAACACCAATGATGAAGGAGTAAAGCACCATTAGTATAATGACTGATTCTGTAGTTTAAATATAAGTAATGAGATGCTAATAAGATCTGGAAAATGTATATTGGCAATTTAGAAATCTTCCTAACAATGGTATTGAATGCCTTCGGAACAGCAACCTGGAAGGAGCTTGTCCTCTGGGTCACTTTAAGACGCTCATCTTTCCTGCTAACGTTTTTCTAAGTAGCACAGATCATTTCAGCTTCCAGTCAGCCCTCCATCAGGCAAAAAAAAAAAGAAAAAAGAAAAAAGAAAAAAAAAGTGGCTTAGGGTTAATATTTCTATATGTAGATGCTAAATAGTTTTAAAATAAGTGAAGCTGAGGAGTTAACGTTATGTCCAATATCTTATATTTTACCTTCTATGACTTCTTTAACTGTATCAAGCTTAAATGTGCAGCTGAATCTAAATTTTCAAAGCAGCATTCTTTGGAAATGAAACATTACCCTCTTTCTTTCAGTGCCAGATTTCCATTCTGTTTTAACATTTAATTATACTAGAAGTTGTTATTTCAAGAAGTTGTGGGTTTGAAACTGCTTTATTTATATAAAAATTATATTTGTCATGATTTTTAAAGAAGACTATGTACCCTACTCCTCTGACTAATTCTTCAGTGGAGATGTGGCATAGTAACGTTTTCTCCCTGATAAATATTTTTATTAGCTTTATACACATACTAAAAAAGTTGTTGAAAATGGCAAAAATCAAACCAATTCTAGTGAATTATAACAAAGCTACACTATGGTAATAGAAAACATCTGCTAGTGATTCGTCATTTTTAGGAAAAGTTTATTGTGTAAAGGACTAACAGCCAAATTCAGAGACCGCTGATTTCATAAAAGCCTGACATACGCTTCTTAAAAAAAGTCAAGGAATGTAGCTGACACACAGATTAAGGTATTAAAAATAATTTTTAAAGTTTGTCATTATTCCCACTATTTAATTTTCTTTTAATGGAGCTGAAGAGGCGACTATCAGCATAGGCAAAGCTGGGCCCCTTTTTAATGGCGCCAAGGGGAATCATAGAGATTTCATCTTGTCACAGATGTAAAACTAGAGCAGAGGAGAAGGCCTGCATCCCCAAGTCTCAACTAAGTGGGGTGGAGGGCTGTTCTGGTGTCCTGGGCTGTCCTGGAATGCTCCCAAACTCGTGGGGTGGCAGGGGGTTAAATACAGATGTAATTTGTTCATGTAGATGATCTGCATAGACGCCCAGAAAGATTTGAAACTGGGACACCTGGAATGTGATCTAAGTGTGTATCACCCCATCCTCTGAGTACCCCAGGAAGAGGGAAACTAGCCCTAAAATGATATCCATAACATGACTATCAAAAATCCTGAGTTCAGCTTCTCTCACTTTTGGCAAAGTATTAGTGCAGGAACATCACATTCTTGCTGTGATTCTCAGAAGTTAATACTGATGCCCAGATATGAAGAAGTAAAAGGAAAATACATTCTTGAACACCAAGTACTAAGCTCAGGATCCAGCTATTGACAGTAAAAACAAAACAAAAAAAATCAGTTTGAGAACATCAATCAATATTTCATGTATATATATAGAGAGAGAGGAAAATCATGCAGCTGTGGATATTTAGACCTGTTTGGGTTGATGTATTTAGTGCATCCATTTTTGGTCAGGGAAGCACTACTAGTTAGGAAGAATTTCCAAGACAAGGCTGACTTCACATACACTCTGTGCCTCATATTCCTGTTGGAGACAGAATATCACAGCCATATCTTTAGATGCCAGGATGCCTTCATATTTCCATTATTTAGGAAATTCATAAGATGTTCTTCATAGGTCATTCTTGATGCTGTTTTAATTTGTGACTTCACTGCATAGAGATGTGGTAGATCTGGAACACTTTTCTCTTTAATGGGCCCCAAATGAAGTACAGATCCTTTTCACTAGAAGTCAGTCCCTTTACAGTACTCCTTCTATCCAGTCTTTAGACTGAGCTCTAACATACAATAAGTCATCAGCTTGAATTTAAGGCACCACACGGCCTTCTGAGAGAAGCTCTGGGTTAAAAATTGAAGTTAAAAGACTAGTGAGAACCCTTCAGCTAATGTCAGAAACACTGTATACATTGTGGTCAAACACTAATTAAACAGTAACTGAAGTACTAATTAAACAGTTACAGCTAGAAGCTTTGACTATGAGTTTATGTGTCTGTTTTTTACTGGCATCATCATGGGTGGCAAAACCAAAACTACCCACAAGATCAAAGATTAAATACCTTTAATTTTGCTAGCTTATTGCTTGTTGATTCAGCTGCAACAGTGGCTATTAAAAAGCTACTATTCAGTCATGGTTAAGGCACAGCAGTACCTTGTATCTCAGAGAAACTGGGAGTGCTTCACATCAGCTCAGTTTATACCACATATAAGTGATACTGCAGTGAAAAAAATTAGTTTCAAGGTTGATTCTTAGAGACAGGAGAGAAGGAGCTACAAACTTCCAGCCAGCCGGAGAAGCAGAAACATCTCACAGATAGAGAAGTATCTGAACCAAGCAGCAGTTGATTCTCTGTGTGCCATCTCTACTTATAAAAGCTGTCATTTTTGCTAGTAGAAGTCCTTATGTACTTTTTTTCTTTTTCCTTTTCACTTTTTTTCTTTCTTTTTTTTTTCCCCCCTTGAATGGGGTGAGTTCTCTGAGCTTGACCAGTTTCAACATAAATAGGGTGCTACTCACTAACTTTTCTGTGGTTCATCCTCTGTACAGAGTAGATTCACCAAGGACTTCAAGTAAGCTGAGATTTGATGAACCTGGCATGACTTTCAGGCTGGAAGTGAAAGAAAGTGCTGATATTACTGATGTTTGCATAACACTTTCAATGTGAGCTTCTACAAATCCATGAGAAATACTGTAGAGAATTTCAAGAGACACAAAGAAATAAGCTTAATGAAAAAGAGCCTGTAAACAAAGCCAAGCCAAGCAATCATAAAAAGTCTGTGCATATTTTTCTATATACTTTCTGGTTCTGTACATTTCCTGTTTTGACAATCATTTTAACTGCTACCATACATCAGTCCAAGGGTAAGACAATGCTACAAAAACCACTACAATATATCACTTTCAAGTAGTTCATTTTACTGAAAAATGCTATTGTATTGTTTCAGATGAAGACCTCTTTTTTTAAAGAAAATGCATTTTCATGTACTGTCTTTGCTGTGAGCCAAATTCTTTAGTCTTTACTCAGACAAAACTTCCAATTAACTCTGTGTTAGTTTTGGGTAAAAAGAATGACAAGATTGTTGGCCTTTTTCATGTAAAAATATTGATTTCTAACTTCTGAGTGAGTGGAAGAAATTTAAGGAGTGTGGAGAGAAATAAAACTTAAGAGAGAAATAAATTCAGTTTGAAAATGAAGATGCACCTACAGTACCTCTGTCATGTCTTATATCCATGTCAACATTGCTCTAGAAAGTCGAGTGTTGGCAATTGACTAAAACTCAAGGAAAAACACTACCAAATATTGACAATGGCCTCAGGAAAACTCTGATCCTTAAGTTGGTAGCATGCTAAGAAAAATTCATCCTGAAAAACAAATAAGATGATTAAGAACACAGAGCACATATAAACAAGAACAGCACTGAAAAACTGTAAGGTAGGAGTTTAGATCTGTCATGTTACATATACAATCTACAATTTCCAAGTATACATCTGAAAAGTAAAACTGGAAAACATAAAAGGGAAAACCATAAAATACTAAAGCATTAACTACTATAAGGACAGGAAATTAGAGTTGGACTGGAAATCAGAAAGGAGGTGCTGGACTATAAAGGTATCATGGATAGGCTTCTGGTGACCTGGTAGAAGTTCTCACATCCCTTGTCTTTTATTTTAACTTAGCTAAAACAAGATTAAATGACCTGCATACTTCTGAATGTATTTTCACTTCCTATCACTTAATAAGCTTGCAGTAGGACAAGCAAAAAAAAAAGTTATAATTAACACAGAGATGATTATTCAAAATTTAGGATAACAGAGCATTATGGAGGTCAATGGAAAAATTAATATTGCCACCTATTGGTGAAAACAGAGAAGGCCAAATAATTCCTAAAAATCTGCATATCCCCAAGGAAGTTCTTGGCCTTTGTAAAATGACTGATGGTTATTGATTTGGTTTATCTGACACCAGCTATTCCAGGGAATACCCATGGCAATCTCTCTTAAAAAGTCATCCTGCCATATTTCTTTTTACTATGGTCATTGCCACTGGTCCCAAAAAGACTCAAAGATACGCCCAAACATAAGAAAGAAACAATTTGAACCATCTACTCTGCTATTGTGCAATATATTTAATAGCAGCACTTCTCTAACAACATTAAATTAATTAACAATCTAACTCATTAGATAACAGATGATTTTATATTCACTTTCTTCTTAGCTTCTCATTCTTCTTGTACATATCTCCCTCCTACCACAGAAACCTTCCTTTGGTATACTGATTACTCTTTCCCTCCTCTTCTTCTTGCCTTTTCTTCCTTGTATTATATCCACTGTTTTTCTTTTATATTTGATATCTATGCCTCTCCCATTTGTTCACATTACCATCCATCTACCTACGCATAACCACATGCACATCGCCCCACCACCATTGCCATAAAATATCTGTCTGCAAAATGAGCAGTGACTTTCTGATTCTCTTTCTTGGAAACTTGCCTTTCTGTTAAAGAAGAAAACAGAATTGTTTTCTGCTTTTTCTGTTTCCTTCTTCCCCAATATATCTCTTTACATTTCTTTAAAAAGTAGCGATGGCAAGACATATAGTTTGCCTTCTCCTTTTGATAGAGTGGCATCCTTGGAAAGACTATCCCATACTTGCCGTTGAATGGGTCAATACACAACACTCCAGAGAAGCCATCAAATCCATGGCCTGCTAAGCACACTTTAAGTTCTTACGACCCAAAATAGTTAAGTTTTATCAGTCATGAGAAATGGGGAAGATTTTCCTTATCTCTTTTTTCATCCCTCCACCCCCAGTAGCATACTGTCAAGAGAAAGAGCGGACAGCTAAAATGTGGTTTTGAGTTATCAAGTAACTCTATAGGCCACTTAATTTTGCTTTTGATACATATTTATAAAATAACTTGCCTGAAATTATTTGGACAAATTTTCTAATAAAGACTGCTTATCTAAAATAGTAGGAGACCTTTCAAGCTCCTCCCTCTCTTCCAAAAGCATAAGAAGATAGAAATGCCTTACAGAGTACCCTGAAGGTCTACAAAGATGTTTTTAATAAGTTCACAGCTGAAGGCATCTTCAGGGAAACGCTACTGCCAGTCTTCCCTCTCAGATTTTCACAATATCAGTTCAAGTTCTTCAAATGCCTGCAGCTATTGTGAAAGTCTCATGCCATTTTGTTTTTTATAGGTCAAAAACATACCTTAAATTTGTCAAGAAAAATCAATAGGCAGGCAGTGTAGCCTGGTGAGGACAGCAGCCATGTGCTCCCACCAACACACAATGTTTAATGAGAGGACTTTTTTCATTAACTTAGGCTTCTGGATAAACTCATAGTCTAACTCTATAAAAAAATAAAACAAACCCATGCCATAGTGTGAAATAACATTTAAAAATATAGAGCCTTGTAAAAAACTTTCTATATTTCTCAGGGCAGGAGTAACTGGAAATCAAATAATATATTTCAACACAAAATAATCCATTCTAACCTCAGGGAGAAGGAAAAGCACAAAGGATCTTGGTGTCCAGTGATGGTCAGTGAAGAAACTCTGATTTATCTTGAAGAATGCATAAACAAATAAAGTAAATATTTGTCTCAAGGGCCTGTCTCAATCCAGATTATATAAATATTACCTGACATTCCTAACCTGCAGCACAAGAAATGAAGATTTTCAAATTTCTGTGGTTAACAACAATTACCCTCACTTGCAAGAAGACAAAGTTTTCTTTATTACATGTTTCAAGAAACATTAGCAGAATATACCATATAAGTTACTCCAAGCAAAAAACCTCAATTCTCTAACCATTACCTTGTTGATGTAAGAAAGGAGGGAAAAAACATCCCCATAGTTTTTATTAAACTTGTATTATTAATAATTCTCAGACTGGCACTGCTTCATCTCTTAACTTAGATATATGTGGTGAATAGATTTCTCTGCAAAACCTGCGGTCAGCTTCCAAGTGGCCACAGAGTCAGACTAAAATTTGACATTCATGGCTTGGTCTGGGATGTCCCCTTGAGTGCAATACTACTTTCATGCAAGATTTCTTAGCAAAACATTTTCCTTTCTGTAAACATAAATGGTTAAATGATTAAATGATTATTTCACAAAGACCTTTTTTTTCCTTTTAATGATCTCACAAATAAAAATTATGGTTATGGTTAAGAAGTCTGGAACAGCGTTTAAATTCTCATACTACCTGTGGGATAATATTAATTCAGTCAGCTATTGGATCCCTCTGTCACTGGGGGGTGATCTGAATGGAGCTGCACAATACATTTATTTAAGATGTAAATGGTAAAGCTACTCCCATGTTATTTGTGTGGTAATATTGGGGGAGCAGTAATATTTTAAAAATGTATTTTTTATTATGTGATATCTTTTGTCAAAGAGGAAGATCAAATAATCAAAAACACTGCAATATAAAATCATGAAAAGGGAGATTTTCCTGTAGTTTTTCAAAGTGATATATAAGGCAGGCCACTTTTGAAGCTGTTTCTCTTTTTATTTTTTTTCTTCTGTCATTATTTATTTTGTTGCACCTACCATATACACCTTGTGGCTAAGGAGGACTCCTGTGCAGTGTCTAGTTCTATATTCACATTTATCTTTTTGACCACTGAGCATTGCAGACATTTGTTTATTAGTTCAGACCTTAATTTGGGGAACAATAGAGGTAGACCCCATTTGATAAAACAGCAAAACATAATAGAAGCAAATGAATGAAGGAAACAGAGAAGCAGTTTGGGAAAGAAACAGAAGGAAAGATTATATTAAAGAAAAAAATGTAGCAGAGAAAAAGTGTTAGAGAGTTATCCATTAAAAATAAAAGGTGGCTAGTAAGAAAAGATTTATGCAAGTTCTTAATGACAAAGACAAGAAGCTTTCTCTTCTTTATATTTCAAAAAACATACAGTTGCACAGAATAGAATGGAGAACTTAAGCAAAGACAGGCCTGAGAAAACATTTGAGTGACTTTCAAAGCTACTGCAACCTATATTTTCCTTTCCCAAGTTCCTGTGAATCCTGGAAGAAATGAAGAGAGTACCTAGAATTTTCTTCCAAAGCTTGGCTCTCCTTCTAACACACTGGGGTCTACCAGTGGATCTAATAATTTTGTCGATATTTGCTACCTTGAAATCAGATGTAAAGATTTCCTTTGCAGAAAATATTCCATAGATTCCTGTTCCTGATCGTTTAAATCTTAAAATTCAGTATTATATTATAGAGAACAAACTTCATGGGTTTACTCTGATGTTGCTCCTTAAAAAGCCCGAAACCTTGGCCTTGCCAAGTTCTTGTGGATCAACATGAAAAAGGTAAAGGTCAGCAATATTTGGTTGCTGCTATTAGCAGCAGCACTGCCTTAGTTCTTATCTCTGGAGTTTTTATCTCTTATCTTGTCAGGCTGGACGATGGAGGGAAGAGTCAAATTTATTTGGTTCTAGATGAGATGCTGTAGTCTCTCAAGTTTTAAAATTGTCCTAGGCTTCAAACACCTTAGACTAAAAAGGAAGAACATACTCTCAACACTCCTTGCTTCACATCTCAAGGGAAGAAATGGCACTGTGTTTCGAGCAGGCTTAGATCATTGGAAGAATCTTTTGTTGTTTCTGTTCACTGCAAACAAAGCACTGAAGGCCATGTCATTATTAGTTTCCACATTCTTCTCAGCCTCCAAGCCTGAGAGCTTTTATAACACAGGTCTGATGCTTACAGTCTTAAGCCTTAAGAGAGAGGAGCGAAGGAAAACAGAAATGAGAATCTGGAAAGGAAAAACTGTGATTGTCTTTCTCCCTTTTTAACATCTGTCCTTGGCAGCTTTTCACTCGATGATTAAGTAAATAATGCACATTGTGTCTAGATGCAAGGTGTGTGAAAAGAGAAGGGCACAGTGTATTCTGCATCTGTGGTATATATCACGAAAAGTAAATTTACATGAGGCTTTTTGATTCAAGCAGCAATTAGTTTCCTCCATTCCTTTTAGATTTATTCAGGTGAGTAGATGAGAAGGGCATTGAGGCCAGCAGTAACAAATGTGCCTAGCAAGCTATGCTGACAAAGGACAGCAACATTCATTGCTTTAAAAGAAATGCCTCCAGACCCTCAAACACCTAGACTAGGCTTCCTAGAGCTTCAGAGTCTGACCACTTTCTTGTGTTCCTCCCTGCTCCCTGTTTCAAAACAGAGAATTTCCCTCTTTCAAGACAGGGAATGCACTTTCTAGCACCAGTCTTCCTTTCCTGCACATCCCACTGAGGAAAAAAAAAATAGAAGAAGAAAACGAAGTAGAGTCATGAATTAATTTCTTGTATTTAAGCACTGGATGATATACAATTAATACTTATTTTCCCAAAAAATGGAGAAAAATAAAAACAATTTTAAAAAAATCTAACAAACTAATGACAGAACGCACCTTACCATGAAATACCCTTTGGTGCTGCTGTGTGAGTTAAACTCTGGATTGTTTCCTAATTATTTCAGTAGAGGAAAAAAGGACTATCAAAGCCAACTTAATTTGCCTCAACTAGGAGCATATCAATGAGTGAATATCTTCCTGATTAAAGGACTGATGTAAAAGATTAGTGTATTTAGCATAAAATCAGCTGTGGTCAGCTCTGGAAATGTCAGCGCTGTAACAGACTGTCTGTCTATCCTGTGTGCACTCAAAGTACATCTTCAGAATTGTTGATGGCACTATTACAGATAGAGGCACCCCGCTTAGTGCAGCTGGCATTGAGTGCTGCACTTTTTAATAGAGGCAGCTAGACAAGACCCCTAGATTACACATCGACCCCTATAACTTGAAACTCTAAGGAGAAAGCTGACCAGACAAGCAGTTATGATGATCTATTCAAAGTGGTTGAATAGTCTCCTTTTTTGTGTGGAATAAACGTATATGAATGAACCTTTGCTTGCAGTCCTACAGAGCCTGCCACCCCCTCCTACTGTTGTCACCTCCTTTCCTCCCTTCTCTTCCCTCTCTGTACTCCCATTAAAAGATAAATGGAGAAGGGGGGAGGGAAAAGAAAAAAAAAAAAAGCTTCTCTTAGTCTATTTGAGGTACTTTGAGGGGAAAAATTCAAATACAGGTGTACCAATTGAATGCCACTATAGGGCTTTGGATGTGAGTGTGATGCATTTGTCTGCAGAACTTGAGAACTTCACCCATGCTAGTTGCTTGACACAAAGTGGGTTGAGAGGAGTGTCCCTGAGAGAGATCAAGTCCACTTCACACTCAGAAAGCCTTTTTTTCCCCTAGCTCTGTTCTCTTAGCTCCTCCTTTTGTTATACTTCAGTGTATGTTTTCCTATTCCACCCTGCAGAAGTGACACTGAATGCAGATGAGCAGTTAAAAAATTATTGAAAGAAATTAATGCTACCAGATAATTTTAAGTGATACCAAATACGCTGGTAATGCTTTTTAGCATGATTTCAGGTATATGAGATATATACTTCAAGGACTTTGGTAACTGCCATGACCAGAGTAGATAATTATGTCCTGATTTATTTGTATATCTGTGACAAAATGTCCAATATTTCCATTCTTTTGGCTTAGTTGTTTGCATAGAATTTCTATTTTTTACTTGAATTGCTTTCAGCAATGTCTTTATTTAAATCAAAATTAGTAAAATATTTGAACATATTTATTTTCCCTAAAATAAATTTCCCGCCCACTTTGCATCTGATACATAAGTAGGAAAATAGAATCTAAACTCAAAGTAAGAATTTCTAGGTAATTACAAAAATGTAGGTATGAATTAGGCACAAGTTTTAACTATAAGTCAGTTCTTTTAATAACAAGATTAGTTATTATTCATATACTTAAAAAAAATCAGTTGCAGTACTACAGAGTGTTTAATCTCTCTGGAAAAATATTGAAATAAATTAATTAATCCTGCAATATTTCTAAGTATAAGCAGCTTGTATGCTGGAATGCAAGGCTTAAATCTAGTATTAATGAAATTTCATAAAATTCTATTTCCTTCTTGGCCTATTAGTCTTCTTGCCAGTCTAATTATGACATTTAATCTATATGATCATTATTAATCATTGGCCATTATATTTTTCCCTCTAAATTTCTATGGCTGGTTCTCTTCTATGAAAAAAATTCTTAACTTGGATACAATACACAACTACAACTGCACTTACCTTAGAAAATCTATTTTAAGAACCCAATTATGGGACAATTCAGCAAGAGATTCTACTCATAAATTCAGCAGCCAAAGCCATCAACCCCTATATATCTTATACGGTCCATTGGATGATGGTTAAAAAATAAAGTGATGTCAGGGAGGGTATGACACATTGAACTGAGGACTTAAATCTCTTTGGCTCTTCTGCACCTTTGTTGTCTGAACTGAACTTGGATAAGCTGCCTGTTCAAGACTCACAGTCAATTATCACTGATAATTTTTTCAGTTATAAAATGACTGTAGCTGATACTCTGACTATTGCAACACTGAGCCAAACTGTCATAATTGGCATCAATAATCATTTGGCCTTGGTAGAGACCTATTTGAACGGTATGCTGCCATATTAAATCTTCTGAATTAAGTTCTAGCATATTAAATATCAAAACAATGCACACAGATGAAAAATCAGAACAATTTCCTCAGAAATTATCTTATTTAAGAGTCAAAGTTATGAAATTTGTCAGTGTATGTGTTCATGTTGTCATATTTCCACATCATTAGGTACAGTCTGTAACAGTAACTAGGAAACACTTTTTGTACAAAATGCACAAGCACAAGAAATACAGATAGAAATAGATTTAAAGATATTAATTTATTAAACAAGAAGGCACTAGACAGTGAAAAGCTGGGCAGTACAATCCTCTTTTCCCCTCTCACCCCAAAATATCAAGCTTCGTACTGCGTCCAGCACAGGGTTAAATGGC
>VZRL01006199.1:223371-388371 GCA_013397895.1 Origma solitaria | reverse complement strand
ACTTTAAAACATGCACATACACTTTGAACAAAGTTGGAAAGATCAACAAAATTTTGTCATTTGTGCTCTTAAGATTTGCTTCAGCAAACAATAATGTTTTACAATTGATTCCAGCTTGCAGGAGAAAAAAAAACGTATTTTTTTTAATGCACTTCAATAGGAAGCTATTAATAAAATAGCATTTTCTTCCTTTTCTACATTTTTCTTTCCTTTATTATTTGGATATTAAGGGATAGACTAAGCAAAATGTGAATTACAAAATATATGAGTGTGGAGGCTGCCTCATTCCATGATTAAGGTTCCAAATTTTCCCTTCAGCATCACATTAAACAGCTTGGAGGCTCTCAGTCCAGCTGAATCCTTTGTTGATAGCAGTCAAAAACACACCACCCCAAAGCCTCCACTACAGTTACTTTGTCTTATTTGAAGGAAAAAAAAAAGAAGAAGAAAAAGAAGAAAAAGGAAAAGGACTATGTACAATTCAGCTTGATACATAATCTCTTCAAGGGCGGTATAGACTAAGCATGCATGGACACATTTTCTTCTTATCCTGAAAGAGGCTGCATCTCCAGGTCAGGACTGTTGTTAGCGACAGGGAGGTAAAAGGCAAGTCCACTTAGCCAATGTCTTGCTTAGACTGTAATAAAGTGTGCGCTAACCAAAGAATGCACTTCATGATATTCCACTTCTAAGGCTATCACTTGAGAAAAAAGAAATACTTTTTTCCAATTTGAATAGTGTAAAAGACGCTTTCAATTTAATGGGTGTTTTAGGGTAATTTTTCTGTACTTTACATCATATTTACAGGTGTCTTTTGACCACATTAATATTACTTTATTGTGGGTTTACGTAATTTCTAAGTCTTTGTATTAACAGCATTATTCCTGCATCCATTCTCTCTTATTAATTATTTCACAAAGCCCTATTATTAATTATTATTATTACCAAATATTAGAACTGATAATAATCTCTTAAGAACATTCTTACAGAAACACCAAAAGGTAAACATCCTTTACCTTATTCTAAAGTTTGCAGGACTTTAATAGGCTTTTTTCATTTATCTGACACTACTATCCATACACATTAATCAGATACCAAGAAATTATATATAATTCACTTTGTATACATATATACATATAGATATATACATTAAAAACTTTTACATGCATAGACCATGCAGTCCATTTAACTATAAATGGACTAAAAGTGTTTAAAAATACATGTTATGGGTTTGTTTACAAAATACTAAGTAATGAAATAATAAAATCATATTTCTAAATATTGCTAATGTACCCACTGTTTTCATAAATATATTTAGGGTTAATTTCTGCAAACATACAAATTTACTAACAAAAGTTGTCAAATTTAAGTCAACCGATATTTTGGTAAATTGAATTATTAATTTGCATACATTTTCTGGAGATCAGGTCTTTACATTTGTAATAACAAATTTAAACTTTCACTTTGCAATCAGATCTAATGCAAAAAGATTCGTTTCAAGTCTACAAGGCTCTCTCTGGGACTTATTTAAAAATCCTTCTATTTAAAACTCATCCTTACTTATTTTTTTCATATGTAAAGGTCATTTTCTAGTGTACTTAAAAATATTACTCATAGAAGTCATTCTCAAGAAAAACATTATTTAATGTTTTAAATAGTTAAAGAATTTTAATATTGTTTTATCAATGAATATAAAGATTTACTCTGACCTAGCACAGACATGCACACTGCTGAAAAAGATCTCTTCCAACTAGTTAAATTACCATTCCCCTATAGAATGTAAAAGAGGAAAAAAATGACATTGTTAAATTTTCAGTTATTTCTTAATATAAACATTAAAAATCACAGGATTCTGAAAGGACAAGTAGCTTAGATTAGTGATTTTTCATTTTTTACATAATGGTTCTACTCAGAAGTAATTTGCTTTACTAGAATGCTGTAAAGTTCTCTCTCAGCTCTGATGTACTGTATAAAACATTTCTTAACTCATTAATGTCAAATATAAATTAGTTTTATATTGGAATTTTAACAAACCAGACTCCACAGGCAACATAAAAAGCTAGACTATTGTCAGAAATGGTGTAAAGCCGAATGCAAATTGAACCCAGGTACCATTTATCATAAAAGACATACAGACATAAAAAAAGACACATTGCACTTTCTTGGATGTCCTGAAAATATTGCTGAATAGTATGCAACACTATTAGGAGCCGGAATTTTGAAAACAAACAAACAGAAATGAAAAACCCAACTGTTTTAATTGAGCCAAGATAAGGTGATTGCACCCATGTTATTAAAATATTTTTCTTAGCTATAACAATTCTGGACTATGAGTAATATGCAGTGTTGGAGTGTCCTGAATGTGATTTTTCCCCATGTATATCCTTTGAATATCTGAGCAAGCATGTTGTATTGTATTAATATCATAATTCAAAGGGAAATTTATTAAGCCTCCCCCCTCCCAGTATTCCCATCATAGCTAAAAGTTGCAAATTCTATATGGCAGAGCCTAGACAGTAATATCAAATTTTAATAACAATTTCTCTTCTTCAGTCAGTGCTATACTGAAGAAAAGCATAAATTGCTGTGACTGACCGTTAGTTGTTAGAGAAGCAATCTGACTTCTCCACACCCTTATTTCAGTGTATCTGCTCTGTCCCTCAGCTGTATTAATGATAGCATGAAAGGTCACATGATAAACGAGTGACAAAAATATCAAAACATATTAGCCTGTAGCTTTGTTATCAGTGTATGGCAGAGATGACAGAAAATTGTATTTTTCCCCTGAATAATTTTGTGTTACATTTTGCTGGCTAGGCAGAGTGAATTAGGGAGAAATTTCTGCCTCTGACTGTTTGTCTCTTTTTCTGACATACTTGAAGTAATAATATACATTAATAATAGGGAGTAGGCACAGGGAAGAGGTAAAATTTCAGGGGCAGACTGTCTGTTTCAATTCTACAAGGTGCTATCCTTGTTTCTTTTGCAATACAAATTTTGTTGAAAAATATGAACAGTTGAATGTTATTAACGCTACTGATAATGATCTGCTGCATGTTATATATATAACAACAGGAAGATGCATAAAAAGGAGAAATAGAAAAATAACTTTAAAGCAGAGGTTATATTTCCACCCAGTTGTACTTCTCACCAGTTCAAATGCACATACTTACTAATTAAATAGAGGCAAGCACCAACAATGCTCATTGTGACAGAGACCTAGTAATTATGAATTAGAGACAGATATTACTCCTGCTGGTTTAAAGGCTGGCAGCAGTTGCAGTCCCTGGGGAGATGAGGTTAGCAATCTTTGAAAGAGAAAATAGAAATTGGCAGGAGCTTAATATCTTGTGGCCTATCAGTCTCCATGGTCAGGCCATATCCAAGTTCCCTTTGCTGCTGGCAAACAGCATCAGTGGCAACTCAGTCCTTAAGCTCCAAGCAGATCAAAAGCTATTGAACAGAACTGTTCTGAAAGACACAACGGGAGGATCACAAGCCCAACATGAAAAGTTATATAATTAAAACCTTAATAAATTGATAGCATATACATATAGATGGAGTATTAGTGATGTACTGCAACACATGTGAAGTATGAATAAAAATGAGGGTGCGCTGCTTTCCATGAGCAAGCAGCAGTGGAAAGAAGGAGAAAGTCTTCGAGTCTTTACCAAAATTTAAAACTGATTTTTAAAATCGTTCTCAAATACTTTGTTAACTTTTTATTTTCATTATTATTCACTTACATGCAATTCCATATTTCTAATTTTCTTCTGAGAAAAGAACTGCAGAAATACATCTGAAGCAAAAAAAGCTCTTGCAGTATTTATGATCTGATTCACGGAAGACAATACCAGAAATCTCACGAGAACAAGGTCCTCACATGAGATTTCTGACCAGTTTTACAGACCAAAACAATCTGAATAGTTTAAATCTACTCCCAAACTCCAAACCTTTGAGATATGTATCTTATCACAAATGCCTCATTATATTGTGCAGAAACTGTGGAGTGAAATAAGAGAGTATGCTATATCCTTCAGGAACTGTGAGTGAGTAAGGTGGTAGTAAAGCCTGGAATTCTGAATTGTCCAATTTATAGGTCAGTCTCTTTGTCTTTTTCTTCTTTTACTGATATATATACGTACACTTATAAATATGCTTATGTGTATAACTCTGTAAAGAAACTGCTATTATTTACATACAAAAATAAACATCTGTTAGTCAAGGCACGGTACAAACAGATAAGAAGAACCAACCTTTGCCTCAAAGAATTTACAGCTTAAATAATTCTTATTTGTGTTTTCAATATTACACCTTGCAATATACTTGAGAGAGTGACTATGCATAGGAAAACACCCCCCAATGCCTGCCCCCAAATATCTCTCCATCCTGCAGTACCTGGTGCTTTTTTAGGCAGAGTTCAATCTCCTTTCCTCTTGCTTTTGACATATCTCATACTGTCTGTCAATATTCATATTAAGCCAAATACCATTGTTCCAAGATCCAATTCAAGTTTTATACTTACAGTTAATCAAAAGCCAGGGTTCTGCCTGGGATATCTCAATAAGTCTATATTCAACTTCTTTGTGTTCTTCTACTATCTCTCTCACATCCTTCCCCAAGGGTACAGCTGGTTTGAACAATTTAAATAATCAAAATATTTTATTTCTTTACTAGTGCGGTTTCACTCTTCTGCATCTTCTGAATTTCTCCTTCTTTCCACATATATATGTATATTCTTGATTTATATTAATTACTTCAGCTCAAAACCATCTAAAAATGAAACTGCTGATAGCTTCTGTTTCAAAGTTTGTGAAGTTTCACAAAATCTATAAAGACTTCTATACACAAGAAAGCTGAAACTTATTATAAGCATTTTAATTTTTCTTTTTTTTTTTTTTTTGTTGAGATCATTACTTTATGTTTTGTATTTACAACCAAGGCCCTTCAACATTTCCAGACAGCTTCTATATGAAGTACAGTGTGAGTACACTACACACACTACTACATTAATTTCCATTCTTGGCTTCAAAGAATTGTGTTCAAATTGTCCTGTATCTAAAACTAGATACTTCTACTAGAAAATTACTAGACAATTTATAAGACAAAATTAGAAGAAAAACCTCACCATTATCAGAAAGCACCTCATCCTGCCTTCCTGAGGTGCATATTTCTATTACAGAAATATTATTAAACATTCAGGAGCCGAAGCCATTCTTATGATATAGCCATAAACACAAGAGACTGAAGAAGAATACAGTCATCTATGTCTGTTTTTTTCCATAAGGGGAGATACACACTTTGAGGTCGTTATCCATTTTATCCCTACAACAATTTGTAAACTATATGAGTCAAATCAAAAGGTCTATTTCTCTCCACTGACTACAGAGGGATCCTAGGAGGAACAGCTGAGACTCAGAAGTCTAGCACAGGATGAGAAAATTCTTAGACTACTTATTCTCTGTCATTGTCTTCTTCATATTTGTGATGGTGAGAATAAAAAAAAATTCTCAGCAGAGTAACCTTTTTTTCCACCACTAGTATGAAGAAAATGTTTCAGTGTTTCATCTTCACCAAATAAAATTAACCTTTGAATTGCTTCCATCATCTAAGTTCGGCCATATTTTCCAGTACTTACATTTTGGTTTGTATGTCTTGTTAGTCAAAAACTGGAATACAACTTTAAATGAATTCAAGTAATAAACACCAGTACTTTTTAGACACATTAGATTGCCAGACTCATATATTTGCATATTTTCTGAAGAAAGTAATGTGAATATGATATCTCTGTCTTTTTATTAACTGTGGTTTTTTCTCAGGAAAATGTAATACTCATTGTAGCAGGAGTAAATTAGGCTGTTTGTGTGACCACAGGATCATATAGTATATTTGAAGACTAATTGATCCTCAAGGACTTTAAACAAGGTCTGAACCTTTCTACTCTCCTGAATATCATTTGACCTCACTGTCCAGGCCATTTAAATACCGACCTGCATCACCAATTTTTACTAAGAGAATTTCTGATTCTCCTTTTAATCCTCTGTTTAACCTACTTCATTGAATACCCTCCTTGAATATATATTTTCTTTCAGTACCTGGAGTCAAGCATAGAAACCCTGAATTATAGAATAGTTTGGGCTGGAAAGCAACTTAAAGGGTCATCTAGTCCAACCTCCAATCAATAGATAGATAGATAGATATAGATATAGGTATATTGTGTTTCATGAAGACTTCTGACTTTTTTCAGTACTGGTCTTCCATAGAAATATTCTATGTTTACTGTCCATTGTACATCTCTACTATCAACCTTTCCAACTCTTAGGGATGAATCCTGAGTTTATTTTGCATGGACACGTAACCATAATGACAGATAAATCTTTCTTTAGCATGAATCATCACTGCTGGTTTGCAACAATTCCAATCAGGATCCATACAGTTGTTTTACTCCTTTGCAGGTCAAGTTCCCCTCTAGAGTTCTCACGTGTTTTAGTCTCTGGCTCCACAGGCCCATAATACAAGTCAAGTGATTTGATGGCTTGAGTGATTACTCACGTCAATTCAATATAGACCTGTTTAAGAGACCTTACAGAACTACTTGGCAAGTTTATGAAGGCTTTTCAGTCAAATTTCCATTTCTATTTGAAAATTTGGTACATCTAGTGTCTCATGGACATGCTTAGGACTGCGTACAGATAAGAGGCATGAGGTCATACTTATTTTCAGGTACATTTTGATTGTCACAAACTGTTGCAAATCAATTCCAAACTTTACATAATTCTATCCCACACTATCACTTTTGCTCCAGTTTCCTGATATTTACATTCTGAAAGAAATAATAAATGTTGATTATATACTAGCAAACACTCAGTCTGTCATATTTTACTTTTTCTCTTCCCATCAAAATCAAGCCTGTTAAGAATATAGAAGTTTTATCTTCATATTTTATATCTGAATTTTTGTATGGTAGCAGAATATTTAGTTAGCAGAGATCATGCCTTTACACTTTTCAGTTAAATCTACATACTTTAATCATCCTCCCATCTTTTTTCAGTCTGATTGGTGGTGTGAAATCTTCCCAGCATGTCATTTGAACAATACATTTTTATTCTTCTCATTTTATACTACAAAATTCCTCATAGATATAAATAATTTAGATTAATTAGCCTGTGAAAAATTCTATTTTTAATTTTATTTTCAAGATCTTGTTTATATTTTACTAGTATTTTCCTGAAAAAAAGATTAAGTTTCATCTCCATTTCTCTTAGAAAGAGCATCACTATTTCTTCCCATTCTCTTGGTAAGACAGTCCATTTGTAACAATGACTATTCCCTGGTTTTGTCTTTCATTCAACAAAGCGATACCCTTCATGAAATATCATTTCCTTACAATATCTAAGTTATTAAGTAATTTTTCAATGTTTTTGTTTTATTATTATAGAGAAACTAGCAATATCTTATGCATGTTAGTAGTTTAACAAAAGAGGTAATTTTTTAAACTCTAATATAGCTCAGTTTGAAACTAGACTTTGAAATTTAGTCAAGGTATTTACCTGAGGAAAATCTTTGAAAGTAAAGCTAGTTTATAAGCTCTAAAAATAATTATTTCTCTTCTCTGACTTAAATTCCTCATGGTTGCATGATGCAAAAATGATAACTGAATTCAATGGGGCTCTAAGGATTTTTAGTCTAGCACCAAGGCTATCTTTATTAAAATTACATGGTGTCTGTCAGAATGCCTAAGTGGCTACATTTTGCTTAAACCTTCCTGTGATATTTTACATAACTTAATGAATTATTCTCTTCCTCAGTAGACACAGTTTACTGGCACTGGAACTCATGCCCCAACCAACCTAACATTGTAACTGGTCTTCTCCTGGCTCACATCTGGACATGCCTGGTTTTGATACACTCTCAACCTTAAATGTGGCATTCAAAAACACTGCCCAGACCTTTCCACTGTCACAGGAGTTGTCTCAGGAAAGTATCAACCTATTTCACCATATGTGAGAATGTTCTCCAGTCTGTTTAGAGTTCTTCTTCAGTTCGTAATAATGCAAGTATCTTGCATGTGTTGTTGAACACTGAGACTATGGAGAGTTTGGTATGTGGTACCATTGATTAAGTTCAGCTCCTTCTCCCTGCTCCATATCAAGGATGTAGGATATGAACATCTTCACGAGTACTTAAAAGCATCAGTTCAAGATGGGTCAAACTGAGGTGGATTTTTCAGCACTTCTTCAAACTGTCCTGTCATCTGCAAATCAATGAACATGCTGAAACAGGAGTCTGAGATCCAGACTATGTTTTTTGCACTCCAGGCAAACCTAAAAGGAGATGGATGTATTTTAGCCCCAAGCAATACATGCCAAAATAAGTGTCATCTCATATGTCTCTATCTGTTTGAGGGAAGACTTTGAATGAGCAGAATGTGAAACATAAGGACATATCCACTGGGACCTGACCACATAGTAGAAACAGACTAGATCTAGCTTTTTCTCTTCCTCTTGCCCACTTTTCCAGTCCCCTCCTCTGAAACTTCTATGATAGTTCAGATGTCCATTGTCTTGGTCACCGGTCTGGAGCAAGATCAGGACAAGCAAGAGAAAATTGTGTAAGGCAACAATGCACATTGGTGTGGTGATCGTAATGTTTTAATTTATATATGATTAATAATTTGATAAAGGGCTATATCAATAATTCTTTCTTGCCTTTCTCCTCTCCTGGAATCCAAACCCATCATTAAGTATTGTGAAGATGTCCTGGAATAGCTTCCTAGACAGGGTTTTAATTTTTTTTTTTTTTATTTTTTAAAAGGCCTCACATTTGACCCAGAAAAGGTCACGGAGGTTGCAGCAAGGCACAGCATTTCCACAGTACACACCTCACAGATAAAGCAGCAGAACACTCTACAACATTTCAAGTAAGTATTATTTCACTAGATCTAAATGCATTTTATGAAAGTAGAAGTGCTCATGCTCTCACCACATCTGTAGGCAATATCCATCCATATGCCCTAGAACCTCCTTCCTTCAGAAGGAAAAGATTCTTTTTGAGCTCATTGGAAAAGAAAATCTAGGAAACCTGAATATGTGGCTGTTATTTATTTGGACAATGTAAGTAGTCTGAGCACCCATGATCATATTCTGAACCATTCTAGAGCAGGCAGAAAGAGAATTATCCTTTGCTAATGGCAGATGCCTGTGAATTAGGCATTACATTGGCAAATTTAAGAATCATGGTATGTAAAGCCACCAATGATGCCTGCAGTACTGTTTAGTGCCTGTGGTTACCACCCCAGCAATGATTTCTCATCTCAAGTGCCTATAGAAGCAGAGTGGCCAGATTCCAATGAGCAAGGAGATAGGTGTCTTATCAGAGATTATCAAAGGCAAGCTTCATATCAGAAAATTCTTTAAGTCCTATTGGGCATCCAAAGGCTTGTGGATAATATTTTCCAGTGGATAAAAATCACCTTGTCTCAGAGACACCATGACCTAAGAAAACATAAGGATCACTCAGAGTAGGATGCTTTGTGCTGTCATGTAGCCACTGTAGACTGAAAACCAACTATGTGGCAAAAGCAGAAATGATACAGAGGGGTTAAAGGCATTTATATCAGTAAAAATACAGTTCTGGTGGATAGTGAGCAAGAAAAGGAGGGGGGGTTGTAAGGTATTATTAGTGACAACCAACTAGGGTGCTACTAAACCAAAGAAAAAAATGCTAAAGTGGAGCATAGAGGCACTTGGAGGACATGGAAATTCTAGCTTTGCACCTTCATAAAGGGTACTGCAGAAGGCAGAAGTGATCTAAAGAATACAGATCAGGAAATAACATTTTAAGGATTTTGGCTTATTCAGACCAGACCCGGTATGACTATTCAAGACAGCATTGGATAGAGCAAAAGGTCTCACAAGCCTATTAGCAATGTCTCCAGACATGCAGTTTTCTAACAATGTTACACATTCAAGAAGAAAGCTTGTTTTCTGGGAGGAAAAGTTTATTAAATCAAGTTCTGACCTTTTGAAGCTTACAGAGGCACAGTTCTCCACTTAAACACGCACACAAGCAACATCTCTCACACATGGCTCTATCATCTTCAGTCCCAAATTATACAATGTCAAATTCTTAAACAGGCAGTTGTTGCCAAGTAAGACTGTTAAAAGTCAATACTAGAACTATTATGTACACAACAAGTGTACTCACAAGTACATTTTGCAGTGTCAAGTTATTGCAAAAACTTTACCTGGGTACTCAATTTATTCACATTTTCCTACGTGATTCTCGAGTGAGCCGTAACCATACAGGTCAGATTATAGACCTTGAGCACTTCAGCTAATGGAAATAACTTTTATGAGGAAATACATTGTTGTATTTTATAAGGTGCAACCCACAGAGGGAAAACACTATCTCTGTCACTACATTATGCAATGACTTGTGAATGGGCCCAAGATTGTTGGTAGCAGCATTTCCAAGCTAGGAAGGCAAGTCTGTTTAGGACACCTACAGGAACTAAGCCTGGGATCCTGGAGTTAAAAGCATCCGCTCATCACTCATGGCAGAATGTGAATTGGAAATTACTACTGAGGCACTTACAGATCTATACACTTCTGTGCAGCATCTAGCTACCTGAAAAATACTAACAGACATATTAGTACAAACATTCTTTAAAGCAGTATGGAATTTTGCCCATTTAATCTAAAACGTGGGTCAGCAAACACTTCAGATTTGTCATAAGGTCTTCGGTCTCTTTTCCTCTTGGGGAGCCTTCAACCTTATGGGAATTAAATCTGCAAACCAAATGGATAGAAGGTACCTTTTCTCATAAGAAAGGTTAAGAAATAAACTTTAGGAAGTATTTCAGTTCAGTTACCCAGGCAAGTAGGCTTGAATGCTAAGGCATTCCTACTACCCTTCAAATTCTGTAGGAACCTCAGGTACAAGAAATGTGAAAGTTGTGTACTGTATGCTTGTGGTATATGACACTAGAAATCTAGATCAAGAACCTATTTTTTATGTTAGTACTTTTTAGACACTGACACTCTTATATAGGTTTCAAATCTGAGAGTCAGCTATCTAGCTAACACTAATGGAATAAGAATGCCATCAAAGAAAATAATTAAGACCTTGAATTATTGCTTGCAAATTTGGTTAGACCATGCATTTCCTACAATTAAAGGGAACAAAATAATAGAGTTAAGTTTCTTTGGAGTTGTTTGCAGTCACCGGTAGCATTTCTTAGTTTTAAGCAATCTTAAAATTTTATATGAAACATTGCATAAAATATAATTTGGTGATAGTCTATTAAAAGATTAAACTTCACAAAGCCAAACGCATTTAACCTAAATAAAGAATTCCTTCTTACTTGTGAAGAGTGTAAAATTATTTTGAAGATCAGCATGCTTTGACCATCGCTTGTGTTCTGCCTGAGAATGTGTATGACCATTACTTATCATTTACATCCTTGATGAAATCATAATATACAATAATGATAATATGATAATCATTTTATAATATATATAGTGTATAAAAGCTTAAACTTTTCCAGGTGTTATCGCTTTAGCCAATTCAGGCATTTAAGTTTTCTGTACAGTCAATAGAAGAGAAAGACTCATTCAGAACGTGACCTAAAGAGTACAAAGACAGAATCTTGTACAGCTCTTCTGGAGATGGTTCTCTCCATCAGCATTGCATAGAAATTTAGAAGACTTGATAGCATAGGCATCCAAGTTGAATGTCTACAGTAAATACTGTCAACATATCTCTGTGAACATGTGCACATGCACAAATTAAGATTGTAATTAATCCTTACCCTCAGTGAATTAGAATCAGCATAAGCTTTGTGATATTCTACAGCTTTTCTTTATTTCTTTAAGGCAGATCTTCTAGTCCAATACTAATTCAGAATCTGTTTCACAATACTGCATGATATGCTAAACCTTTTATTTATTTCCGTATTTTTGTCAGAAAATCTGCTGACTGCACAAAGATCATATTTTATATGGGGTTGTATTCCTTATGGTTTTCAATGCACTAAGCCACTCACTGTGTCTAATAACACCCTTGCCTAAATAAATCACTTGAATCCAGCTGCTTAAACTAAAAGTAGAATTTAGTCCTAGAACCCTAAGTGTTGGTTTCTTTACTTTCTTGACTCTAGCATCATGTGACAAGCTGAATTCCTATGCCTAATATTCATTTTGTAAGTCATCACTATATTTACACATTCCTTCCTGACGCATGATTATCCTAAAATTAATGTACTGAACACTGCTTACCAGTCTTACACTCTAGTTTTAGAATATAGTCCACCAGATTTTCAGTCTCTCAAGTCTAGCTGAAAAACAAGGAAAAATTGAGCATGAAATACACTATGTAGTGAGCCAATTAGTCTGTATACCCTACTGCTGCTGTACAGACTTAGTTACAACAGTTCACAGGTAACTTTAAAAGAAAGATCTTAAGAGACAAGCCTATTTGTAAATTTTTAAAACTGATTTCAGTGCTTTTTTATATACTGGAGAAATAAAAATAAGCCATGGAAGAACAGGAAAATGACAGATCATAAACACCACATAATCAGCCCCAGCAAGTTCCATAACACATAGGTGCTCACACTACAAGAATTATTTAAAGACCAGAACGTTAAAAAGAAAAAAATCTTTCAAAAGATGAAGATGGGCTCTTTCTGATTAGAGCCTTGTTCCTATTGCTGTGATTTCTCCACTGTAATCTTAGGAGGGTATATAAGAAGATATCAATACATAATAGTGATTATTTATACCAGAAAAAGTACAGGTAGCAAACACATTACCATCTACGTCAAACCCAGACAAAACAGAAGAAATGTAATTTTGTTCATGTACATCAAAAAAGGATTTGCAACACACAAAACTATTCTGACAAACACTTTTCCCTAAATTTCTTAACTTCATAGTTTAGTTTCTTTTTTTAGTATCAAATACTACCTTACCCCTCATCTAAACACACACATAATTCCATTCCAAAAATATTTCTGCTGTGTGGCTTTTTAGGAGCTTAAGTCCATCTGAAGGCCAAGATGCCAAACAACCAGAGAGTACAAAATGGCTCTGGAAAACCTTCTTGGCAATGGATGAAATTTGATAAAGATACTAAGGTCCAGCTCTAGGTTCAGTACTGAGAAAACCCCAGAAGGAATGAGGGTCTACCATTCATTCAGAGATTGCAAATGTGCAGAAGATCTTACCCTTTCTTCCATAATATAGGAACAGGCGTTGTGATTACATTATCCCCACAACTCAAGAAAAAAAAAGCACTGTATATGACCAAAACTGGTTTGAATAGTGCTTATAATGAGAATCCACTTTGGCTTTATATCCTGACCCAGCATTACAAACAAACACCATGTTCCAGTTTTCTTAAAATGTAACACTGCATCCAGAAAGAGCCACCTTCACAGTGAATCTACCTTCAGGCTCCACAGAACCAGAAGTTCTAGAGGTAAATAAACACAACTATTTATTTAATTGGAAATAAATGTGTAATTAGATGAAAATTACTCAGTAAAGTCCCCAAAGAATGAAAGTAGTTTTGTGCACAGTTTGTGTATTGAATGAGTTGGGATTCATTGGGGATTTATCTCAGGTGATATACAAGAGGTCAGATTAGATGATCTATTGAACCTTCTGGCCTTAAACAGTATGAAACAATGAGAGTTTTTATTATATCCAACCTTGTAAGCCTCTCTCTAACTGCAATCCTATAAACTATTAAATATAATAACAATTTCTAGTCACTTCATTGCTACTTTTTTTAAAGAAAAAGATAAACTGGGTTTTAATATTAGTGATTAAACTGCCTCTTTAAGCTATAGAAAGAAATTTTCAAACAATTATAATTTAAAGTTTGGTTGAAAAATATTTTATTTAAATATTTTAAAATTAGTTTTATGTGATTTAAACACATTTTTGCTTTCAAAAGTAAAAGTTTACATTCACTCAAAAATTACTTATTGACATTTTGTTCAGATCTACTCAATGTTTTAACTGAAGATGCTATATAAGTTGAATGCATTCTGAATAAAGCTTTTCTCTTTACTAATGTTTCCTAAGTACAACAAATAATTCTACTATTTTAATAAGTTTTTAAACATTCTTCTTTTGAAATAAAAAAATGTCCTATCTGACAGGAGTGATGAAATAACCGTATTATAGTAATACACCCTATATAATATAACCTTATTATATTGCCTCAACTGTTTACTCCTGACAACTGTCTATTTCAGTAGTTTATAGCCAGGTACACAATGAAAATAATTTATACTGAAAATTTATATGTTTAGATTTATATCTGGAAATCAACTTGAGACTAGATAACTGGTTTTTATTTTGCTCTGGTTTTTTAGTGGGAGGAATTTAAAGGCAGACCTTCAGGAAAGATATTTCAATGTACTTGGGTGTGAGTTCAGATTATCATTACCAACAATGAGGCCTTGTGTGTGTTTTTAAAGAAATTAATGTGGAGAGTTGGATTAGTATATTCATACAGCATAAACTCAGAAAGAACCATTAAAATTATCTGGTCTGAAATAACATATATGATCCTCTTTCAGTTTTCACCCAAATTGTATTTGAGATCAATAACCTAAATTAAGCTACTTCAGTTCTGCCATAGTAATATTTTAAAATAAATTTAATACATTTCTAATTCTTGGTTGTTGTACTTCAGTTTACAGATATTTGCTCCTACTTCTGCATTTTCTCTAGACTGTAGTTTTTAAACACAATTTCAAGTGTTTTTAAAGTGTTATGATATCCTTTTCCCATTATCTTTTTTTTTTTTTTCAGAAATGGAGTAAATTTAATGCTTTATTTATTCCCTCGAAAACATTTTCTCCTGCTCTAACAATATATTAAGATTCTTTCCCCAATCTTAATAATTTTAAATTGCCGACATTTCCCTGAGATAATGTATTTTATAACTCTCTCATCATGACTGTATACATAAGGATATATCTTACCTACTCCCTGCTGCCCTACTTTTACATTCCAGGGATCATATGAGGCCACATCTGATGTTCATGGGAGTGATGCACATTCCTGTTGAACTGTAGTTCATGGAATTCACTCTCATCTGTGATGACGAAGATGATCAGTAAAAGCAAAATGGGTCATAGCTCTTCTGTTTGCTCTTGCTCACAAGGAAAGTAATGGGGGAAAACAATGGAAGTTATTGGTAATTTTTCAGATTTTATATAAGATTTTTGGCTGCCTTCTTTTACCCATTGAGCAAATAGGGGCAGTAACGGAATTTTGCCCCACATCATTCAATCTTAATGATCAACTGTCTCCAGTTTAATTTCTCCTTTTCTGCTCTTATCATCTGTTGCAGCCCATATGCACATATGAATAACACAAAATTAACAGAGACAACTTAATATTTACTGCCCATGTTTTAGCAATAAAAGTCCAATACTAATCTCTGTTCTCTGTTAAGGAAAATGCATAAATCCAGAGCCTTTCATTATTGTACCCTTGTAAAATGTTCATTTTTTCCACGTAAATATTGATCAATATAACATTAGCTTTTCAGGAACTGATTTTGAAGACATAATGCAACTGAATTTAAAAAAAAAAAATCTACCTTTAGAGTATTGGTAAAACATGACCCTAAACTCTCATTTTCTGTTTTCAGTGTTATATTGTCCCTGTGTGGTTTAATGTTCTAGTGAACAGTAGTAGGTACTTTGATGTCTCCAATTATTGAATCATTAAAAAAAGTAAAAAAGTTCATAGCTCCTACCAGATTGAACTTGGATTAAGGCTGAGTTGTACATATAATTTCACTGCAGGAGATTTTTTTCATATTGCAGTATAAGTTTTCTTCCCTTTTAGTATACTAATGAATGACAGTTGCTATCAATATAGCTAGGATGTACTGGGGAAATGTTTTACCATTTTAAGTTATTCTGTCACCAGAGGAAACAGTATAAGAGTAAAGAGATCATCAAAAAATGTGATTGAAGAGTGAACTTACTCTGTGTTGGGGTCCTGATTGCTTGTGGCTGTATAATATTATACAGGAGTGTGGTTATGTTGGACACTCATTTCCTGAAATCTTGCAAGTAAATAATAAGCATTTTGATATTGAGAAAGTTGCTCAAAAGGTTCTTATGAACAGATGTAATTCATTATACAAATACACCTGCTTTAGATTTGATGGAATAAGCCATGCTCATTACTATGTCTTTCTACCCCACATACATTCATCAGATCAGAAGAAGTGGCAGAAGAATTTAAAAGGAGAGACAACTTTATGAAGCACTAAGCACGAAGGGAAATTTCCCAAATTTACTTTTTCATTCAGACTAGAACAGCGAATGGAACTGTTTCTAAATGTGTCTTCTAGCCCTGTGCTGGTTTTGGCTGGGATAGAATTAATTTTATTCATAGTAGCTAGCATCAGGTTTTATTTTGGATTTGTGCTGTGTACCAACAGTGTTTATAATTCAGGGATGTTTTCACTATGGCTGAGCAATTCTTACACAGCATCAAGGCCTTTTGTGCTTCTCACCCCACACCACCAGCAAGGAGGCTCCAGGTACACAAGGATTTGGGAGAGGACACAGCTGGGACAGCTGACCCTAAGTGAACAAAGGCAAATCCCACACCATACGGTCTCATGCTCAACATATAAATCTGAGGGAAGAAGAAGGAAAGAGGGATGTTCAGAGTGGTGGTATATAACTTACCAAATTACTGTTAGGTATGTTGGAGCCGTGCCTTCCTGGGGGTGCCTGGGCACCTACCTGCCCAGGGGAAGGGGTGAATGAATTCCTCAGGGCTTTTTGCTTGTGATGGAGGTTTTTCTTTACCTCTCAAAGTGTCTTTATGTCAGCCTATCAGCTTTATCACTTTTACTCTCTCCTGATTTTCCCCCTGATCCTCCAGGTGAGTGAGAGAATGAGTGGCTGTGCTGTGCATAGTTGCTGCCTGGAGTTAAGCCATGATGGGCCCTGCTTACTGGTTATGCCCACATTCTCAAGTAGAACTGTAAACTTGAATAAGAACTTGTTTCAATAGAAGGCAGATAAACACTTTGCAACTTTAAGAATGGTCTAGTAGCAGAAATGAAGTATCCCCTTTTGGTTAGTCAAACATCCTTTTATATGCAAACAGTTCAAATTTTTTGTCAGACAAAATGAAAACTTTCACAGATAGGCACTTCATATGCATGGTGTGGTTTCTCTTGTTTCTTCATACGTAGTAGGTAGAAAGGTACTGACTCCACTGACTTGTCTTCTTCATGCTCACAAGGTGATGATTTGAAATCTATTGCCTGAAATTGCCTGAAATCTATTAGGAGATAAATGTGGGTAAAGAACAGAGCCACGTGAAGTCTACCAGAAACATGAATCCAAGGGTGGCCACCTCTTTTCATTTAAACAGGAAAATAATAATTAAAAACTTCTGATGCATTACACAAAATTTGCTCATTAATTAACTGAAAATTGTTTGTTCATACTTTACTATAATAAAAGAGACAGTACATGCAAATATACAACAGAATGTACTCTAATATTTGCATGAAGTTTCAGGCTCACACTGTTGGTACAAATTCTGGCATGATATATGCCTGATCTATACACAAAAGGGACATATAACAAGTAGCATTTACATGCAATAAAGGGTGTGAAAATTCTCAACATGCTGATAATTAGAAAAAGTGTTAGAGGTTACTAGTAGATGATTGTCTGATATGAACATTGAAAGACACTGCTAACAATGATATCTAGCCCTAGATCTAGTTCATAGAGCACAAAATAAATCTTTAAAAGATCTCAGAAAGTATTTTTTAATTTCCTTCACTGGATTTGTAAAAGAAGTTTAAAGGGGACTATCTTCTGAGCACTCAAACATGGTTTATGTGAGGCAGCAATCTTCCTATTTTGTGGGCAGTATGTCTCACCATCAATAAGGTACTAGGCACAGATACGTATACAGATATAAACGTTTTGGTCTATGCAACAGTAATCATGAGGCATTTGATAAAAACAAAACCCAGTCAAACAAAAAAGCAAAACAACAAAAAGAAGAATCACTCTCTCTGCCAAGTGTACAAGTCATTACATTTTCAGTTGCTTTTATGTGATCTTTGAGAATTGCATTCCAGGACCGTTCTCTAGTCTATCCTTTGTTACAACTTCAGAGAAAATGCTGATGCCTCTGTATAGTTTGTGTCATCTGGAGGGAAAAGAAAAAAAGTTAATTATACCTATCTGCATGGACATAAGATGTTCAGAAAAGGATAAGCCTTATGTTTTTAATGCTGAAGCAAGAAACTGCAAATGCTAGCTGCAGGTCTTTGATATGTCCAAGCCAATGGGCACAATACATTATAGTTAGGTAGTTTGTCCTCATTGTTAGCGGATTTGATAATCCTCTCTCATAACAAGGCAATACTCCCAAGTGGAAAATTTTCTTCATGGAGATTTGTTTTCCTCTACGTTGTATAATAACCTGACACAAATGAAACAACAGCATTTACTTTATGATTATAGGTCAGTGTGAACTTTATATTTTATAAAGCAAATGAGTTTTGTCATCAGAATTTAGTTGCTTACAAATTTTACAAACCCTTAAATGTAATACAAAAAATAAATGAAGGCAGAGAACCATCTTCTATGTCCTACTGTTAAGTGTAGAAATATCTTATTCTGTCAATGTGATTTCATAGCAGGATGAAAAATGTCAAAAGTGGGGATGACAAATCAGTCTAGTGAGGAAAAATGACTCTCAGACAAGAGATGTCATTTGTCATGATTGCCATTTGACTGCACTTTCTCCTGTCTTCTCTTTCAGATGAATGTTACTTTGCCATTAATTTAAAATTATCTTAAATCAAAGATGGTTTGAACATGAAAAGCAAAGGTACTCGTCTTTTGAAGTTTTGCAATATGCAGAAACCTATTCAAATGTAAACTTACTGAAAACTGACATACACATTATAAAAAAGGTTATCATCATGAATTGTTAACTTAGAAAATATTATAGTTCTTTAGTTCAAAAGTCCATTTTTCCTAAATACAGGCAACAGCCTGGCTTTTGTTCCAAACTGACACAGCTGAGTACAGCACTCTGAGCCACTGCATAATACGGGTGGTAATTAAGCCACAGCTTCAAGGTTGCATGGGCACAAGACAATTCAGCCTAATGAAGTATCGATTGGCTGCAGTCGAGGTAAAACAAGTTGACATTCATTTAGAGGTAGCAATGCGAATATACCACAAAGCCACCAAAGAAGCAAGGGAAAAAAACAATGAAACTGAATTTTAATCTTGCAAACACAATTAAGAATCTTATTTACAGCATGTTGCTATCACTTAAACTAAAGCTAATTGCATACTTACTGCTCTGACATCAGATTCTTAAATCAGCAGAAATTATATTCATAGGCTGTTGGCAAAAAGCACATGAAGTTCAGTGTTTCAATTAGAACCTGTCCTAACACTTCAAAAACCCAACTGCAAAAAAAATACTTAGAGTCAAATTTCCACTCTATTGACATGGTTGTGATAAACTCCTCTGTAACACAGGGTTAAATAATATAATTTCTAAAGACAACAGTTTTACCTCTTAATGGAACAATTGCAAGCAGCTTTTTTATATTGCAACATTATGCAAATATTCAATATAATTTTTAAGATTAATTTTATTTGTTTTCCTCTCTTATTTCATTTATAAAATCATAGCCTTGGCCATATTTATGTCATGTGCACACATATATATGAAATTACAATATGCATGAAATGCATATAGCAATGCATAAATGTACATCTTTAAACTTACTTTTATAATCATTTTGTTCCTAATCACTAAAGTTAATTTTCTCAGAAGTAAGGTGTTCTCAGAAGCCACAGGATGAGTGTAAAACTTCTGACATTAGTATCAGCCCAATCTCCAGTAAAACAAGAGATTACTTTTTACTCCTACTACAAAATATTCAGGAGATTTAGAATGTGAATACAAATATGAAAGTGTTAAACTTTTTCTGTGTAATATTACATTTAACGTAAAAGTCCTGAGATTTTCCTTATGTACTTTAAGATTGAAATTAATATGTAGTTTAACAAATCCAATAAAATATGTCTGAGAGAGCAATAAAAAAAGAACTTTAATAATAAAAGTAATTAAATCCTCCCAAATTGTACTACTGCTTACAAAGGTTTCTCAGGAATTTCTTTGAATTTGGATTGTTGACTTTTAGTTTAAACAATTAATCAGCATCCTTTTTCCTGAATTGTTAACATAAAACAAAATTTGGCCAAAGATACTTGTAACTCTATACACTATCATTTGTGACTAAATTCTTACAGCTTACAAACAAATTCTCAGAAATTGCAACAAATGTATTACACAACATTATTCTAACAAAATCCTCCATATAAAGCTGGAATGCGAGTGTATTAAGACTTTTCATCTTCCAAATGTGCAAAGAATTTACAGCTTGCACCAATCACATTTTCTCATGAAAAATACCCCCAAATGACTGAGAAAGTGTTAATGTGTCTAATTGCATTACAGACCCCTCCGGCAGACAGACATTTCTTTAAAAAGTAACTCATTAAATCACTCTGATTGCCAGATGTTGGGATTCACATCAATTGCCCTACTTGTGTACTGAATTAAGGCAGTCTGAAGTAAACCTAAACTCTTTTAGCAATTAAAGCATTACCCTAAAAATTCAGAAAATTGAAATCTGACTCGATCTACTATATGTGAATCTTGACAGGCAAACTATTTTCATCATCACACTTGTAAACTGATTCTCAGTGTCTATTAAAAGATTTTTGGAATTTAAAATAACAAACAGAAACTGGAAGGCTATTAAAAAAATAATTTCCCCAGCATACCAGTGTTAAATACTTATAACAACAATTGTATTATTGCCTGGACTCTGTGGTCATGTTCTACTTTAATAACTTATCATCATCTTATGTGGAAATCACATAAAAGAAACTTCATATGTAATTTTTGTAGATATACTACAAGATTTTTCACACTAAAAAGGTGACAATTTAAATTTCTCTTGGTGGAAACGTATGTGGTCTCTTGAAGCCAGGTCAGCACACTGCATAATGTGAGAAGAAATAATACTCCAGAGCTGATATACTACTTGCCAATAAAATATCCCCCTTCTGCTTGGTTCAAGGCTAACCACATCCCCCATTATCTGTGAGGTCTATGGTCTAGATGGAAGTGGCAGATAGAATTTCTAGCTACCACTACTTTTGTTAAAAGTAAATATTTATCTTGGCAAGGACTCTTCTGGGCCCACATCTCAATTGTGAAGTAATAATGAGAAGAATTCAACCCAGGATCAATGCAGTGGGGATTCCTGAGGCAGAAATGTTCAGTCCAGCAGACTTCAATCCCTTTTCCCAAATGACTGCAGAAAGAATCTCTGTCCACTGGAGATAAGCATTTTGGAATTAATGGCCATTTACAAATGCTTTCCTTTCGGCAGACTACCTGTCAGACCACTAGTGAAGAAGCTGTGCCCCAGTAAATGGATTAGGGAAAAGCACAGATTACTTTTGAGAGAACTCATCAGCCTAGTTACTATAAGTGGTCTGGTTAGACTGTACACTCTACCTGAAGAAATGAGGTATATTCAGGTAATATCTTAAGGCCTACAACTGTTCTTCAGAAAAAATTCATTTCTTCTTCAGAAGACAAGTTCTCTCTCCATATTGAAAATCCAAATTCTTTACTGCTCTTTCAGAATATGCTATAAATTTTGTATGCAATTGTATTAGTATCAAATAGGAAATTTTTTAAGCATTCAAGTAAACGCTAGAAATGTGATTTTGGTCAACAATTCACATTTACACATCTTCAAAATTATTAAAAAGTAACTCATAATAATAACAAAAATGGTGTCATCATTGCATTCTTCAACAGTAAAAAAAAAATACTGATGATGCACTCAAAGTGAAAACAAGTTTATTATAATATTTCAGCTATTTATTTCCATATTTCATAATATAATTGTTTATGTCATCAAAATCCTAACATTTTATTTACTATTTAAATATACTTATTTTCAAATACAAGTGAAATTAGTTAACTTTGAAGACAATTTAAACTTTTCCTACTGAAAAAAACAAGTTATCAGAGTATGTTTTTACTAGTGCTATCTTGTGTTACAATGTTCCTTATTCACAAAAGTAAATGAAGATGAAAAGATGTAGCAGTAAATGTGTCAGCTAATTTTCTGAATTCCATCCAAATAGTTAGAAACATCTCCCAGGAAATGCATAGTTGCTCTCTAAGTAAGTGTCAACTCACACAATCTTTATGCCTTTTTCTACCTTCTGATTTGAATGCCAGGATATTACAATTTAACATAAAACCACCACAATCTCATTTAAAAAATACAATTATTTAAAAAACATTATGACATTTAGGAAAAGATATTTTATTATTTAGTCTGCATGTATACAGAATTTGTGTACAATTGGGTTTGCTTCATCTGAAAAGAGAATTTAAACACTCAAAAATTGTCAATTGTCATTCTAATTTTTTTATATTTTTAAAATTATTTTTTCTATAGCAATACTACTCAGTGATAAAACTATCTCCTAAAATATTTTAACACATGTAATACTTATTAAAAATACATGCTTATATATTTCATCAGGAACTGTCATAGGATAGGACAAGGAGCAAGGGTACAAATTCAAACAGGGCAAATTTGGGTTAGATATCAGAAAGAAATTCTTCACTGTGAGGGTGGTGAGACACAGGAAGAGGTTGCCCAGAGAAGCTGTGGATGCCCCAACCCTGGCAGTGCTCGAGGCCAGGCTGGATAAGACCTTGAGCAGCCTGGTCCAGCAGAAGGTGTCCCTGCCCATGGCAGGGGGTTGGGACTGGATGATCTTTAAGGTCCATTCCAGCCTTTTAACATTCTATGATTCCACGATTCTATAATAAGATTATTCTACTCTAGCTCATCTTTGAAAGGTTCTAAGCCTATTATGTACACTTTTATCTTTTACATGTCTTAGAGAGGTAATGTGCACAGGCAGTGTAGGACTGGAGCCAGGACTAAACTTTCAACCTGCATGATTCTAAGAATCTCTTTTATGCATTTGAACACACTTTAAATAATTCTACACTTAGAATATATTATCTAGTCTCTCCCAAGAGAAAAGAAGGGGGCCAAACACTGTCTCTCCAAGAAAGACAGACAAGAGAAATAAACATAAAAAAACACAGGTGTGAAAGACAGGGAGTTATATTTACATCTTATTCAGGTTCCATCAGCTAAACTCTAGTAAGACATTCAGTTTTGTCAACGAAAAACTGAAACCTGCAAGGTGTCAGTCTGTCTAGTACCATAGTTATAATCCAAGAACAGTACCTTTTGCTTCTTTAAAAATATTTGTTGTAGCCTGTATTGCAAAAAATCAGAAGGATATCTGCAAGAAAATGCTTTAAGTAAAGGTTACAAGTGATATAGTGTCTCAAAGATCTAATAATAAGATAAATGTATTTTACCAGGAGGTCATCAATTCAGATTCCACAAAAAAATCAGCAATGCTTTGACTTTTAAAAAATGTCATTCCAGTTCATATTAGAGTAATGACTAATTTAGGAGGATGAAAGTCACTGTTTAAATCAGTCTGTCACTATATTTAACAACTCTAAAACTGAAGTTTTAGAGAATCAAACAGGCCCACACCAGACCTTTTACTCCAAAGGATGCCCTTTTTTTTTCACACCAAAGCAGATAAACATAACGTTGTAAGACATGTAAGACATGTTTGAAATTAAAAAATCATTAACTTCTAAGTAGGAAAATGATTTTATGAACACATTATGTTTGGCCCCTATTCCTACACTACTCAAGAACCAAGGCAGAAGTACATGCCTCAAAAGACAAGGGAATTGTAAAGAACTTTCCAATCACAGATTCCAAGTCTCTGCTATTACACTAAATATGCTATATATTCACTTGCATAAATTCAAAAAGTTATATCTGAAAACCGATTAACTTTCTGATCTCCTCACTTAACAGAATGTTCCAGATCTCCATTCCTCAGATGGATAGAGAGCGTGTTCTAATTTTTAACAAAAATTTAATTATGATAAAATATATATGTATTTATAACCATTTGCACTCTATGCACAAAATGGTACTTTAAATTTTTCATTCCATGGGCCCAGCTTCATTCATACAAAGTTAGCATTGCCACAATCTCATCACAATGTCAAGTGAAGACTATGGAGATTACATTATGATGTCAAAATGCAATTGCAAGGAATTTTTATTACTATCTATGGTCACCACATTTACAATATCAAATCAGGATGAAAAGTGTTTCAATGTTTCTCTGGAGATGAAATTATAATGTCAAGCTGATGACACAATGAGGTCAGTACAAATCTTCATAGACCCAATTGCAATGTTCATGCAATGGGAAATATATGGAGACTGTCATATAAAGACTATAGAAAAACAAAGTGGACAAAAACTTCTGGAACTTCAGCAAGCCTTAAAAACTATGAAGTTGGGAAAGGCTTTGAAAAGCATGTATCAAAATCAAAACAGTTCTAAAAGTTTATAGGAAATACTAGACTAACTTTTAAATATTATTTTAGTTAGTAGCTATATTCTACATAGAGATTTTCTCTCCTGGCAATTGTTCCAATGTCAGTATTTTGAGGTAGTCCTAATGAAGCCTTCTAATCCCAAACCCTGATCCTGTTCTCGCTTCTGTTTCTTTATTAATCCCATTTTTAGTCTTCTTCTGTGTAAAAAGACAACCTGTGTTCCTTCATGAGGGACCACAGGAAGCAATTTTGTCTTCTCTCTGCATTCAGTTCCTATAGAGTCTTGTCAGATTCCTCATGATGGGTATAAGATAATTTTAGCAAAAATGATCCAATTTTTTTCTTCCTTTCCCCCATCTTTCTTCATATATACACTTCTTTCATTCTCTGTACTAAAGATTAAACCAAATTTTAAAAATCCTCTCAAAAATTTGCCCTAATTTTTCTCCATCACAAATTTTCTTCAGTTTTTTCCTCCCTAGTGTCATCACTGAACTTTTCTGGAGTCTGTGTCCATGATTCAAGGATATTTTAGCTGTTCCTAATTTTTTCCAGTCCTTGTTTTATGTAGTTCCCATTGAGTTTGTCCCTCTTCAGCCTCTAAACTATACAACAATTTTTCATTTGCTATTATTTAAATCTCAACCTAGTATTTCCTTCATTTTTTTCCTAAAAATTTTTGAACCCTTTCCTGATGACAATAGGACCAGCACCTGCAAAATGCTCCTCATGCAAGGTGTGAAGACTGCTTTTCACTGAACTGCCTACTGATGGCCAGTTTTGTTACTTTTTGCAGTCTTGATGGTTTTCTGTCTGTACCACAAAAAAAACACTGCCTGTTCCAGTCATCTCCTGAATTACTGTCTGATTTTGTATCATCTCTTCCAAATTTTTAAGTTCAAATGTTTTCCATACCCTTTCTTATCACATGAATTTATCTCAAATGGCTTTATTAAGTCTGATTATTTCCTTCATCTCTCTTTTTACAGTTTACGTGTTACAAACAGCATTCATGCCTCCTGTGTATTCAGACCAGGGTTTGGTGCAAATTTCTTTTAAAAAAGTCTCTCTCTGATAATTACCCAGGAGTAAAGTAATATTTAAAAGGAAACATGAAAACTTGCTTGGCAATAGACAGTGTTATATGTCTGAAACACGCCACCTTTATTTGGATAACCCTTCAGTTTCTAAGGTGGGGTTTGAATCCTCTATTTCTACAGATTGATGTTAAACAAATAACTGCAATATTATAAAACTATTTCCAATATTTAAAAAAAAATTAAATTCAAAACTTTTGCATACCTTTATCTTAGTCAGTTTCTATCTCAAAATCCTTGGGAGGTGTTTCCTTTATTTGAGTTATCATAGTAGTATTTATGTTCCACTAATAGAATAGAATCTATATTACACAGAGGTGAAAACAAGTGCGCTATTATCATTAATATTGTGTTTTTAAAATACATATGCCAGGAACAAACCATGATATTCTAAAAAATGTAAGGACCATGAAATCTACTGAGGGCTAATCTGATTGATGACCCCAGTACCACGACACGGGTAGATCAGTACAGACTACAGTCTGGTGATATTTTTAGGGCATATTCATCTTCCTTCTTTTTACACATTTTAATCCTTCTCTTATTTGAGTGTCCTCTTCTAAATTAAAAGGTATTTAAAATCATAATATTGTTACAGTTTTCTAAATCAAGAGTGTACAAAGACTTAACATTTTCCCACTTGTTTAAAACTGGTATTCATCAGGACAGCATGAATAACAATATTATCTGCACTGAAGCAGATTATTCTCACTTCTTCTTAAATAATAAATTATATTGATGTGATTTATCCAGAACAAGTGCCATAAATATTTTAACCTAATGCTAATACCAATCAACTGGAATGTTTAATGCAAATGCAAAAGAATATATTTATCATCATTTCCTTATTTTAGAATTTATCTCTTTCATTTCTCCAGCACCACAATTTGCATGACCTTTTTCTCATAAGGACAATGATAGAATAGCATTGTAGGTTCTTTTCCACCGAGTCCACAGTCTGCTCATTGGCTTTAGGTCAGTAAAGTTTTCCCTTCTCTGATGTTTAATTCCTTTTCCCTGGTTTAAAAAATTGAATAATTTTACTGAGCTAATCTAAGTTATAAATTTCTCAGTTACCACTCTAGATAAGACATATTAAATTTGTAAGTTGTATGTTATAAAAACATTTTGAGTCTGCTATTGTTTTCAATATCTTTTTCAAAGTAGAAGGAAAAAAGTCTGATAATTAATACAGCAATAGATATAATGCCTCATACTCTTTCAGGAAAAAAAATGGGAAAGAGCAAAATACCCAATATTAATAAAAAGAAAGTACAGCACATGTTGTCTCAGTAGTGGAGAGCTGACAGAAGTTTTTTTTCACAAATTTGACATGTAACTAAAGACAGACAAAGCAAGAAGTATTATTGGGCATAAATAAAGTAGGAGAATGTGCATGAGAAGTGATTGTCAGCATTTTTTAAAAGGAGGATAGGTTTTATCAGCACTTATTATTGTTTTTATAGTTACCAACTAACATAGATACAAGTCCAAATATTTTAGATGCTATATTGTATTAGATGATATATTGTACAGAAAAGTGAGAAGGAGTGAAAAAAACTAAACCAGACTTCAAACCCTAGCATTCTATGACTTCACAGATTATGAATATCCCAACTTCCTTTCCTCATGTAGTGTACACTGAGAGGCAGGAGCTGATCGAGGACATATGGAATTTTGCATCTACTGCTTTAATACAATGCTATTTTACTTTTATCCATTTGTTGATATACCAAATTACCATTTCTCTCTTCTTCAAAGCAACATGGAAATAGGTGTGAGGTTCTTTAGAGTCATCTTTACACCAGAGCTCTGGCCTGTGACGGGGTAATGAACACATATAAAATGATAATGTCATAATTGTGAAAATGGAGAATTTCTGTTTAAAGTACCTCATAAGAGAAAAAAATATACTCTACATTGTTTGTTAGCGTCAAATGTAAAGCTTAAAGTCATTGCATTGATACATGTGCTAGAGTTGCTCCAGATTATTACTATGTCTAGATTCTTGTACATCAGATTAACACAGCAGGGGTGTTTGAGGCAATGGTTAAAATACAAACTAGGAAAACTATTGTCCATTATGGGCACTAAAAATATGGGTTATATGCATTTATTTGCTCATATGGCACTTGTGTGGGCTACCTTTGACAAACAATCTGGTTATCAATATTTGTTAACATAAAGATGAGTGTGTACAAGATGTCTACATGGCTTGAATATACAAAAATGTCTAGAGTGTATCTGTTCAAATATGATAGATCATATTAAAGAGAGTCATGATCAGCCAGATGAAACAATAATCAGAGATCACAGAATCATAGAATATCTTGAGGTGGAAGGGACCCACAATGAAACATCAAAGTCAAACTTCTGGTCCTGCACAGGACAATCCCAAGAATCACACCATGTGCATGAGAATGTTGCTCAACAATTTTTTGAACTGTCGCGCTGGGGAGACTGTCCTAGTGCCCAACCACCCTTTCGTGAAGAAACTTTTTCTAATGTCCAGCCTAAACCTCCCCTGACACAACTGCAGGCCATTCCCTTGGGTCCTGTCCCTGGTCACCAGAGAGAAGTGATCAGTGTCTGCCCCTCCTCTTCCCCTCATGAGGAAGTTGTAGACTGTGATCAGGTCTCCCCTCAGTCTCCTGCAGGCTGAATAGTCCAAGTGCCCTCAGCTGCTTCTCATATGGCTTTTCCTCAAGGCCTTTCACCATCTTCATGGCCCTCCTTTGAATGCTCTCCAACAGCCTTGTATCCTTCTTATATTGTGGTGTCCAACCCTGCACACAGTAATTCAAGGTGAGGCTGCCGCAGTGCAGAGTGGAGCAGGACAATCCCTTCCCTTGCTCGTCTGGCGATGCTGTGCCTGATGGCCCCTAGGGCATGCTTGGCCCTCCTGGCTGCCAGGGAACTTTTCACTCAAATTCAACTTTCCATTGAACAGGATACCCAGGTCAGCACCCAGGTCTGCTAGAGCAAAGGACTCAACCTGAAAAGAAGTATAAATTAAGCTTGAAAAATTGTGACCGTGGAGAGAGGTAGGGGAGATGATAGCAGAAGGCAAAAAGCTGTCAGAAGTCGCCCCATGCCCTCTGCCCTGGTGCTTCCAGCAGCCAAGTGCAGCTCACTCACAGTGACCACAGGTACCCCTGGGGACCTGTACCCTGACTGAATGGGGGTTTCTTCCTGGGGGCTGTCATCTCTGGGGTAAGGAGTCTGGCACAAGGCTCAAACACAGGGTGGGGCTCTTGCACCAGCAGGCTTTTGCAGGTGGGGTCCCTCATGTTCAGATGAAAGGGGTCTGCACCCTCCAAAACCTATGGCAGGGGGTGTATGTTTCCCTGTGTGTGTGCATGTGCTCGTGAACAATTAGAAGTTCTTGGGATTAGTTACAGAACGATCTTTCAAGATTTCCAGGTATTTCTTAATTTTTTCCAAATATCTAGTGATGTAGTTTATCCATTATTGTACCAGTATTGACTCTCAATACATAGTTCATTGATACCTAGTTAATTTTATGTGGTTAATAAATAAATAACTTACTTCACTTTTGAATTTATTTAAACACAATTTTTCCTTGCAGCAGCAAGAATTCACCTTCATCTGAAAAAAATTAAATGAATCAATTGCAGGGTTTTTTTTCAATTGCTAGACTACTGAGCATTTCTGTTACAAAAATAAAGGAAAAAAAAAATTAAAGAAAGAAGAAAATATTGTTATTTTTCCTATTATTTTTCCCTGATAGAAGATTATGAGATGTTCTGGATAATTCAGAAAAAGAAAACACACAAAATACAGCAGCTCTAAATGTTTCTAATCTCTCTAAGGCTGGCAATGTTTGGTGAATCCATACAAAGTATCAACTAACTTTGTAATTCTATTATACATTTGTATTAATGCATACTGAAAAGGGTTTGCTTATTGAAGCAGCAACAACATCCCTACAAGCAATAGCTAATAATGCACCTTGGGGCATAGACTGATGCCAAGAATATGCTATTCATTTTTAGACACTTTCAGGAAAGTAGAAATTTTAGACAAACCAGTACTGTTTTCTGTAACAAGATACTTAGTAGTAAAGTGTGCAGAAATTGTTAAATAACCCCCATCTAGAAGATTCTTACCAACAAAATTTTAAATATCATTAGTGGTTATCTATGAAATACTGTTGCAATGAAACCTAATCACAGTTCCTTTTATTTAGAGAAACCTGTGGTCCACAGATCTCTTGCTTCTAAACGTTACTGAAGGCCTCATGACAGCAGTCTTTTATCTTTCAATGAAGTGAGAATTCAGAAAAAAGAAATGAGAGCTATAGAGTAATATTTACAAAACTCAGAAGGAACATTCAAATGAAAATTGCCATCCACAAATATAAGCTTGTCCTGGGTTTCACTGATAAAATGATAAAAATATTTCATGTTACATTGGAAGACCTACTCTTTGTGTCCATTCACAGTAAATATACTAATACTTTCCCCTAAATACTTGGATTTCCCCATAGTTTGACAGGGTGTCAGTCAGAACACATGTGGATACAATGGTAAATGTTATAAAATTCTTAACAAGGGTAGATAGGCAGAAATTCAAAATATAATGTAGGTCAGATCTTTCCACTTGTTTGAGCTATGATTTGAAGAAGGGAATTAAATTCCCATATCTCACTGACTTTCACTGGGATTTGAGAACCAGCAACTTCTTTAAAAACCCTAGCTTTTATTGAAAATTCTCACGGTCACTTTGAGAACCATCCTCTTGTGTGTCAGGTGCACTTTAACTGGATTTGAAGGCAGTTACTCCTCCCCTCGCTGGACTCACAGATACTCCTTTGTGAGCTGTAATGTGGGCTCTTCAATACATTTAGTTCTATGAATAATTAATGTGTCTCCGGCTCTCACCTTGTGATTTCCAGTTATTTGCGTTGCATGCAATATACTGAGCCAGTTTCATAGCTCCTAGACTCAAATGCAGGTTTCAAATCTCATTAAGTGTAATGGGATATGAAAAATAAGAGTTAAAAAAAAAAAAGAGTTGTAAACCTGTCTCACATTTCTTGAAAATACTAACAGTAAAACTTCCAAGAAAGAAAGCATAGGCATTATTTATGGAAGAAGAAATAGAGAATTCTATGCAAAAATTCAGTGAGCATCAGAGAGGATTTTTTTGTTTGATTTTTTGTTTAGTTTGAGTTAGGGGGAGGGTGTTTCGGTTCTGTTTGTTTGTTTCTAGTTCTGTTATACAAACGAAAAAAGCATTTGAAATATCATCTTTTGGTTGGTTTTCATTCATTTGCTAAACATGAGTTGGACAGAGTTTATGAAAGCAAACTGTCATTCAAGCTAGTCACCACACTTCATGGATGACTGAATAAAAATGAGTTTCTCAAAGAAGGAACCAAAAGTACTGCCTCAGTGAATCCATATGTACTTACATACTGGACATAGAAGAAAAAATATCAGTTAGATGTCCTTCTAAGACAAAGTAGATCAATCTCATTGCTTCTATAATATACAAGATGAATCTGAACAGACCAGATAATTTCCAGAAGCAGTTATATCAGAGCAGATATAAAAAAACAAGAGTAGCTGCAAGAAAACAGACTAGATGGGAAAGGGAATGCATAACCTCTAGGCCATTCTGGAAACAAGGAGGAGAGTCCAGGGACCTTCTATTATTGGACTATTGAATTAAAATAGTAGTTGTGAAAACTCTTAGCAAATATTGACACGTTATATAAGTTTCTTTTACGGATTTCAGAAATACGTCTTCACCTTTATTGAACCAGCTATTTATGGAAAATTGTTTTCTGTAAGTGATGTGATGAAAAGTTATAATCTAATTTCTTCATTACAGTTTAGCTGATGAACTTGAGTTAATTTAAAATAAGTTTTACAAAGAAGAGAAGGAATATCTACTTCTGTTTCTAAAACAACGTAAATCTGGAGTAGTTTCTGTGTGTTCACTGAGTTTTAATTCAGGTATTAAGTTTTGTATTATTTTTCTGCACCTTTTTAATCAGAAACCTAAAGAATAACTAATCAAAGTATTATTAATGTATGATCTTACCACTAAACAAAATTTACTTACTAAATGCAGAGTTCATCAAAACAGAACTAGAAAATTATATCAGAAAGAAAAAATCCATGACATTTTATCACTTGCAAGAGAAATTATTTTTTAATTCCTTAACATGGTATTCTTATCTACTTTTTTTTCTTTAGAGGGAAATTTCAGGATCCATTCTTTTTTTGATTCTTAAGCATCATTCAGCTTGGTTTCTCCAAGAGCTGAGCAGTAAAAAAAGCCTTGATCAGGGATTGCAATCTTTTCCTTTCAACTTAAAGCCTGAGAAGCTTGACCTTTTTGCTGTTCACTTATTTAAATTTCCAGGTTCATACCTCAGAGATATATGGGGAGTTTGTAGTTCTGCAGGTGGGTGGAAGTGATATGTCCATCTCAAGAGCATAAAGAAGGATAGAGAAAATAGTGGGTGTACAATAACTTTTCTTCTCTACAAGACCTGACATCTTTGATTCTCTCCTCTTTGCAGCATCTCAATCTGTTTGGGAAAGACAGTGCAAAGCAGCAAAAATCCTCAGAAGGGACGCAAGAGGTTGAAACAAAGACTCACCCAGCCCATCCTCCCATCTCCAGAAGTGACCCACAGCACCTCATCGCCGCAGTAAAAATATAGCCATGGTCTCCCAGAACATTTTCACAAGCTGGAGAGACAGGCAGCATAGAAAATATCATCCTACTATCTGTCTCTGTGACAAGTTATGGGTCTATCAAGTAGCCGAACACTGGAACAATATCCATAAGAGATATATCAGGAAGTATTCAGCTTGAATACAGTCCGCCTTTATGTGACGCGTTGATTACATACAAAAAAATATAAATGGCTTCCAGACGACAATATGATTACATTCAGTCGGAAATATAGGAAAAAGCATTTCATATCTATATAAATGGATTAAAATTCAAAATGTATAGCCGATTTTTAACCCTAAGTGTAAACTTGTAGACAAGTACGCTATAAGTTCTTTTTTTGGGAAACTTATTATATGCTTCCTAGTCTACTCTCAGTTTGGTAAATATATGTATCAATAATAAATATATGTGTAAATAAAACTACTTGATACAAATGACACTTAGCTTCTTACCTTTTGGATGCTTGTAAATACAAGATGAAACCCAAATTTATCTAAGCCAAAGAAGCTTTTAGATATAACACAAAATATGCTCTAGTTTCATTATGACACATAATATAATCCTAACACGGCACTGTAGATGTCAACTGAGCTTCTCGTGAGAGCAGAAGGTGCAGAAGTCATTGCATATTTTGCTTAAAACCTCCCGTAAAAGTAACGAGGATTTATATTTGGAATGTTCTTGTTCAAACACAAAGTTCAGAGTGGCTCTGTATAATATATTGTGAAAAATCAGCAGAGTTACTGGAAGCAGTGGTATCGTGCTGCTGTACCCCAGAATGAGTGCTCACACCTCTTGTGCAGGGCTCATCCGCAGTGGCTGCACAGCTACAAGGGCTGGGCAGCCAGAGGCTGTGGGATGATGGAGTGGGAGCTGCTGTGGACTTCTCTGTGCCAGCCAGATAGGGTTCCCCACAGCTCTAGCACCAAAACGAGCCCCTTTGTGTGTGTCAGAGCTTGGGGCGGCTGCAGGAGCACACGATGCCCTCAGCAGTGGTGTGTAGGGTGGGGATGAGGGGTGCACACACACACCCCTGAGGGACTGCCCTGCCTCAACGTCCCGTCTCACTGCACCACCTCACCAGAGGAGTTTTCACCAACTGTGTGCAACCCTTGGAGAATATGAAGGCAATTAACTCTGCAGAAGGGGAAAATGTGTGAGTTTGGCTCATTGTTTGTATTCCTGCTTTCCCCAATACCCAAGTCAATGATCAAAAGTTTGTTTTTATTGGCAATAAATTGCATACAATTCTCTGACTCACAACTGTGTTGCCTGGGACAAGTTTGTTGCTGGTTTACAAGGCCTACCACACTCCTTTTCCGTATGTTCTTTCCAGTGCTGGTGTGCAATTAAAGACTTAGCTTTTTGAGGCACGCATTTACGTGGAAAGGGCCCTAGAGGTGCAAGTTATTTCACTTAATGAACAACCAAAGAGATGCAACATTGTAAGATTTCATGTCTTTCAATGATATTATTTCCTCTCTCATTAGTATTTTCCTCTTTAACTTCTCCAACGAATTAATAACAGCCTAAATGTGCAACTTAAATTAAAAATTTCTCATCTTCTTTTTACTCATCCAAAGTTATTTGTATCACATTAGCAATACTGAGAAGCTTCAAGTATGCTATGTTGAAAACACGAAATTTTTCCTTTAAAAAAAAAAAAATCCAGCTTCTTTCTGTAATATTAATGTATATAATTTTTTATTCTGGAATAGGAGACACAATATGATTTCACTTTTTATTAAATTCTTCAGTTTAAAGTAAAACAAAGGATTTTCTGTAATTTTTTACTTTAATGTATTAAGTTATATATACTTGGGCATTAATCAGAAAAGAAGTTTACACAAAAACAGAACATACAATTGTTCCAATACAAAAAAGAAAAACATCGTTATATCCCTAGCAATGCATAGAAATCTTAAGAAAATGTAATTGACTTAAATCTTTAGCTTTTGTGTACCACATTTATCGATACATACACTAGTAGAAAGAAGGGGCAACCATTTCTCAGAAAGTCTGCTGTCAGGAGGACAACAGGAGTTTTTCTAACTGATCTGCCTAAATACTTTTTCTTAATACAGGAGTAAATGTAACATCTTGGAATAGATATGAATGATAGGAGAAATATCTTCTGGATTTTTTATTGTGGGGTTCTGCTTAGCTGAGGCATCTCCATCTAACAACAAAAATCAATGCCAGTCACGTATGCTAGTAGAAAAGTGACAATATTGTCTTGGGATATAGGTAGTTGTTACTAAATAAAATACTTGAATTATAAACTTGATTGGGCTCAGACAAAGAACCCAAAACTTATGCACTCGATATAGGCTTAAATAGCTGACCATGTCTTGCTAATATATGTGGAGTCATCTCTGTTTTCTGCTCATAGAAAGGAAGGACACTCAAGTGATCAGCTGCAACAGTTTTCATTCCTTCAGTATCTGTTAATAGAGTCCAACAAATTCCCCAGGAGAAAACTGGCATTATACACAGCTGCAAGAAATAAATTGGAGGAATTGATAACAACTCGTCTCTATTCTTGATTAAAGACTCTATTTTTCTTCTGTTTAGCCTTTGAAAGTTGTATTATAATACTGGCACAGATCTCTGGTCTAGAGTGTTGGATCTTCTGCTGGCATTGATATCAAGCTTTATTCATGGAGGCTTCCCACTGGGAAAAAGAAAACTGAAATAATACATTGCTGCTGTTTTTGTGGGACTGTGTTCTGACACTAGTGGATGACTTTAAAATCAAGAGGGCTTTAGGACATCTCTGAATGCAAGTCACAGAATAGGACTGCAAAACTGAAACACTGAAACCTACCAAAACTGAATTTCAAATTCTTAAAAATTCACATTCTCTATTCTCAGTCACTTCCACTGAATTCTTCAAGTATGTATTTCATTTATATGGAGGTGCTTATCATCATTAAACCACTGTAAATCTAATGATCTCCAATTTTAAATAAGGATTTTAATATCTTTTAAAGAGAAACAAGTATACAAATTTTTAAAGCAAAAAAAAAAGATTTTTTACTTTGAAAATTACATTATTAGAATTTAAATATAAATGGGAATATTGAGGCATAAAATCAATTTTGCAGTTATTTCCAGAACAGGTGAGTTCCTATTACTTTCTACTTTAAATTGCATTTTACATAGCCTTTGTTCCATTATCAAGCATTAAGAGTAGTTTGGATAATTGAATTGACCAAGTGTTTCTTCTAATTTTGATTATATTCATAATAGGAAACACCTTGTACCACTATATGGAAAATACTCCAGGAAGGGAGAAGGAGGGAGTAGGAGATTACCAGATTAAAAAAACAAAAAACCCAAAAAATGCCCCAAAACAACAAAAAATGAAAACAAAAAGAAAACAAAACCCCCAACAAAACAACCAAACAAAAAACCAAAACCAAACCAAATCAACCAACCAACCAAACAAACAAACAAATAACCCCAAATCAAAAACCCCCAAACAAACAAAAAAATCAAGCTAGTTTTATCTTTCCCCTCATTTTTACATTCTTCAGGTGTGCACCTGAATATGTTTCTAAATTTATCTGAAATTTTTCGCTATTTCAATTCATTTTAAGGGTCAGAGTAAAGTGTCCATGCTGTGTAACTAGTCCTATAGGGATAACTTATGTCCTGCATTGTCCACCCTCTATTACAGAATTTTACATGTTATAGCATCTACAATCTCTGATTTCTGATTTGTTCAATCTAATACCCAGCAGCTTAATTTCCATACTTTCTTTTTGGATATTTGATATATTTTAAAACTATTTTGTCAGGGCATGCAGAGATGCCTTGGCTTTGGTGGAGATTTGTTTTTGCTCATATGTTTTGGTTGGTTTTTTTTTTTTCTAATTCCCTAGAGCATCGGTTCTTGATTATTTTCTTCACTTATCTTTAAAAATGCCTTTGTTCTTCTTGTGTGTTTCTGTCTCTGCTTGTGACATTCCTTCTAACTATAAGTTTCCCTTAATTGGCAGGTTTGCATTTGAGTTTCCTACGTGGAATGACCCCTTGTTCCTTGTTCTGCAGTGTCAGGAAACAGAAATGTCATTGCTGATTAGGGGCCTGAACCCTCTGCTCCTCCTTCTCATACAGTAGGCAATCTTGTTCTGTACACACTCTAGCTGCAGGGTCAGCCTTAGGGGAACTCTAAACAAGTGTCCACATGGGATACCAAAGTGGAAGGGGCACTGATAGGGGCAAGTATTCTTTGAGCTCATTTGTCTACCACAGAAAGTCTCTTCTGTCCCTTTAAGTGTAAAATGTCCACTGGCATTGCCCAAGTGTGTACATTTTAACCAGACAGAAGCATTTTTGTGCCTCTGGCTTACTACACATGTACATCAGTGATGTTAATATCATCTCTGCCTAACAATGTGACACTGAGATGTACTTCTAATGGTTGTCTTTCCTCTGAACTGAGATACAAAAGCTTTCATTTTTGGTTCTGAAACCCTCTGTTGAACCAACTTTGACCTCATCCCAGGGCACGATTACCTAGTCTTGCTTGGGGCACCTGAAGCTCTAAAGATGGCCTTGTGTAGCAGTGGTTGAAAATCTCTCTGCTTAGTGCACAGAGTGCATCCTGTCTTACAACTGAGTGGAAACCTGTCTGCTTTTTCCACTTTTGCTCCTCACCTAGGGAAGCGGAACAAACCATAAGAGGGAGGAAGACAAACTACACAGAAAAGAACAGAAGCTAGTGGCTTCAAGTGGCAGGGAACATGCATAAGACCAAAACTTCTCCCTAAACCAAAGGATTCCACAAAACAAAGAAACTAAAAAGAGGAGAGTGGGAATAACACTTTCTACCATATTCGTAGCCTGAAGGACGTCTATAGACTATCTACAAAGATGAGGAAATGGAAATTAACTATAAAGGACTAACTATGGGTCCCTTTTACAGCAACGGAGAAAACTGATATTGCTTGGAGTATTTCAGGGACAAAGGAAAAGCTTTACTCCCTAGTGTAGGCCATAAGAGTAGTTCTATAGTCACAAGGATAACTTGTTATCTACAACTCCATATCCAAACCAAATCTATTAGTCCATCACATGAGCTCATAAGGTCGTATTAATTTAATTTTCATTTTACTTACGAATATGAAGCATATTAATTTAATTTTCATTCTGCTTGTCTAAATAAGCATTGTAAATAAAATACTTTTCACACATTTAAAAAAAAAGTTGTGTATCTGTGAGCTTATTTTGTCAGAGAGGTATATGGCCTCGTATTAAACAAGATTGTTGCTAATACATACTTTTAATCAACATATTAAATAAATATCTAGATTTTTATGAATTTATAGATAGAGAAAATAGAAAAACAAGAAGATCATTTGTTGTTTATTTTTCAAAAAAATATAATTTAGAGGTGTCGGTGAACCACATTTCTACAAATTCCTTCAATAACAGTAAATAAAACATTTTACCAGTTTGATAAAGTTATTTTTGGACTAGATGTAAAATTCAGCCCCTCCTGACTGGCTTGTCATTAAAAATCCCACAGCACTTTTCACAAAAGAAAGGCTATTAACTATAATATCCTGGCCAAAGTCCAAATCACTTTGTGGCTACCAAATCCCCAGCTGAAATAGTTAGTGTTCATTTTCCTCAAAACCTTGCTGTGTAGACCTCCAGTTTTTTTTCTAACAGGCAATGTCATTTTGGTAGGGCTTATATGAACATTTAATATGATTATTTTGGATCAATACAGTGATCCTTTAAAATAAAAGTTAGCATAATAGTAAATCTACAAATTCTCAAGAACATTTAAAAAAATCAGATATTTTGAAAGAGATTATTCAGTTTTTCTTATTTTTTAAAATATATTCCGCCCCCCCACCCCCCGCCCGAGGAATTTTCAGGAATAAGCTTATACATAAGGTAGTGATATTTGTTACCCGATATATAATCTTTACTTGGAATCCATGGACAGAGAATTAAACAAGTAACCAGTCCTAGAATTTTGAGTTTCTCCCTTTTATCAGGCAACCCTTTTAGATAATTCAGCTGAAAAAAAATTGTATTTAGACTAACTTGTTCAGTTGACACACTGTGAGAACATTTGGTTTTCCAAAATGTTATCCTTACTTCTGAAATGCAGATCTGCTGTATCCTAGGTCAGCTGTGAGAGCTGGAACAGCAGCTTCTTCTACTCTGCACAGGCTGAAGGTATGTGCTATATTTGATGTTGTGACACTGGTTGGGGGCTAGCCTACGAGTGCTGTCGCAGACAGATCCATAAGACAATTCAGCCCATGATGTTTTCCACGTTTTCAGCCACACAATTAGCCTCTCACTTTCCTGAGCACTAAATGTATCTGGAAATTATCTGAACACATCTCTCACTGCTTACTTCTAAAAATGCAACCTAACACAACACAGTTTCACCAAGCTAAATCGAAATTGAGTAGGTTTAGAATAGGCTGACATTTCGGTAAGTAGCAGGCAGTGAGGAATCCTAGTCAACTGAGGCTGCTTCTAAGAGTTGCAGTAGGGGTTCATATTAGGCTTGACACCCTTCAATATTTATCAATTCTCTGAAAAGCAAAGATAAAATCAGAGCTGATAAAATTTATGGGATGACACAAAGATTGGCACACTGGTAAATAATGAAGACAGGCAGTCATGGGAAGTGATCTGTATCACTTGATGACTGAACCAATTCAAATCATGTACAGCCAAAGTTACAGATATGATTTTGCAGGAATAAGGAGCTACAATTAGGTGAGACATTAGAAAAGTTAAAGATAGTCTTTCCATTTTGGTACAGAGTGTATGTCCTGGTACAGACGGGCATATCCATTTTCCATGTCAGAGGAAAATCTTGTTTTTCCTTTTGTCCTCACTACCCTTTTGACTCTCACAACTCTTTTGACTCTCACAACTTCCTTCTAAGAATTGATTGGCTTCTGACACTTTTATTAAAGTGTTTGCCTTTTATTTACATTCATGTTTATGAGTTTACTGTTAGGGAAAGGAGAAAAATTTGCATCATATGACTGCACCAAGTCTGAGTCCCATTTCTAGAATATCATAAACTGTCCTCACAAACCACTGACAAGCATATGCCATAGACAAGCAATTCAATATGAGCCTCCAGTTAAATGCCATAGCAAAAAGAGACAGTCTGATCTGTAAAGGGGTATGTAAAGGGAGAATATTGAGTAGGATTAGAGACGCAATTTTATTTTTGTTGTTCCAGTATGCATTTTCAAAAGACTACTGAAAAATTAGGAAAGGCTCAGATAAAAATGATTCAATGTCTGGAGAAAAACTCAAGCATGAGAGCCTTAAATAACTTTGCATAGGTCACAAAAAAAAAAAAAAAGAAAAAAAAAAAAAAAAAAAAAAAAGAAAAAAGTCCAGGGAGAAAGACTAGGATTCTAAAGAATCTGTAACCTGGTAAAGAAGGGCTAAGAATGAATATTTTAGAGGCTTAAGAAGGACAAAGGTGGTTTTGTTTTTTTTTTAAAGAGAATGATTAGTTATCATTGAGGATGAGGGATGTAGCTTCATCACATGCTGTATTTAGGTGAAGATAGGACAGTTTGCTGGAAAATATACTTCAGTCAAACTCAAATTACTGGATTCAATGCAGCAATCAGGAGCTAAAATTCTGTTGCTTACTTTACACAGGGGATCAGACTAGAGGTCTCATCAACCCTGTCTTTGACCCTAAATTGTACAGAAATTTTGTATCAAGTTCAGTTAATGGCCCTGACAATTCTGTTTCATTTTTCATTATTTCAAATCTCACCAGACTTGAGACTTCTCTAGGACAAGAAGCTTAGCATTCGTGAGAAATCCCTTACTCAGGGAGATCCCACTGTATGTGATTTTAAAGTAACAGGAAGCATAAAGCAATACCAGATGTGAAATTTCCAAGACGAGTGTGAAAGGACGGTGTCAGTGCAAGCATGAAGCCTGAAAAAAGACATAGTCAGTCTTGGGGGGAGAAGAAGGAAAGATGTGAAAGAGGGAGGAGAAAGACCTCCAAGGATTAGTTTGGATAAATAGGAGATTAGTTTCCAAACTTCTTGGTACTTCTCCAAACTAAAATTCTAACCTTTAAGGCTTCATCCACCCATCATAACTCTAGCTGATTTGAAGACTCAAGCTGCCAGGGTCATGGCTATTAAGGGGCAGAGGAGGAGACTATTAAAAAAAAAAGCAAAACAAAAACCCCGAAAGCTTTTAAAAAATTATTTATGCTAATTACATTTGTGAAATAATTTTTCCTGCATGTCCTAACATGGAATATCTCCATAGTCTCCATCTGTTTATCATCTAAGATGTGTTAGCAAGATGTGACTGCTCATCATTCTGCTCTCTCACAGCATGTTACAGTCACTGTAATAACATGTACAATAGAAATAAACTACTTGATCCCTCATTAGAAAATAAATTATACTGCCCTCATACATTTACTTTACTTGTAAAACATTAGAATAGAGCTCATGAAAACATTTACCCACAAGAAAATCTCATAGTTAAATATGATCCAATACATACATTGCTACCTAAGACTCCTTGGAATAATTTCCCCAGACTCTAGATAGGAGGTTTAAATCCATCACTGGCATTTTTCCAGTGGTGTTATTAAGCTCTTGGAATCTCCCCTTTTCTGTGGTTCCTTTATGTGTTTCTTGTCATTCCAGTATCTCCAAGTTCCTCAATTTTCACCCTATAAACAGGCACTGGCACAATGCTGATCAACTATTATATAACGGAATTTATCACGTATATTAAGTTACAATTCTTGTACGTTTTTTAACCTCTCTGCTTTAACTTCAGTCTTGAGAGTACTGTGATGCATATCATTTCTGGCAATTCGTGTTTTCTTTCAGATCTCTTCCAACATTTTAGCACACAACCTTTATAACAGCACTGTCACCATAATTCTGGATCTCCAAATTATGACTATATTGTAATCTCAGTAATGAAACCTTTCTTAAAGGATTTGTGGGGAAAAAATGAATGTTGTCCACTGCTGTGTGACAACACAAATACTTCTTGAGTTACATGAGAGAAATATATGCTCATTTGGAAGTGGCAGTGATAGTCTTCAAGTAACTTCATGAAGTTATTTGAAGTTATTATATTAATTTTGTTCAAATACAATTATTATCATTCATCTTTATCCAAAAACTGGTAATCAAACACTTTAAGTTAAAAAAAAATCCAAAGAAGAGTCTGTTATTTAGGATCTAAGTCTTGCCACTGTCACAAAGGACTACATATTAATATCTTTTCTTCCCCAGTGCATTTAAAATGTGTTCCTCTTTCATTGCAGAGAGAAAACAAAAGCAAAAAGCAAAATAAAAACACCCTAAACAAACAAGATAAGACATCAAACCTAAAGTCTTTAATATTTATTGAATAAATGCATCTTACTGTAAATAATAACAGTCATATTGCCATGAATATGAATAAAGACTGACCAAGGATGGATCTCAAGAATTTACTCATTGACTTCAAGGTTATTTCCTATTTCCATTCCTTTGTGTTTTAAAATAAAGTCCCCAAGGTATATCATTCATTCAATCAGCAGTCAAAAATCCCGCAAAATTAGAGAAGTGTAAATGTTGTCCACAGATTTTAATAAGATATTAACTTTAAAGTGTTAACCTTGAAGCTTAATTACACCTACAGCAAATAAAAATACAGCTAACTACTTCACTGTCAGAGGATGAATATCTTCAGCTAAATCTATTCAAAATATCTAAATTTTCAGTCAGGAACCCTTCATTGGAATGGAACGGAACTATGAAAAACTGAGGCCATAACATACATTAAGCACAGTAAGTGAAGCTTGTGCTCTGTTTCAAAAGACTCATCTAAATAGATATAAATTGAAAATACAATGCATTGCTACAGAACTAAATAAAATAAAAAGCTTTTTTTTTCTTTCTACCACAATGCAACTATTTATAGTATCATGCAATTTAAACTCTCTGCCAACAATTTAAAAGTGTTATAAGGATTAGAAAGCATTTTACAGAAAATCTAAAAAACCCATTTCTAATGAAGTTAATTTGTGCCAGCCTCAGGAAGAAAGATGAAAAATTTGACACTCACTTCCTTTTCTTTTTCATATTAGTCTTTTCCATAGCCTTTCAATTTCAGTAAGATTTAGATAAGACCTGAGAAGTCTTAACTCACTTCCCAAATAGTTGATTTAGATCATGCGTTCAGTATTTAGTAGTAGTAGTGCTGTTAAGGAAAGTCAGTAAATTACAAAGAGCAAAAGAATGAGTGATCCCATAACCTGGATTAAAAAGATAATCTAGAGTGACAATAATAACACAAATTTGTTTTTCCACAAATTTTAAATGACTTGTACTATGGTTTCATCAGATAACATCTCACATACACAAGTCTTTTTTCACAAGAACTTTCAAGAATTTCCCTGAATTATTTCACTACTAGCACAGAAGAATAGTAATGCTTTGCCTGCTTTTCATTCGATTAAAACTGAAGGAGAGGTTAAGTAGACAAAATACAATTTTACAGAATAAAAAAATATCATTGATTAGGAGTACGGGGACTAGTACAACAGGACTTTATTATTTTGTAAAAAAAACATCAAATATATGTATTGATTTTTTTAGTGACTTCAGAAACTAATATCTACTGTCTGTGGCCAATATATATATATATTTTTATTCACTTTTGATACATATTGAATATTTTTACCTATTGAATTGATTAAGACATACTGGGAATGGTTACTGAATGAACCATAAAACTAAAATTTTCTGAATTTTATGTTCAACTAATAGTATTAATGCTGTCAATAGTGTCTAAGAGCTTTAATTACAGGTACTGGCCTCAAGCTTGTTTTCTGACTTTAGTGAGGTGGGGTAAGACGTAGACAGGAACATAATGGAATGATTGTGTATATATCAATCCAGTAGTGGCAAATTTAGAGATGAGAACAGTAGTGCAGGAGGGCAAAGGATTCACAGCTTCAGTTGTGATTCTGGTTTCCACAATGCGCTTTTGAAGACACTCTTATGATTTCCACAGTTTTATCACTCTTTTGCTGCAAGAATGTATGTGACCAAAACCCCTGAGTTATTTCTGTTAATTGTAGAACCTGCTGCGCTTTGCTAAAAGGCTTAAGAGTCACTTTACTATACATAATTGAAACCCCCTTGTTTTATGATCGTCTCCATCATCATGTAGCTGAATTTACTGAAACAATATGAGAAAGAGAGTTCTGGTTTGAGATTCTATTGCATTAATGTTACATAACCTTATATAGCTGAAAGCAATGCAGAAGAAAAATAACTCTGATTAATAAAAGATTCGTATAAATGGAATTTTTCTTGGCAATAGACAAACCAATGAATTGGAAACCCAAGATTCCCTGCCATTATTCCTGCTCAATAATCGTTAATTTTGTCAGTAAACCATGCAAAAAACACCCACATTAAATGACTCAACCCCCCTAACCAACAGCAAACCCTCTATTTTCCTATGAAATCAATGAATCAATCAAAAATAATATTCAGCCTTCAATTTTCCTGTTCTTATAGCATTGCTCCACCTCCTGAAATGACATTACCTGATCTATACTTCAAAACAAAAGAACAAGTAGAGTGAAGCTTGCAGTAGATTTCCTGGAAAATTCAACTCTTGTCCTCTGCTCTCCAAAATCTGAGCAAAGTTGTGGGCTGATTTTCACATCTTGTCACCTCACTTTCTTCTCATTCTTTTCCTTACAATACTTTTATAGCTGATATATCACTCCAGAACAAACAGTGAAGCAATAAACACATATGCCCTGGGTTATCTCTTTCTTCCACACTGAGTTTATTTATCTCTTTTCTCTCTCCTACACCACTTCTTTTCTTTTTTTTTTTACTGGTGGGCAAATATTTTATCATGGCTGAGTATAATGCTTACATATCAACATGAAGTTTGACCTGAAAGAAAATTTACACTTAATTTTTGAAGAATTTCTTAGATAAATATATGGAGTTATGAAAGTCTGATTTCTATGCATTAAATGAGTTAGTGACTAAATACCTTAGAAAATCTGGTTTTTAAGCTTTTTACACCTCAACTTCCTAACTCTAAAGTGGTTCCTGCAGAAGCTGAGATAGAGAGGAGATAGTACTATTGCATAGGGATCCTAACTTTTGACAAAGAAAAAGAAGCTGTAGCACTGCATCTTTAGGAACCTGGGCTTGTTGGGAGCTAAGAGAGATTATATCAGGGCTTGGCTGAAAAGAGTTCTGCTACTCATCAGCAGGTCATATGACCTCATTATTTGCTTCACTCTGAATAACACAGAGATCATTTATGCAGAGAGATTGTTCTTCGGATATCTGTTCTCTATATACAGCTGTCCATGAGTAGTGGTTTCTTTCTCTCATCTTGTCTTGCCTGATTCCATAGCTTGGTTTTTAAAACCTTATTATAAAAACCCCAAGCAATCGAGGTTGTTGGTCATTCCTATCTGACTGGCAATTCTGATTTGGACAAACTTAAAACATATATCCAGACTCAAACGATTTGGAAAATTTAAGTTAAGAAAATGCTGTGGTTCAACAGTATTGATTGCTGTACTAACTTTGGTACTTGCAGCTGATTCGTAGCTCTGCCTTGCCATCTTCCTTCAGATATGTAAAATGTCCTCTGTAATCTTGACAGATAGGCTCAATTACAATGGTAAGATAACTCTATTATTAAGAAGAACTCTAATATAATAAATCAAACTATAAATAACCTTAAAAGACTTTTCCACACAGAGCTGTACTTAACATATGCTTTATTAAGTAGAGTTTATAAATTATAAATTTCCTCTTATTCTCAGCATCTCAATTTCACCTTATGAAGCTCATTTCAAACAATAGTATAATGTCAACCTAATCAAAAAAGTCTCATGAAATATATAAAATTATATATTTCATAGATACAGGATTCAAATTCACTTTAGAAGTTTAAATTTTAATTATCTCCCAAATTTTGAGTTGTTCAAGACCAAACTGCATAGCAAACCATACTATTGTTACTGAGTTTATTCATTTGTGCAATTAAAAATGTGATAATCACCTAGCACTTTTTTAAGAGACAGGATTCTCCTTAAGGAAACATAATTGTGAATAAAGAAAGTCTGTAAAAGAAGAATCTAATTTCAAATTTTGCCCTTAAGAGTTAAATCAAATGAGGTTTTATTTTCTGAATCCCTGAAATTGCATTAACTCCTTTGGCTTTGGCTCATGTTTTAGATTAGGCTTTAGCTATCTAAGTTTATATTCTAAATTTATATTCTGTCCCTTTATCAGATTATTAAAGCATCTTACATATCTGCTAGAGAGAAGACAAAAAGGCCTCTGTTTTTCTCTTTCCATCCCTCCTGACAGCAGGAATTGACTGGCTTATTTTTTGGCTTTGGTACTGCTAGGTGAGAGAAGTAGGTTTCACTGACTTGTTCTGAAGGTACTGAAATTTATGACCACTTAGATCTAGTCCAGATGTGGTTCTACAGTTGTAGGCAGCTGCCAAAAACCTTTAGCAGCTGCGCAAATGCTTATGACCACGTAGGGAGAAGCAGTCTCTCAGGAAATTTCAGTCAATCTCTCAGAGCATGGAAGCTTTGAATTTAACACAATATGCATTGGAAGGCAATCTAGTACTGTGATCTCAGGCACTCTTATTTCAAATGCCTTTCTAAAGTTTTTTTGAATGAACTTTTGGATGACTGGACTTCCATAAGATCGTTACTCATGACAGCAGTTTTCGTTGAATCAACTCCATCCATGGTATCTATTATGGTCAAAAACTTAAAAATTCAGATACTATACCTGTCCAGTCTAGCTATAAATTGAAGCGCTGCTTCTCTTTTAGCCTCATTTTTACAGACTTGGCATCTATATTTGCTGCCAAAATCAAAAGAACACACATTGACATTAATACCTGAGATTTTTTTTTTTTTTTTTGCATAGCTTTAATGGTGAATGTGAAGAAAATATACAACACATGAGGGGGCTTCTTCATTGCTTGTGAAAATCAGATATTTCAGGCTAGTAGCTGGTATACTGGAGAGAAAAAATAAGTTTGAAGGTCTGCACCACAGGTTGCTATAGAGGGGATAATTTAATATTACATATCCTTATAATAAAATGCAATTTGAGGATGTTGTTGAGATACACTAGTATCCCTTAAAATGCTGTAATTTACGTTGCAATTAAAAACAATAAACCTGAAAATCAAGAATATGTTATAAAGACAAGCATAAATATATAATGCTCTCCTAACCTTTTTTACTATGCCTGTCTGGGAATATTAATAGGCGATTCTCCTCTGTTGCCTGGGAGCAAAACGTACCAGGCTGGAGGTCAGTTTTCTCCACTCTGACTTGGCTTGCTTTCACACCTCCATTTCTGGCAAGTGTCTGGCCTTTTGCCTTCAGTTACAGTCACAGAGTTTTTATTTGCATCCTTGGGCTTAAGGGAGAGAAAGGCTCTGGTCATGCAACAACCAGCTATTCACACCAAAGAGCCTTCTTGATAAGCAGTGTTTACAAGTCCTGTAAACAGAACACAGGTCTGTTCACATGTCAACAACTACTGCCAGCTCATCCATATCAACATAGATACACATGTGTGATGGAAATCTTACTAATATTTCTAGAAAAAGGCTAGTTCTTTGTCAAGAAATATGAGCTTTCATCTGCTCACAATTGGTTATGTAGTTTGTAGATTAATCAGTCTAAGTCTTAATTAATTTGTTGAGAATAGGCTTGGGACATTTAGAATTTTGTTAGGAGTGATGCAATGAGAACATTTCTATACTAGTTCCAATGTAGTCAAGTCCAATGAAGTCCAGTTAGATTTTGCTGCTTTTGGTCAGCAAAATATCCAAATAAAATACTGTCATACTAAGATCTTGGACAGCTTGCTTAAATCCCTACTCACTGAACTTCTCTTCACTCTTGTGCTTGTTCTTAGTGATAGAGCTCTTTGCCTTTGGGTGGGATATAGTGGCAAAAAAACAAAAGAAGTGTTTGAAAGCATCTGATTTTCTTCAGTATGGTTTCGAGTTCCACTGTCTGAATGTCATGTAGTCTGCAGAAATTATTGCTCAGTAGAGGGGAGAGATTACTAAGAAAATGAATTGGATGTAATTTCTTCTCTGATGTAGCCTTGTCTACATGACTTTTCAACCCAGTTCAACATGTTTCTAGAGCCTGGCCAGCATCATGGGAAGGCAGACACTGAGTTCTCTTAGAGCCAGCTATATTATTTCTGGCAGTGTACACAATATCAATAATGACACTGCAATCTCAGTGGCAATGGATTAGAGTTGACCAAATAACAGGTGGACCTGACATACTCCTTGTCCAAGATGAGCTTGTCCTAATCTTGTACTGCACTGAACAGAATCTGTGAAGCTGGATTGCACTTAAATACCCACAGGGTGCCTGGTTGGGTTCTCTGATCCATCCTGTCAAATGCCTTTTACCAGCCAAGGGACTTGCTTACAAAAGAGAAAGTCATCGGCAGAAGCACCAGAGGCAAGATCAGGACTCCCTCAGCCTACTTCCCATGTCCTCTTAGAGGTGACACGGTGGCAGTATTTACTCTTCTTGTAAATGATATCTGACAGTCATAATGCTTGCTGAGGGAAGAATATCCATGAAAGCAAGTAAGGTCTGTAATTGAGCATAGGTTTTAGGAGGAAACAAAAAATGCAGCTGCTCAGGACACATTGAGGCTGGGGCTAGAATGATGTAGAAACAAGATTGGGTGTGATGGGAAACAGAAGAAGGAATGGAGAAGATCATAGGACCACAGAAAATTCTGGGTTGGAAGGGACCTTTGGAGAACAATTTTTCTGAACTTGTGTTGAAGGTAGGGTGTTAGATTAGATTATCAAGGCCCCTGACAAGCCAAGTCCTGAACAGTCCTCCACTTCCCTGGGTAACATATTGTTTAAAAGTTAACATTAATCCAATCTGAAAGGAAATACTGAAATATTTTCAAGACAATTTCACAAATTTTGCTCGATTGAATGTAGCATCTTTACAAGGAGAATGAGTGAGCTGCAGCAATCACAGGAAGTCAGACAAAATTTATCATTCTTTTATCTCTATGGTGGCCTCTACAGCACTTTAGGATTAGTGTTTTGCTTTGCCTCATAAAAGTTTGCATTTTAAATGGAACCCTTGTACTAACTGTGGAGGAGGGAAAGGGGGAAAGGACAGATAACTGTCATCCTAGCATGGTTTATAGAATTCAGGACTAGGGGCATTTCAGTACTATTTTTCTCACAGACTGGATCAAAGGCTGTAGGGCTGCCAAAACGCTTCCACTTTATCTCAACTACTAAAGTGTTCAAAAGGAAAAGCCATGTTTAGGGTTACTAAGACACAGTACTTCCAAGAAGCTGCCTGTCAGGTTGTCTGCACTGAGCTTTGAGCTCACGTACAAATGCAGCAGTGATAACAATTTCAAACATGGTTTGGTTGGTCAGATGACAATGTCAAAGTTTCCAAAACTCTTTTCAGGCATGATATTTGAGCTGCAATGATATGTAACAGAGACTTTTGGAAAATGTGTTTAAAATATTATAGCCTATTTAAGGTAGAATTACATGTCAAGCAAGTCCAAATTTGTTATTTAAATATGACTCAAAGCTCAAAGTAGACTGAAAGAGACAGGCTGTCCCATAGTAATATGGTGGAACATTTTCTTTAGTGTTTATAAATGATGAGGATGAGACAAAAGAGATCTCATCATGTATTTTGAAATAAATATTCATTTCATACAAGATAATTCATTCACGGCATCATTTTCAGTCTTTGAAGGCAAAAAATTTGCTACAGCTCTGTTTTTCTGTTCTTCTTCATCTTAATAAAATTTGTGTAATTCAGATGTCCTAAAATATTGAAACCTTTATTAATGATGCCCTAAACTCTTCCAGTTATTTGTATATTTTAATGATCTCTAATTAGGAGTCCAAATGGTTTCAAGTGACACATGCAACAGTACAGGAGCACTATTTCCAACGTAACTGTAAGAGCTATAAGAGTAAAATGAAATACCACCAGATTTTTTTTTAAATCAAAATATTTACCTGTTGCAAGACTCCCACTGTTTTTTGTTATGTTGTAAAGACTCCAGTTAAGTTGCAATTTTAACACTTGACATTCAGAGCTTCTCAGCAGTAGATTAAGAACTGCTTTTTTTCCAAAATAGATATTCATATAGATATAATACACACAGATATGATAAATACATCTTAGTTAGAAATTAACAAAGTATTCTCAAAGCTTTCTTATAATAATGTTCCCAGAAATATATTCTGTATATCATAAGTCACACATCAGCTATGTTAGAGATACCTGGCATCCTGCATTTTATTAGGCAACGAAGCAAGGAATTTAGATGGACCTTATCAGTAAGTATGAACTTTTAACATATTTTACTGATGAATACTTTTTAGTGCTATGAATAAGGTTTTGGATAGGCCTGTGTTTTATAATATATTTCTTCTAACGATTTTGTATTTTTATAGCAATTGTGCATTTGACTTTTTTTAAAGCATAAAATGTTATTTGGCGCTCTAAGTTATCAGTCCTAAGCAGAAGGTATAATAGGTGCATTATGTACACAAGGTATAATATGGACATTAACATGAAATTTGTATTTAGCCATTGATTACATACAAGAATTTTCAGATTAAAAGGTTAAAAACACTAGGATAAATTCTCTTAAAAATTTTTCCTTGAATTAAAAAACACGACGAGAGGTAAAAACATATCACCACATTATCCACAACACTATTTGCTTTGGAAGAGATTTTTTTTTCTTGAAAAGAATATATCCAGTCATTTAGCATGTAACTGTTATGTGTCTGTCTTCTCCGTGACAGTTGCCTGCAGGGTGAAGAGCCTCAATAGATGTAGGATTGAGCAGGCATTACTCAAGGGAACAGAGAAAAAAGGAATTATTATAAAGAATTTAATAAAAAAAATTATTGATGTGCTGCTCTTCTCAGTCTATAAATGTAAATTCTTTTGCTTAAAATATAGAATTATAGTCAAAAATAGCTTTATATTTAAAGGGTTGTATCACCTATCAACAACTGTCACTGTGCAAGCTGCCGTTATCATCAAGGCCACTGAAACAACTGTGGCACATCAGACCAAATGTATATAGCTATCCATCCTACACCAAGTACACTGTAAAAATACAGTCAATTAAGAGGCAGTGCTAATTGACTGGAAGATCATTTGGCTGGCTGTGTCTTCAAAGCTAAACAAGGTAGGATAAGAGACATATGTCGCTTAGTATTCAAGTGCTGTATGAAATATCAGCTTCAATTCATAGTCTGGTTCTCATTTTCAAAGGTTTTTGGCTTATTTATCTTGAGTAGTTTTTCCAGTACTCCAACCAAATCACTACTCAAGAGTTTTATTCACCAAATTTAAATGTCAGCAAACAGAATCCTTGAACTAGAGACAGCATCTACTCAAAGTTATAAATGTAAATAAGCAATATTTTGAAATAATCAAATTTGAAGCTCAAAGAATTCCTGGAGAAATGGTGTGTAACAGAAATGGCCAATCTAAAGCAATAAATATAATAACATTTTATGTAATCCTTGAGACTACTGTTTTAAGTTGTAGAAGAAGGGAAATATAGACATTTTCATGAGATAGGGGCAACTGACTGTGCAGCTGCATAAAAATTTAAATGCAACAAGGATCAGAATATTGTCTTATTCTGACCATTCTTCTACCCAGCCTTTGCTTCAGGCCGGGTTGGCATGCAGTGTCTGGAAATAATGACAGTGATATTTTGGAATGTCTAAGTTCAAATGAAAATGGCTAAAAAGTAATGCTTTCTGCTTCTGATAGGGAACTGTAAACTATGTAGTAGAAATATTTAGTGACTTCTTATCTATCCTGGATAACTTGTAGTCGAATTTTAGGGCTAGTCAGTATAGCAGAAGTATTTTAACCTGGCAGAAATCCAGGCAGCAGAGTGACATAATGTGAATCCTTGTGAGGTGGCAACACACAAAATTAAAAAAGAGGGACATAGAATTGAAGCTGAAAGTTTTTATATTATAATTAAAAACAATTATGTTCTCCTGCTGTTGTTCACTGCTTAAGACAAAGCTTTTAAAATTCTAGTCAACAAAGCTGCTATCAGATAAAATGACACCACACCGAAATAATTAGGTGAATCTATCAGGCAAAGTAAAATTAAGATCTGATTCAGCCACTGCAATTGATAGATCATATTTAAATGAGACTATGTAGTGTTGTGTCAAATGTAAGTCTGGAAGAACAAGGACATCAAAATCCAGTAAAAATGGTCATTTAGTCATATATGTTCTGATTTGAACTTTAACAGTGGAACTATGAACAAAGTAATTACAAATAATTCCATAAAACATTCAAATTATTTATACTAAAAGTGGAGATTGTAACTTCTTTCAGAAATTACTTTTAATAGTCGCACTAGTATTTAAGGATATTAGTTACAACTTTATGTATTTATTATATTTATGTTAAAAGAAAACTTCTCAATTAAAACCTTAATTAATGTTTTTTATCTATTCAGAGAAGAGAAATATTTTCACAATGACCTCCACAAGTAAATTTATAACGAAGAAAGAATCTTTACTTGGCCATTTCTTAAAAGGTATCTGGAGGATGGTGTCTCATCTCCACTTTAGGAAAAAAAATGTGTAGCTACAAAATAACCCACAAAGAAAATGTCAGAAATAAAAAAAAAATCAGTCAAAACTAACCCTTAAAATTGTAGATAGATACATAATTGTAAAATCATTTATTAAGTTGGAACACTGTTAATCTATAGGTAAGATTTTTCAAACGTCAATATCAACTAAAAACTAAAAGTTTAATTGTCATAATAATGATATTTTCTCATTTATTAAATGGATTTCACTCATTCTAGGCAATTAAGTAGAGTGAGTTTAAATTTGGAGTCATGCTGAATTCCTTGTTAGCCAAACCAAACTTTCCATTTATTTCTAATTCCTGTATATCTTCAGGATTCAACAAACTTAAGAGTCATAGGATGAAAATATCAGCAGATGTTGATATCATTTGGCAAGGGCATAAATGCCCAATGCCAAACCAAACCCAAAATTAACATCTTATGTTAAACACTGTGTTTTTCTGCTGACATCTTCTGCTGGACTCCAGCTCTAAATAATATGCAAGTGGTAAATTATTTGCCCAGTTACCAGGCTGCTGAAAGCATTTTAGATGTTACTATAAGCAAAGATTTTTATACTGTTGTGAATATAAACATATCAAAATTAATCAAAACATTCCAGTTCTTGTGTAAGATGCAGTGCTTTTTCAAATCCCAAATATAAATTTCCTTGACATTTGACATGTTTAAAAAAAAAAAAAAGAAAAAAAAAAAAAAGAAGGAGGAAAGAAAAAAGACCAAGAGACCATCACTATCCTAAGCTGCTTAGAGATAAGGAGGTATTAAAAAATAGAGTTCTGTGACCTGGGGTCATTAATTGATTGTTAGACCAAAAATGAATCTGTGAATAACTACTTTGATTCCCTGTATCATCACAAAAGCATCCTTCCCACATAACGAGTATACTGATAGGAAAGTTTTCATAGTCGTTTTATCACTCCTTTTACCTCAAGCACTACAGGTTTTGGGCTAACGTGAGGTACAGTTCACTAATATACCCTGTATCAATGCACTGACCTTTTACTGTGACTCCTAGCTCCAGGAAGAACTCAGACTTACAATAAGAGTTTAAATTTGAGAGAGGTTATTTTCCAGATCTCTCTTGTTGCTGTTTGGAGGTCAATTGGTTGCAGTGGGGAGAGTAAAGGGTATTTCTAATCATTCTTAGAGCAATGTATTCTGTTAGAGGGCAGTAATATTAAGAAGGAATGTAGGGAAACAGATAAAATGTAATGAAAGTTGCACAGCATAAAGATTTTAAAGATTTTAACTAAACATCTACTACTTCTAGATTGTTGAAATGGCTTAACAAGCTATGGGTTGACCTGTGAAACCTGACGTTCCAAGGGACTGAGATTGACAGTTAGGTTGGGAACGGTAACCCTGTTAACCCAATGAGGTTTTCAATTCTGAAGCACACAGCAAAGAATCAGTCCTTCTCATTTTCCTGGGTGGAAGTAGCAAAAAAGAGAGCACCCAAGTTTGAGCAGCCTTGACCATTAAGGCAACATATAAAATTGGTGCATAATGATGAACATTACTGGAATCTATTACCAAGGAAAGCATGCAGTAGATATATGGGATAACACTCTTTACTGTGAACCCTAGAGTTGAACACGTTATACAAAGACACCACTATGTAACAGAAAGGAACTTACACATGCATTTCCACAGGGATTCCAAAGACTACTATGAATCATTTTCATGCTAAATATTGGAAAACCATTTGAACTTTTCACCTACTGTCATAAATAATCACTAGATTTTCATTAAATTTGCAATGGATGTGCTTTGACATGATCATATTCATGATTTTAAAGAATATCCCAAACAATTTTTCAGAAGTTGTAATCTAAAAAGTGAGCTGCAACTTACTGATGTGGTTACAGTTAGCAGGACTCACTGCTGTATTCAAATTCAGGCATTCCATCACGACAATGGCCTTGCCAAAACTACCTTTGCTGTAAATACCAAGAGTCGCTGTACACAGCAGACCAACTCATTGTGCACATTTAGAGAATCAAAGTGATACTCAAGTATAATCAAGTATATGCAAACTGATGCATCAAGTGAAACCTCGTCTCCTCTTTCAAAATTAGTGTTAAAATGATGTTCTGGGAAACCAGTGAAACAACACACAAATGGTTGTCTTCCTACTAATGCCAGCAGAGTTATGCAATTTATAACTGAGAATTGCATTATAGATCCCCTATATCCGTATTACTCTGGCAGGAGCACAGAAACACAACTGCTATTTTCTAAATCTTTAGGATGAAACATTCTTCTAAGATTGTTTTATATCTTTCCTCCCACAGACTCTCCTCCTGTCTATCTTTCTTGCACAACACATCGCTGGTAGCCGCCTCTAGGTACTTTGTCTGTTGGAGTGAGGAAAGCAGAGAAAAGGACCTAGTCTCTTATCAAAGAAATGGGTCAAATGAAGACAAAGTAATGAAAGAAGCAGAATAGCAAAAGTTTCTTTACATTTTCACCTTTTATGCCTTTTTGTAGCTTGATCAGAATAATTCAAGCAAATGCATGCAAAAAACATGATATATCTAAAAAAATTGAGAGCAAGAAGGAAGCATTTATCAGTTGAAATATGAGTTTCTAGTTAATCACTTAGACTTCAAACATTTCAAGCTAAAGTTTATAAACCTCATTTTAGGAGCTTTTCTTTAGCATCTGTAAATCAGATGCATCACAGAAGGTATGTGAAGAGACTGTTGATTTTCTAGTCAGCCATGCATCATTAAGACTACCTGAAAACCTCTGTTTGTTCTTCAGTCTACAAGATATACTTGAAATAAAAATGTAACTACTAACATCTTTAATCAGAACAGGCTGTATTTTGAAAAGAATATTTTTTCTTGTGTATTTTTAATGCTCAGTCTTTTTGCATTTGGAATATAAAAATATGGAATATTTGCAGGTCCTTTGTAAAAAATGATGGGGAATTCAGACTCTGTTTACCATCAGACACTATCTTCTCAAAGAATGTCTCAGTGAAGTGTGACATGGAAAGTTAGTTAAAAATTAGGCTCTTCTGCAAAAGGGCATTGTTTGCCTGCTCCCTTCCAATCAGATGGTCCCCGCTCACAAAAATTTGCCATTATAAGCACTCCATTTGAGCTGTGAGCTTATTTAGTAAATAGCTGCCTAACCGTACATAGGAAAATACATCTCACAACTAAATAAATTTTTTTTAAAATGTTGGAAGAATTCTGAACCTTGAAAATCTGGCTTAAAAATCAGCAGTCATATCAGATTAGTTTGATCAGAACATTTCTGTTTTAGGATTAGGCAAGAGAGAAAAAAAGAAACAAGGACAGCAATGACAGAAAAAAGCAAGTAACTGCTGCTGTGGACAAAACCAGTAATGTGTGGTAACTAAGGACTAGCTGCACTTTAGGCCTCTAGGATTAATGTGCAAATACTAACAGGATATGTATGCACCCAATAATGGATAACACAAATAATGTGTGCAATTGTGTTGTGCTGGCTGGGTCCCTGTGTGTACATGTATAAATACATATATTCAAAAAGCTACATGGGCATGCCCCAGAAAATCTGAAAATCCTTTCCAAACCAGCTTTCCACAGTTCCTACCTTCTGCTCCCTTCTGAGTCAGAACCGGTCAAACAATTGGATTTGAATATTATTCTTCTCAGATTCTGATTACTAAAACCAAATTTATGAATCTTCTAAAATTCGAGCTGACATTACAAAGGGATATGTGCTTAGCAGTACAACTCATCACTGCAAGTCGTTATAAAGGTAAGCATACCAAATAGCTATATTCCACATTTCATATTCCATTAGTTTCTGCTTGGTCAAACATATAATAAAAATAACTTTGCTTTTTTTTTTTTTTTCTTTTTTTTTTTTTTTTTTTTTGAGAATGTTACTATGAAAAAGGACTCACAAAACACCAAGAGAGGCCCAAACATTCCTTTTAAGAATGTTTTATTTCTATTTGACAAAAATATGGCTTATACTTTTTTTTTGAAGCAGAGTTCAATTTACACATGACTTCATTCTGCTTCTCCTCATCTTTGGAAGGTAATCACAGGGTCCAGATGCCAAGCTATGAAAGATCTTCTCCTTTCAGTTTCTTTCTGAATTAAATTAGATTTTGACTTGAGAAATGTGACCACATTATCTGTTTGAACATAAGGAAACTGCACAAATCCCTCATAAGACCTATGTAAAACTCCTTTTATGTTTAAGAAGGGGCAATTTTCTCATGTCCATATTTCTTAGAAAGGAATCTATGCTGCCCTTTAAGGAACTTGCATTCCAGTGCATATTTTTCTGGTGCAAGTTGAATTTGGGAATCAGTAGGAAAATGCATAATCAATTGGTTACGCAGTATAGCAATTAGATCAAGTTTTGTGAAGATTCCCAATGCAATGATGATTCCATAACAGAGCTGAGGTGTCACATAAAACTGTAAATATAGCTAGGGCTATACATTTTATAACAAACCTTACTTGAAAAAAGTGTAAAGGTAGTCAAAACAAATAAATAAAAAAGGTAACTGCCCAAAAAGAACCCTAGGACTTCAGTCTGAATCCCCACTGCAACCCTATCTGTGTTCTCACAGATTTTTTCTGTAGCATATATTAGACTTATAGAAGAACAAGTTTATGCTCTCTAACTTCATTTAATGGATCTAATACAACTGGGATTTTGAGGTGGACCAAAAGGCAATAAAACTGTTGTGAAAAAGTGTAAATGAATAGTTTAAACACTTCTATTGCATATAAATATTTAAGTACTATCTCTGTAGTATGATAACACTTGTATTAGGGAAATTATAACTATCACAGAAGAATTTATATTTTTAATATCTCTTTTCTTTTTTGCTGTACACTCATTTGTTCTTGACAGTTATGTGAACTATGCTACCTGACATAATTGCAAAACAGCTTTCTGAGGGTTGTGTTTATAACTGCTTTTAAACATTATTTGTATTTCTGAATTCAGTTTGATTTTATTGAATACTTCACATTTTCTACCTCTAAGTCTGTGTTTTTTTCCTAACAGTGAACACAATTTATAAACATAGAAGTTGAAAAGTGCTTTTAATATGACTCAGTTTTATTGTAATTGTGAATTTAAAAGTATATCGAAGACATCAGTAGCAGAAAAAAAAATTCCTAATAGTGTGACATCCATGGCCCAATATAGTAGTATAATAGATGAAGGTTCAAAATAAAAGATCAAGAATAAGCACAGCTTTGTTATCCATGATCCAATAAAGGTGAAATAAGCTGTGAAGGCAAGCATTATAGACTTATGAGCCAGCAGGAATACTGCCAAGAATAGTTCATGGGGCACTGAACAGCTGGCTGAAAATCACTGCCTTTTCAGGACCTTTGGACACATTTCTAGGCCAGGGGCTCAGAAGCAACCTTACCACTGCCCCTAGTCAGTACTCCTTCGAAGTACAGTTCATAAATATAAATCAGCTGCTACTTAAGTTGGCAACAGCAACAATTCAAAATCCTAGAGGCATTCCATTTATTTGTTGGCATTTAAAAATGCATTAATTGGCTGTTTCCTGTTGTGGGTGAGAGGGAGAATCTGGGTGGGGGTAGAATACATGACCATTTTTCCTTTCCTCCCCAGTATGTTGTGCACTTCTGGCAAAAACACTGGGTGTGACTGATGAGTTTGGCACGTCTCTGCACCAAATGTCCTAAGGAAATCAGTAGTTAAAGTCCGTAACTTAGTTCAAAGCCTGTGTGTCTTACAGGTGTTATGGAGAAGCTAAGAATTCACACCTTCATTGTTACTAAATTAAATAAAAACACTTATAAAATCAATGGAAGAAAGCAGAGGAAGGTAAATTCTCAACATTAAATTCTTAGTCCTTATAAAACTGCCCACACAAAACAGACAATCATTTTTCAGAGACAGGATCTATAAAAAAATACTACAATCTGATAAGTTAAATAGAAAATGTATTTACAAGTTCAGTGAGAAAACTAGAATATTTGGCCTTTCTCAGCCATATAAAATCAACAAACTAGAGGATAGAACGTTTGAAGAAGGTGTGCTACCCTGCAATGCTCCTGACTTTCTTGCTGGATAGATTTGTGTTCTAGGGAGAATCTTAAAGAAATGTTTAATAAGAACCTCTGTATAGCAACTTCACCATCCACAGTGACAATACTTCAGCGTCACACTTTGGGTAAAGCTCCATCTGTTGTATGGGCTGCCACCACATCCCTAGGCTTGGGTCATTCTTTATCATTTTCTGAAACGCTCATGCATATTATAAATCACTTTTTCTAAGGGTCAATTTTTACAACAATCAACAATATTTCCAACCTACCCACAAGAATATCTATTCATTTTCAATGTAAAAGAAAGTTAACAGAAAAAAAAGCAGCAACAAAAACTCTCCCCCTTCAAATCAAAATCAGGTCAAAACCAAAAGGTTTTCAGCCTTTACAATATATGTTGACTTAATTTTAGAAGAACATTATTATGTAAGGTTAACAATTTTAACAATTTGGAATCATATCTGTACATATCCATTAAACACAAATACGAAGTAAAAGAACAACTTAAATTATTGGGCTAGATTAGAATATTCAGAATTAGAACAAACCAAAATTCTATGACTGATCATTACCTTCAAGCCTTCAGTTACTTTATGAGGCCGGGAAGTTTAATTTGCATTGAATAAATGTTATAGGATACTAATCACTATATGATGCAGCCCAAATTTAAACAACTACAACTCATTAAAAACATAGAAAAAAATTACTGAAGTGCAATTTTCATGAACGGCAATATAGTTAGGGGGGGAAAGTTAAAAAAAATTGTTTCTGTTGCTGTGGTTGTTGTACCTGCTGTCAGACTTTGCCTAAAGACTTGATGAGACCTTGTACACTTTATTACTCAGTACAATTTCTAAAGGCTCAGAGTTTAATATTAAGAAAGAATGCATCACCTGTTATATTAAAATGCAAATCAGAGACAAAATAGAAAGAATGCAGAAACAGTCTCAAGGCTAGCTCTGTGCTTGTATTATATTTGTGCATGTTTATGTTATACTGTAAACAAAAGTCATCTCCCTAGCCAGCACATTTTCCAGCATAGCCTGGAAATGTGCTACAGTGTGAACAGAAGAAATAAAAAAAATTGAAAGGAAAATACTTAATTTTTTTTCACCATGCTGATAAATATCATCCAGAAAATATGATATTATTTCATAGACATTCTTATTCCTTTGGGTTTTCTTTGTGGACTTCTATCCCAAACCCTCCAAAACAAAACAATTCATGACCACCAATGATTTTATTAATATTTCTAAATGTCAAAAAAAGGAAGTATCTGACATGTATAATTCCTGTAGTGTGGTGAATTTCCAATGGATTAGTTTTCTTGAAAACACCTTTGAAATTCTTGGAGAGAGATATTCAAGCAAATCAAATACATTTAACCATAAATAGAAAAAAGATGCCAACACTAATGTAAAGCTGAGGTTTTTATAGATTCATACTCCTTATGGAGAGAGAGGAGGTGAGAAACAGTTCTTTGACTTTATTGGCCAACTTCCCTTTTAATTTTTTTATGACCTAGAAAAGGTTATTTTAAATGTGACTTCTCTACCTCAGCTACCCAATACTCATCAATAACTTAATAACAAGAACCTACTGCCTTATCGAAAATTCTAATCCTACACTAAAGATAAAATCCTCCCAGAATCCTTTATTTTTGTCTATCTTGATCAGTAAAGTAAGCAACACAATATATCTGTTCAATGTTTTTTTGAAGCACAGGCAGAAAAGTACTATTGGTTACTTTACTGGCTTTTATAACCACTGACTTATCTTGTCCAGTCTTTCTGTGGCAATGTCATGTTGCTCACATTTTGAAAAGAGCATCTTCCTGCTAAATACAGCCTTTAAAGGCAAATGTTCTTAGGAAAGATTCGAATTTTGAGTTAACAGTGGTTTATACAACAATCTAAATTAGTTATTTTTTCCTCTGTGTTATTATATGTGTTCTAAAGACACAAGGATGTAGATGTGTCCTCTTCTGATAGCAACTATGTCAGATGAGAAAGTTCCTGTTGCCTTGCTCCCCCCTTGACATTTTGGTACCATACCCTCCTTCTGGAGATTACCACAAGCTAGTGTCTGGTAGCTGAGCTGTGCATAGGGTTTCTTCCTCACTTATTTCAATTAAAATAAGGTGGTTTAGCTCAGAGAGTTTAAGTAGCAACTCTGTAGTTTCCCATCAAATTTGGATCAAAATGGATTAGGAAGAAATCACACAAACATTTCTGCTGGCGTAGCTAATGAGGCAGTAAACCTATTCAGACAGCCCAGCTGCAGGTATGTGGATGTGTGACAGCATTCTTGAGAGTCTGAGAACTTTCTACAACATAAACCACAGATTAAATAACTCCTACTCTCTTAGAAAACATGTCAACCACCCCCTAAAAGCACCAGACACCAGTCCTAGTCAAAAAACCCCCAAAAACCCAAAAAACCAAAAACAAACAAACAAACAAAAAAACCAACAAAAACAAAACCAAAAAAAACCCCATAGTGGCAGTTTCTGATCTCGTTTACATTCAGGCATATCTAAAAGCTTAAACATTTAAAATTATACTTTCTAGAACTACAATTAGTCAGATTTTTCAGTGCAACAGTCTGGGTATGGGTGAGTCCATATATACTGCAAATATACAAACCACAGTCAAAACACTTCTGAGAAACTTCAAGATGGCTGAAAGGTTTTGCAAGTGCTTGAAAATTTCCTCACTCATTTGTTGATCCCATGGAAGGTAATGGGATGGTTACAAAGACTAATGGCTGCATAACAGACCTGATAAATGTGCTAGAGAGAATACAGCAACTTAAGATCATATGCCTTTTTGTATGGTGCAATTTAATATTCCAGAATTTATAATGCATATCTTTAAATAAGTTAATAATGACAGAATTTGAGTTAGTGCATGTTGTGTTCAATTCTTACAATAAAAAGCTTTAATCTGAAAATAAAATACATTGGGAAACTACTATCAAGTAAATATTCATCTTGATGAACCTCCATGAGCACAAGACAAATAAGAAAATAATCAATGAACAGGATAAATTCACTGACAGAAAAGGAATATAATCTCCAATTATGGGATTTCTAAGCCTCCATTAAATCTTTAAATCTTAACTTGCATTAACTAAGTTGCTGTGATTATACTTGAAACTCAGGAAACTCCACATGTCCAGTCATTTATTGAATGCATTTGTTACTAAAGACAAGCAGATATATTTTCAGGAATAAATAATAAGCTTTTTTCTTTTAAGTTCCACAGATAGAACTATAAATAGCACCTATGACTAAAAATCACTTCTTGATTATTTTCAGAATCACTCTGCAAATAAAAGAGAATCTGAAATTATCAACGTACTCTTTTGATTTCATGCCAAAACTTCCATCCAGTAAAGTCAAATACCAGGACTCCCACTAAAGACTATCATACTCAAGATTTCATTTCTAATCTATATATAATAAAATTAAATAAGTAAAAATAACAAGGTAGAATGATAAGAAATGGAATAAAAATTTTGATGTAGTGGTACTGAAGGGCCTCTGAAGCTTTTCTGTTGCTTATACCATTTCGCTGGTCTTTGAGCCAAAAGCTGGGCTCAAGAGGAACAGCCATACTGTCTCACAGAATCATACAATATCCTAAGCTGAAAGGCATCATCGAGAATCATCGAATCCAAATCCTGGTTCTGCCCATGACAACTAAAAAATCACATCAGGTGTCTGAAAGAACAATGCCAAGAATCACGCCATGTGTCTGAGAGCACTGTCCAAATATTCCTTGTTACAGCTGAAGACTGTTTAAACTTAGTTTCCCAGATGTATCAATACTTCCTGTTGTTTTCTGTCCCTCAAACTGCAGACAGAAGCATTAACTACATTTCTGAAAACAAAAATATGAAAGTTTTTTACCAGACTTTTAATCTTTGAAAACTAAGAAATTCAAGAATTGTGATGCACCATTTTTCCTCCTTAAACATTAATTTTATGTTAGTCATTTTTGATGCCCAATATTTTAGCATTTGACATAATAGCAGTTTGTTTAAGACAGCTGATATCAGAGAGGACATAGGATAAACTCCAGCACCTTCTCTTTATCATGTTTAAATTTAATTTATCTGTATCATGGCATTTGATACTGACTGTGACATATTTATGGAAACTTGAAATCTGTGATCCTTTCCTGCAAAATAATTCCTGAATAAAGATTTATCTTATCTGTTTTACTGAAAAGGGGTGAAATAGCAAATTTCAGTATTATCACATGAAATGTTCTGTATTTTAAGGCATGTTGAAAAAGTAGTGGTGGCATTTTTTTGTCTTTCCACATACACTGTTCTAACACCTATTGATACCAAACTAGGCACACTAATTAGTGAAGTGACTGCGATGTGAGAGATTCTGGTTGTACCAACCAGACCCTTTCACTCACAGAAACCATACACTAACCACTGCATATAAAATGGAATATATCTCTTTACTCTCAGCCTCTCTTCCTTCTGATTTTAGGAAAAGATGAAATTTTGCACAAAAGGTATAATCTTCCCCCTCCACTGCATGGTTTTTCCTTTCACAAATTCCAAGTAATATAATTTTCAGATTAAATAGTAATGCCAGTTCTTTGGTTGCATTTGCCAAAGAGATGAATTATTATCTCATTTTATACCTGACAGACAAGAGTGAAACCCAGCAAAATCACCTTTTCTTGTGTGTTTCATAAATTCTGACTGAAGTGTACTATTATTAAATATCACATAAAGAAAATACAGTTAAAATTATCAGACCATGGGCCTAAAGTCAGCCAAAATTAGTACATTTTCACTATTCCCCTAGGTAGTGGAAAGTGTTCTCACTGAGACTTGAAGAAATCAATAAAATTTGACATAGGCAAATCTTTTACAAAGTCATGGAGATGAGTACATGAATGAAGAGTGAGCATAACAGTGAGCTGAATCTGCAGCTCTGAATATTCCACGTCTAAATTCATGGCTGCTGGAAGTGAGGAAGGTCTACCAGTATAAAGAAAATTCTGTACTCATCTTGGGTTTTATGTCCTTTCCCTAAACATGCACTACAGATCAATATCTGTGATACCTTTGCTGGAACCAGGAAAGCAATTCTTACCTCCTAAGAGTGACAAGACATGGCTTAAAGCTTTTACTTCCAGAAAGTGTTCTCAATACCGACTTTTTATTTGGTATCAAGTTAAGTATAAAATACCATGCATACAAGGGTGCATACCAGGAATGTTACATTAGCAATCTTTTGCATGCCTTAAAAATCATAACTTAAAGGGAATAGATATGTATACAGAGTATATTTAAAATGTCATAACACAAATTGATAATTCAGTAATGATACTAAATGTTTGAAATTAATTCCACAAAGGGGTCTTAAATCTGAAGAAATTTTGAGTTGGAAATTGTCTTGTTTATTTTGAAAAGCTGCTATTATTGTCAATAGTCTGACTTGGCCTTCATGGATCCCATATATGCTTTGAAGATACTCATTTATAAAAGTACATTTTTTTATTTTCACTGATAAGAGACATTCATGACTTCTGAAGAAATAGAGTGGGCTATGTTGAAAAACGAATGAGTTTTTACCCTCCATTTTACTCCTAAATGCAGAAATTCTTCAAATTTGGAAAGGCGAAAATGAAAACCATACAAATCTATGTGGAGGTAAGAGTGCCTCGGAGTAGAAGGAAACCTTTGCTTCAAAATTTCATGCAACTGCTCCCTTTCACACCTTTTAGCACTTCCTTTGCAAGGGGTACTCTTCTAGAATGCTTAAGCCGAATCCACATTACTGCAATATTTCTTGCAGCAATTTAACTCCTATACTCTACTGCTCATGACTTTCTTTCAGCAATCTGTGTATGAAGAAACTCGATGGGGATTGAAAGTGGAGGGGAAGGAAGTCAAGGATAATGTTCCTGTTCCAAATTCAGCATTCTTTCTAAAAATGAAGTTGGCAAAAAAACAGTTTGCAAAATTAACTTCCAGGATAAGTGAGAAGTGTGAATACTTTTTGCAGCTGATTTTATATTTTGGGGCTTTGTTGTGTCCATGTAATGGGAACTAATGATCTTGGGGAAAAAAAATAGCTTTTATGACTGCAAGTTGACTTGCTGCCAGAAATTCTTCAACCTCTGCGCATTGCAGTCAATCAGCCACTTGAATAGCCTGGGCTTACAATCTTAGGAAAACTTTGCCTGAAGGCACAGTAAAAAATCTAACACACTCAAACGGTAGAAATACTTTGGTATTGCTCCCTTTCTGGCAACATAAAAAAAATCAGAAACAAAAACCGAAAAAACTCCCATTGCCCTTAAATAAATAATGAATAACTGAAAAAAAAGAGTTTTTCAAATGTAGTGGAAGTAAAAATTATCACATAAAGAACTTATCTCATTACTGTTTGGGAGTCCTTTCCAATAAATTTTTTTCAAGAGCATGAAGGCAAAAATAATCATGGATGGAGGTCCTAATCTGTCATGGCAGGTGTCAGAGGGTTTACCAGAAAGGGACTGGTAACACTGCCAATAGCTAGCTAAGAATTCCAATTTTAGAAGTCTTTAGCTTTTCCCGAATTTCTTTTGTAGTACTCTGATCCTTGAATCGGATTTAGCATCTGGAGTCCCTGCTTGTAATTTATTATTTTGTCTGTCTGAAGTAACCCTTAAGGAGCAGTAAGTGAGTTGCCTTGGAAGCCTTGCTGTTGATGGCAACAATGCTGAGTCTCCACCCTGAACTTCTGCTCTTTAGACTTAACAGGTCTGCACAGCTGCCAAGAAGTTAATTGTGCTCAAACTCTTTCCTGGGTTACAATCCCTAGCAGTAGACCTGTTTTGTGTTCAGGTGGTTCACAATCCTTTTCATTTTATCTGCTTAATAAATTACCTTCACAATTGTATGGGTTTTGGCTGCAATAGACTAAATTTTCATCATACCAGCTTGTGGGGTGCTATGGTTTGGATTTGTGACCAAAACAGTGTTGGTAACTGTCATGATTTGACCCAAGCTGGCAACCACACAGCCACTTGCTCCCTCCCCGCAGGTGGGACGGGGGAGAGAATCAAAAGAGTAATAGTGAGAAAAATCAAAGGCTGGGAAAAAAATGGTTTAATAGGGAAAGCAAAAGCCATGTGAACAAGCAAAACAGAACAAGGAATTAATTCACCACTTTCCACTGGCAAGAAGGTGCTCAGCCATCCCCAGGAGAGCAGGGCTCCAGCACACATAACAGAGGCTTGGGAAGACAGACACCATCACGTTGAACATCCCCCACTTCCTCCTCCTACCCCCAGTTTTATAAGCTGAGCATGATGCCATGTGGTCTGGGATATCCCTTTGGTCCATTGAAGTCAAAAGCAAAATGAAAACATCCCTTAATTATCAACACCGCTTCCAGCATAAATTTAAAGCAGAGCCCCATACCAGCTACTGGGCAGAAAATTAACACGGCCCCAGCCAAAACCAGCTGAGTAGCTCAGAGATGGTTTAGTTATTGATGAGTTTGCACAGCATCAATGTCTTTTCTGCACCTCCGTCCACCCCACCAGCAAGGAGACTGGGGGTGCACAGTGACTTGGGAGGGGACACAGCTGGAAAAGCTGACTCCTACCAACAAAAGAGATATTCCATACCATTTTGCTCTTCAATAAAAGCAGGGGAGAAGTAGAAACAGAGAGACATCTGGGATAGAGCACTTTTCTTCCAAAGGAACCATCATTACACAATGAAGTCCTGCTTTCCTGGAAATGGCTAAACATCTGGAAACCAGAAAATTGATTCTTTATTTTGCTTTGCTTGGGTGTGAAGCTTTTTCTTTACCTATTAAACTGTCTTTATCTCAACCCACGAGTATTCTTGTCCTTACCCTTCTGATCCTCTCCCACATTCCACTGGGGAGGGAGTGAGAGATCAGCTGCATGGTGCTGAGCTGTCTACTGAGGTTAAACCACAACAATTACACGGTTTTATTTAAAGAAAAGTTTTAATGACATCTACTGTGGGTTTGGTTTTTTATTTTTCAAGTAAAATAATAAAACTTTTCTATTCCTACATGTGTATAACAATCAGGGCCTCTGCAGAGGAAGTAAATTTTAGTTACCACTTGAGATGCCAATTAGAAAATAGTTTGCCGCATTATATGAATAACCTGAATATTAGAATGCAGAAACATAAAGAAACCAACTGCAAAGCTCATCACAAAGCACATGCAGATGCACCATGGCGTAAAAATAAAACATTAAAAAATTTCTTAAATAATGAAAAATATATGTAAAATATTTTACAGATGATATAACCATTCTCTTGATCACAGTGCTCTGCACATGCATGTAAACACAATTCTATATAGAAATGTAATCAAGAATCTGGATGACTAAGTTGTTTAATCAGCAATTATTTTCCTTTAGCTGAAGACAGCAAACAGCAACAAGGTAACTACCTATTATGATGCATATAATATTTTTGCTCCATACAAACTATGCTCTGAAAGACACCTTCCTTCTCTCAAACATCAACATACAGCTGCATTTTTCAAAGTAACATCATTATCACATGCCAAACCTGATATTGTATTCCACCCATTGGAGTGAGATGTTTGCAGTGAATCTCAACTAATATATTTTGTCGTAATTTTCGACGTGTTTTATTTCAATTTAACGACTACAAAAGTAACAGTTTTTTTCTATTCAGTTCCTCACTTATAAATGGTGCCTTTATAAATGATAACTCACTTATAAATGCATTCCTTAAGATTCTGAGGAACTAGGACTTGGTCAGCTGAAGTCCCCCACGACTGGAAAAAGGGAAACATCTTACCCATTTTTTAAAAGGGAGAAAATGAGGACCTTCGGAGCTACTGACCAATCAGCTTCTGTGCCCAGTGAGCTCATGGAAGAGATCCTCCTGGAAGCTATGTCAAGGCCTGAGAATGACAAGGAAGTGACTAGAGATATCAACGTGGCTTCAAAGAGCAAAAATTCTGCCTGACTAATCTGTGGCCTTCTACAATGGAGTGGCCGTGTTGGTGGGTAAAGGGCAGGGTAACAGATGTCTTCTCTTCTTTGGCCTTTGGCACAATCCTACACAACACTGCTAAATTGGAGATATATGGTTTGATGGATGCACTCCTCAACAGATAAGGAATTGGATGGATGGAGGCATCTGAAGAGTTGCAGTCAATGGTTTAATCTCCAAATGGAGGTCACTAACAAGTGGTGTCCCCCAGGGGTCTGCATTTGGCCTGTTAGACAGTGGGAGTGAGCATCCACAGCATGCAGATGACTCCAAAATAAATGGTGCTGTTGATACACTTGTTGGAAGGTGTGCCATACCTAGGGACCTTGACAGACTTCAGGATTGGGTCTGTGTGAACTTCAAGATGTACAAGGCCGAGTGCAAGGTCTGCAGCTGGGCCAAGGCAAACTGATGTATAGCCTGGGTGTCGAATGGACTGAGAGCAGTCTTACAGAGAAGGAAACCCAGTTTCAATACCAAGAGATATTGGTAGCTATTATTTAAACCTAAAGAGGGTAAATTTAGATATGAGGAAGCAATTTTTCACATTGAGGGTGATGAGACACAAGAATAGGCTTCCCAGAGAAATTGTGGATGCTCATTCCATGGTGGCAAAGGTCAGATCAGACAAGACTTTAAGTAACCTGATCTAGTGAAAGGCATCCCTGCCCATGGCAGTGGCTGGGGGTGGATAAGAACTAGATGATCTTGCAAAGTTCTTTACAACCAAAACCTTTCTGGGATTCTATGAATCTGCATTAAATATCATGTGATATTTTACTGTAAATTTTAATTTTATTTATACATATTATTTTTCTTGCCAAATCCTTGATAATGTAACTGTAGTCAGCTACTTTTAGTAAAGACTCTTTCAAAGTAGTCAAGAAAGCAATAAATCTTAAATTCATGCACACATGTTCATTTACACACATTTCATTCACACAGAAAGTAAGCATGAAACAAATTTGTGCTTTCTAGACAATTTGAGAGAAGGATAATGTGGTCAGTAAATATTTTAGGTACCAGATGCTGTGAAATAAAGTATAATAGGCAAAGTATGACAGGCAAAATCAGATTGTCAAGGTGCTGTATCAGCGTGGACCACCTCTCATCTGATAGTGATTCACCCAATACTCAGGGAAAAAAGGTTTCATAGTTACACACACACTGTGCATGGCAAGCCCAGACAATGAAGCCCAGCCTATGAACTGCAGCTCTCCAGCGGCAAGTACAAATGGAACCCTCATTTTCTACTTAGAAAGGATTCCTACTGAATTAAAGATGAAGAAAATACACTGAACTCTGACTGCAAGTCTGCCTGTTAGGCAGCTTCCCTTAAGGACTATTGTACTTTACTCAAACTCACAAACGACAGCTTTAAAATACACAAAAATATTTAACTGTGGAACACATGCCTTAGTTTAAAAGATCAATACAATAAAGAATTGTGAAGATGTATTCTTCCTGAGTACAGTCATTTTATGCCGAACTGCTTAATTTATTTATGAACATCAACTGCTTTTGTAGATGTTTTCATTTCCATCTGCATTGCACCTTTTTTTCCCCCTACTTCATGAAAATTCACTATAACAGAATTCTGCAAGACCAATAATTGGCACATAATGTAAACACCAATTTGCTTGGGTAAAAAATAGCAAGAGTATGGAATTTCATAGAAAATTTATAGCCATTCCTTTTTGCTTCTTCTTTTTACTGCTTTCTTTAGCTCCCCACTTTTCAGATACTGTCCTGTGACACATGCAGGTTTGGTAGCACTAAATGATTGCCTAGCAAACTATCCTAGGTGCACTGCAATATATTTGAAATTGCGGCAAGCATCAATCTGCAGTTATTTCCAGTACCACTGAAATGCATCTATTACAGTTTTCAATTCTCACTACCAGCTTTCTCTTGTATGAATTTTGGATTCAGTCCACATTATGCCACTGATTGCAATAAGAATTTTCTTTTCTGTCTGTACTGTGAATATAAGATAAAGATCGTAGTTAGTGTAGCAGCTCCACAGTCCATGATCTAAAATCTCTAAAATTAAGAGTACTCTTGTGTGGAATGCACACAACAGTTTTTGACTCTGCATGATGACAATAAGTGAAAAGAGAAATTTTGCAGCAATACTAGTGGTAGAAAGCCTAGTGGTGTTTCTCCATTATGTGAGAGAAGAAAAAGGGTGAAGCTATAGAATCTTTTTCTCAGACTAATTCTGAAGAGAAAGGTCTACTAGTACTTCCAACAGCTGCTGTGCAAAGGAAGCATGAACATACTGAAAAGTTTTGGAAACAGAATCCTGGTCTCCTCAGAGCAAAGCATTAAAAATACAAATATGGCCAAGCTGGGTGTCTTACTTTTATCATAAAATTTATGAAAACATTGGATTTTAGCAGACTTCAACTAAATACAATGAAAATTCACTATGCTCAGTGTTTTCATTGCTGGATTTAATCTCTAACAAAGTCCAGACCCTTAAATAAGTAAAAAGATACTTTTCTATTAAAAATGACACTGAAGAATCCTCATAAGCGAGGCACAGGTGATATATTTCAATACCACTATATGAAGAAAATAAAATAGACATACATAATCCTTTTTCTGAAATCAGTTCTGGTTTTTGTTTTCTTTCTTCTTTTTTTTCTTTTTTTTTTTCTTTTAAGCAGCATCTCATTTTCTATTTGCTTATAAGCTAAAAGAAAACAGACGTTAAACTAAATAGCACCCAACTACGTTTTTCTCTGTAAGGTTAACAGACAAAAGTCTTTTTGTGCAGTGCTAGTCCCAGGTATTTTTGCCAACCTGGGATGTGTTCTTTCTTCCTCTTTTCAGCTTACTGATTAATAACCAATTCCATGGCCTGTGGTGGCACACGTCTGTGGTGGCATGCATATACTCTATTACTGTCTGAGATATCAAAAGTTTGCTTAATTTGAGATGTGGTTATTTTTAAAAGAATGTGGACTGTGGTAACACATGTACATGAAATTGCATGCATTTCAGGAATGTTTCCAGTTACGTGACAGAGGGTGTGCATCTTTCAAAGGAAGGGAAAAGTACATAAAGGAGTGGCAGTTCCAAGAGGAAAAAAAATAAAAAAGAAAAAAAAGAAAAAGGTTAAATAAATTTAAAAAGCAAATACTTCCAATGAGAAAAAAATAAACATAACTTACAGTTGACCCTGGCCAGCTTTAATTTATGGGGTGAAAATGGGACACGCTCAAGCTATCTTATACAACCATAACAGTGAAAACCATACACACATTTAGGACTCAATAAGTGCACTATTTACTAGACAGGTATTTTCATAACTATACTACGTGCATATCTTATTTCAGTTTAACATTACTATGACTACAATCAACTAATATCAGTTCTGAAAATAACACACACTGAATCATGGTATGCAGTGTCCAGAATAGAAATAAAAGCTTGTGAAATTACCTTGAAAACACTTCTTCAAAGTAAACTTGATACAGTGGGTAATATTAGAGTCATTGTTTTTTCAATAAGTAAACACCACAGTCTTAGTACCCAACACCTCATCAATATTACTATATAATACTGTTAAATTTGCAAAATGACAGAAGAACAGTTAAACTAAAACATAATGAAGATGGAAAATTCCACAAAATGAAGCAATATGGAAAGAGTATTGCTTATTTGTTCATTCCGTAAGAAGTATAAAATTATATAAAGCAGCTCTGCTACTCAGAAAAGTCTCATAAAAGAGAATTTAAAATTGTTTTATGGACCTCATGACCTCTAGATTTGACCTGTTTCTTGATGAAATTTGCATCTTTAAAAAAAAAAAGAGAAATGTGCTTTCTCCTCACACCATTCTGAAGTCTTTTTTAAAAATTAATTTAATTCAAAATACAAAATTTTATCAATAAAAAGATGACAGGATTAAATTCCTGAAAGAAAAATTCTGCTTCTAAGTGTGCTTAGAAAAAAACTCACCTGCAACATTATTTCCTAAAATATTGTAGCCACAGGGACCAAACAATTATTTTGTAAGTTCCATGGGGTGCTACAAAAACCCAGATGGCATTAGTCTTTACATCTTTGCAATTAATTTTGTTTTATACATTTTACCATAGTATGTCTTGATAATACCAAATAAATATAAAAAAACTAGTCACTGACATTCCTTAAAGAAAATTAAACTGGATTCCCACAGATTTGTTCAGGAAAAGCATGAAGAAACAACTCCCTGAAAAGAACCAAACAAACAAGGATATCATCATTTAGTACAGTAAAGGTCAATTCAAAGTGTTGAACTCAAGGGAAAAGCTTGAAAGAAATTAAGCAAATTTGAAATTCTTTGATCTCTGTGGGAGCTGCAAATTCTTGATGGATAATACCTCTAATAAAGAATGTTCCAGACAATAAGTTATGTTCTGACCATTAGCAAATACACATATTTGAACTCTCACAGATAGAAGTATTCCATTATAATGTAACAAAGCATATTCTCCGCATGGTGTTTCTCATGCATTAAACATGACAGTGTAATGATTTGTGCAGTGCTATTTCTGTAAAATTATGAGCTGCACATTCTCACTGAATCAGTCCATGTCCTCTTCTTCAAACTTTCAAAATGTGTGCCAGCAGCTGTTTTGTTGAGAAACTCTCAAGCCTTTTTTTTTTCCTCTACAAAACCAGATACTTCTCATTATTAGAGCAAATGCTTAAAACGTGACTAAAAGTGGGAAAATACTCTCCTGATTTAGTATCTCTTGGTGACTTTCAGAGTTTGTGTGATAAGAAATCTTGTATAAATTGTGGACTTTGTACAACTTTAAAACAGCCTTACAATATATGATATTTGATTGGGGCTTCTTTTGCCAGGTTGTACCATATTACCTTGAATTTTATCTAGGTCACCTTACTTCTACAAATCAGTGCTTATAGATACAAAGAATGGGAACTGGAGACAGGGTTTGTATTTTTATCCAAAATATTTATTCAAATTTGGTATAACATACTATGTATAGTAAATTATTTCCCAATATTTTAAATAATAATTATTGATTGCCTAAAAAGAATCTATTTAAGAATCAAATTTAATTTTTAGGCAGTAGCACATTTATTAATGATGAAAAGAACTAGAAGGAGGGGATGCCAACCAAGATCTGGCCTTTACAGATGAAAACAGCTTTTATGCGAAGTGAAGTATGCAACACTATAAACATAGGTTAAGACTCTTAAACACATCAAGATAAAAGTTATATTTTAAATAAATTTACACCATATAAAGGAAATTAATAATTATTATATAAACTAAAAAAAAAGTCTATATACTGTTTACTAAGTGCACCGATTTTCAAAATGCTACCTGCAAACTTGCTTGCTGAAACATAATCTATGACTATATTTCACATCGTGACAAGGCAAACTTCCTAACTTCTTTGATATCAGTTTAACTCCACTCTAATTCTGTTTGAAGCTAAATGTTGATTCATGTTTTTTTCAAAGCTGACTCTTTTTAAAGATGTCTATCCTTGAACAGCCTACTGACACATCTAGCAGAGTCACATGAATGCAGATGGAATTCTCCCTGAGCAGGCATGCTTAAATGGAAAAATCAGCATTTTTAAATGTTTGCAAGATCACTGGTAAGATGTCTTCTGCATTTAATGTAAATATGTCCTCTTCAAAAGAGCAGCAATTTAACAAGGGTAAACTAACCACTTGACTCAATATGAGCTCATACGGTCTGAATTTAGCACTATAGTCAGGTTAAGATTTTCCTCACAGTGTGATAAATACTATTTAATCAGCTATTTTAATCATCATGTTAGCTCATTAGAAATAATAGTTATATTTTCTTTTCTCTAAGTCTTTTTTAGCTGTTCATTCCATTATGAAAATAGCTACTCCAGTCGAAATTGATATTTTCTCAATATAGGTTTTAACACATTTATGCTTATAAAGCACTGACAACAAATTGCTATGAGCTACACTAGCAAAACCCAATTGTTTTTAAAAATGGTGACAAATATTTCTACAATTTGTCTTGTACAGCTAATACTTTGGCTTGTACAACAGACTTTTTTCTCCTCTTTACTTAAGAAAACATCAACAAAATATGATAGAATATCCATCATAACCTGATTTTGAAATATGGTCTCTGAGTTTTCTTTTTAAAACCAGAATCTAACTTGCCCAAAACAGAAAAAGAGACATGAGATATTCTAACCAGTCCAGAAATCTTGATCAAAGACATCTACAGTAACCTTAATCTCTAGATCCAAAATGTGCAAAGATGATGATCAAATCCTCGTTAGCTTATTTAATTCTGTAGGTTTCAGAGAATAGAACTGGAATTTTAATGTCAATTATCAGCACTGGTTAATTTTAACACTTCCCAGTTTGTCCTCAAAAAATGTGTGTCAGTTTCCTTGCATAATTTTGGTTTAGTTCAGCTGAAGAAAGGACCATCTAATACACTTCCTGCCAAGGTAGAAGTTTGGACTGTTATACACAGTTAATTTTCCAACTTTAAGACTGAGAGTTGAATGGAAAACAATCGCATGTGCCGCCATTCCAGGGTAAATAGAGTTATAGTCTAAATATACTAAATATATATCTAGTGTACACAATTCCTCCTATTCACCAGCCTGCTTTTACAACAGGGTATGTCTGAGCCATAACAATCTGGGACACCCTAAAGTAGCATGATAAGACTCCAGCCAGAGCTTCGCAATAGCGTAAGATTTACATCTATCCTTTGACGTATCTGCCAGCCCTGTATATGAGAGATACTGTCATATATGCAAAATGGAACTAGATAGACACATGGGCAACCTAATAAAGTTCAACCGAGTTCAAATAGCAATTCAACTTCTCAAATGTCGGTGTCTGCTTTACTGTGGCCTGAATAACTCAAATAATAAGGTATATCACAGAATTACAGAATTGTTGAGGTTGGAAGGTGCCTTGTGAGATCACCTAGTCCAACCCTTTTGTTCACACAGGGTGATCCAGCACAGGTTGCCCAGAATCATGTTCAGATTGGTTTTGAGTATCTCCAGAAATGGCAATTTCACAACCTATCATGGAAAAATGCTCTAGTGTTTGACGACCCACACAGCAGAAAGCTTTTTCTTGCATTTAAGTGAAACTTTCTGTATTTTCAGTTGTGGCCATTGCCTGTTCTCCTGTCAATTGGCTGTACTGACAAGAGTCTGGCTATCTCTATTGTATAGCATCAGGTATCTGTACATATTAATAAGATCATCCTGCGACACCTCTTCCCCAGGCTGAATAGTCCCAGTTCTTTCAGCTTCTTCTCATGTGCAAGAGGCTTCAATCCCTTAATCCTTCTTGTATTGAAGAGCCCAGAACTGAACACAGCATTCAAGATATGTCTCTCCAGTGCCGAGTAGAGGGGAAGGTTAACTATCCTTGACCTGCTGGCAATGCTCTACAAAAGGCAGCTCAGTACACTGTCAGCCTTTGCTGCAAGTGTACACTGCTGTCTTCTGCTCAGCTTGCTGTTTACCAGGACCCCGAGGTATTTCTCTGAAGAGCTACTTTCCACCTGGTTTTATATGGGTTCCTGACGTTATTATTCTCCAGGTGCTGGACTTTGCACTTCCCCTTGTTGAACATCATGGGATTCCCCTCAGCTCTACTCTTCATCCTGTCAAGGTCCCTCCAAGGAGCAGCAGGACCTTTGTTGTATCAGACACTTCTCACACTTTTTTATCATCTGTGAACTTGCTGGGGTTCACTCTGTCCTACGGTTCAGATCATTAATGAAGGCATCAAATAGTTTTGGCCCCAGTACCAATCCCTGGGGTACACCACTAGTTACTTGCCTCCAACTGGTCTTCATGACACTTATCATAACCTACTGGACTCAGGTGATAAGCCAGTTTTCAGTCTACATCACTGTCCACCCATCTAACCTGTGATTTGTTATCTTGTCTCTAAGGATGTTATTGGAAACAGGGTCAAAGGTTTTACTGGAATCAATGTAAAGAACACTTACTGCTCTCCTGTTGTCCTCCAAGTTAATAACTTAATTGTAGAATGCTGGTTAAACATGATTTCCCCTTTGTAAATCCATGCTGACTATGTCCAATTATCTTCATGGCCTTCATGTGTTTGGAGATGGTTTCAAGGACTCCTTCACCTTCCCTGAGACTGAGGGGATTGACTAGCCTATGGCTCCTCAAATCTTCCTTTTCACCCTTCTTGAAGAACATTTCACACTCAAACACTTGAATTTGCATGTCTTAATCTGTGTCTGAATTTCACTACAGATGTAAAAAATTGCAGGAAAATCTAGCAAAGTACACAGGGAATAAATCTGGTTATATAGCCCCCAAACAGTATAACCTCTGAATTTCATTAAATAGGTTTTCATTACAAGGCATGTTTTATATTTAGTTAATATTTGTCAGGCCTGAAAGCCATGAGGCAGAAATTGCTACCATACTCTACTGCTACATAACATCATATAACCTGTACCCAAATCCGTGTAAAATATTGTTTGGGAAGCAGAGAAACTCCAGTCACACTAATACACAAAGAATTGCCTAGGAACCTTTCAATTGCATGTCTTTAGGTTATCTGCATAATAAAGCCTTTCACTCTCTTACCAGCAGTATGGCTACCCTTAAAGCATAATGAGTGGGAAAAAAACACGAGAAGATTTATTCCAAATTTAAATAAAAATACAAGACACTAGGATCCTTCATTTGGAGTCTTGATTGAAATCTTTGTACTGCTGCATGTTTATATGTGAAACACATTTTCTCGATAAACATTGAAGCAGTGCCTCTTTGTTTCCCCCTTAGAACAAAAAAAAAGTAAAAGGAAAATTATTCACTTGATCTCTTTACTCCAGCATCTGATTTTAACAAACCACAAAATTTCACAGTGCTCACTGGCACCCTTGAGAAATTATCTTCCTCCCTGGTACTGGTACAGCTTGGAGATCACATCTTCATGGGATCTGAAGCACGTGATTGGTGCCCTCAGGTTTTATGGTTACTTACGTCTGCAGAGACTATTATCTGTCAAGTAACATTGCACTTTAAGCTATTCTTTTTTCAATAAAAGTTGCAGCCTTGGTCTTTAAACCAATTGTTAGCATGCTGTATATTCCGCCTGCACCCTCCGCAGTGGCACACACATTGTCCTGAGCATTTGTACACAGCTTTAGTGTTCTTTTCCAGAGCACAAACTGTGAAGCCATTAATGAATTACATGACCTCCTTAAAGGAGGTAGGCCAAATTGCACCCTCAAATACACAGCCTAAACTTTCACTGGTTGTACTCTCTGTAGATTCAATGGGAGCTGATCTCAGATTTGTATCTGAGGGCAGAACGTGACCCAGTGCATCCATTAACTGGCCTTAGTCTGTATAGCTCTTTATCAATTTCGGGAGGAACGACACAGATTAATGGATGGAGAATGAAAGTGAAAAAAACAAGGTTCTTAAAGGTTTCTGACGAGCTGGGAAACAGAATACAACAGCTTGAAAAAATATGCAGAAAAATGCTTAAATATTTAAAAGGTTAGTAAAGCACTTCTCATAGTCAACATTTCTAAATCTAAAAATAATTATTTTATCTTATTTTATTACTATTATATTATAATATTATTAAAATTACCTTTCTTATATTTTGGCTCAGGGAGAAAATTTCAATAAGGTTAGGAATCTTTTCTTGGACAACATATAAGGATTTGTCTCAGAATGGCTTGGGTTGGAAAGGAGTTTAAAGATCATCTATTTGATATTTATCATCTAGTCTTGATGGATTTGGTTCTATTTATTTAAAGTAAAATAGCCAGCATGTGCTGCAGTTACTAAACCTTGTAAGGATTCAAAATTAAAATTCAAGGGTAAGTTTAACTGCTTCATATAAAATAAAAATATCTTTAACATAAGGTTTTAACAAAAAAAATAGGTAGCTTAGTGGATCCAGGTTTCTAACAGAAGTGAGTCTGAGTTATATTCTGTGCAATCCGGGAGAGTTTAAAGCAGTTTCTTGCAAGGAGATTGCCCTAATAAAACGTTAAAAGAATAACAGCACGTTTTGTGCACTTCAGTCTTCTGAAACATTTAGCACTGTAAAATCTAGAGAACTGGTTACAATCATGAACCCAGACTGATAATTCTGAAGGTGTTCAGGAGGGACATTTGGATAACCTGCTTAAGTGCTCAGATGAGCACTTTGTTTGGAGGACTGAAGTTAGATGATTTGATCCCTCAGGGGTCACCACGGAGACAAATAAGCAGTTGTGCAAAAACACTTCAAAAACTTCCCTCTCACCCATTCTTGGGTCAAGCCTTTAAAGCAGTAAATCTTGGAGCAATAAACTGACTTGTGCATTCATATTATGACACAGTGAATTATTTCAGAGACCTGACCTAAAAAACTAGTCCCTGCTCGTCCAAATGGAGGGCCAAAATGGGAAACGATAAACCCCAGCAAACTGGGGACCCCATCAAAACCACAGAGTTTGAGTTTATGTCTTTAGCTCCCCTCTCCCAGGGTACATTGTCCCCCACACTTTTCCAGAGGCAGGCACATAAGGCTCCATTTTCTTGCAAAAGGGAGAGGGATCAGGATGTGCTGAGGCTGAGCTTTGCTTCAATGCCCACCGCTGCACTAGGGGAGTGCTCAAGCAGGGAAAGCAACCCAGCAGAAAAGATCTCTTACACTCCTTGCCAGGAAAAATGTGAGGCTGCATGGTGACTCAGTGGCCCTACAGTAGCTGCTGGTTGGCAAAATCCACCCATCTTGTTTTGCCGTTTTTGTTATACTACACTTCTATTAATTCTGAATGAAATAAATACCTGTAAGTTGCGTATTCCACAGATGATTATCTACCTTTCAGGCAGTATAAAAGTTCACAGGAAAACAGGACAGTCCTCATCTGTCTTACAGCATAGTCTTGAGTTTTCTGTTGATGAGATGCAATGCTTTAGGAAGTTGCATCACAACATCAGCACTGAACATCTACAGGAGATGTACACCAGGCATGAATATTGTCACTTAGAAAGATATTGGAAATAGGATTGCATTGAGTTATCACAGATTCTAAAAAGGTTGCTCAGGTCCTTAATGCCCTCTCAATAGCCACACAGCATTATTCTCCATAAAAGGGAATAAACAATGTAAAAATTTAAAAAAAAAAGAAATTGCTTTACCAAATTATTGCAGAGTGGAGGTTTAGCCATTATCCTTGACAAAAAAGCATCATCTACTTTAATAGATATTGCTGACAAGTATTTCATATCAATTTTTTTATTCTTACTAATTTGAACAAAACATTTACCACATCCCATTATATTTAAACCTTCACCAACATTTGAATTTTAAGGAAACAAAGCATCATTACAGCCTTAACAACCTGTCAAAAATAAAGCAACACCAATTTAGTTGTTTCTGGGGATTGTGCTCTAAGGGAAAAAAGAAATATTTAAAAGCTTGTTATATAATGCATGTGGCTCAAGGTTTATATTTTCTGGTTTCAAACATAAACATTTTCTAAGAAACATTCATGTATTAAAGTATTTTCAATAGAATTACTGCCTTCAGTTTGTTTTCGCACAAAATATGAGACTCTTCTCAAGTTAATGGATAAATTTGCTCATCTCTTTCTTTATTATCAGGCAAAGATAAATAAGTCTTTTTCATTCAATCTGCTGAGATAACTTGTGCCCATGCCGAAAGGTGATCTGTTCTAATCAACTTCGTGAAGTCTGATGGAATTACACTGAACATATTTCATACCTGACACAACTACAGAATGATACAGTTCAGGACAAACATTGGTGACCTGAATAATACATGACAGACAGATGACCGGGTGAGAAAAGTAATTTTTCACCTACACCACTTGAGTTTCTTTATTAAAGGCTGAGACATATTTGATGGAAAGAAGGCTGCTTTGCCAGCTAAAAGCTGGTGTGTTTTATTAATAGCTCAGTCAGTATTCCCTTGCCATTTTACTACTTGAAACATTATTTTGACAATAAAATACTACATGTATCTAGTTTGCATGGAAAGTACCACCAACACTGTTAAAAAGAAAAATGAAGATTTAAGAAATTAAAGTTCTTAATTATTTAACTTTTAATTCTTAATAGATGCACATGCCTTAAAATCAGAGTAAAAATTATCATGAGGGAGAAAGGGGTTCTTGAAATAAAACAACTACATAATCACAGGAGAATATATCAAATATCTGTAAATGGGTAGAAATTATCTTTCCCATGAGCTTGCAAGTAGATACAGTGCATTTGAAAAGATATTTCCTTTTTATAAAAGTCAAGTAAATTTGGACTCAACAATAGAATTTTGTTTATAAGACTTAAATAATGTTTTGTCAAGGAAGGTTAAAGTTAGGATAAACAATAATATCTTAGAAGTTGGCCCACAAAAACGTGGATTGCCTCAAATATTTCTGTGTTTGAAGCCATACCAAGTTTTACTTTTGGCTGTATATTTCCTCTACAGACAGCAGCCAGGAAAAATTGTTTTCCACAAATTCATAGTGTGTGACACCAATGATTCCAAAGGCTAGACAGAGACCACATGCTCACATTGTACTAATGACTTTTGTTTCATCAATTTAATAAGTGGGGCCATTGCACATATCACTGCTATCAGGAACTCTCAATAATCTCTTTTCTGTGCTCAAAGAAGTTTAAAACTTTAACTGATATCTCAGAAAATTCTTGTGTTGTTGTTTGACTTGCTGTAACAGAAGAACACACTATATATATTTAAACTACATTTCTTCAGTTCTTTTTTTTTTTTCTATGGTAGCCTTTTGAAGCTAATTGAATGCACATGTCATACTGAAAATAGTCTAGAAGCTGCTATAAGTTTAAATGTGAATATAACACTGATCATGGACCTAGCAAGCAAATATCACTATCTAGTCATAAATATTTCACTTGAAAGAATAAGAGCTTGCTCCTTGAGACTGGAAAAGGCACAAAAAGTTTACCTGAAAGAAATAAAACTGAGTATGCAGTGTATGATATTGGACAGGTTTTTCTAACATTAGAAGTGCTACATATTTATGCAACATTTACAAACATCTTTAAAAGTATAATGCTTCATCAAATTCACAATAAATTAGACCCAACAGTAATCAGAAGTTATCCTAGATCTGCAAATAGCTTTAGAATCCTCTGCTTTTCTACATAAAACTATATAACACCAACACCCTTTTTCACTCAGGAAGATCAGCTTTTCAAACTTTATTATAAAGTCTTGACTTTTCAGACATGAGTAGAAGAGCCACAAAGAAATTATTTCCTCTCACATTCCTGTAGTGCCTTTGTATATCCTAGCTACAATACAGATTCCTTCATGTAAGTAAGCCTCATTATCTCTGACAAAGCCCACAGGCCCTCCTAATTTGGATCAGTTTAGCTAAAGCTGAAGAAGGGGTCTTTTTAAGCATAATATATTACCTGACAAAAGTTGCACAGATATACTTTCCCAGATTGTTTCAACAGCTGTTTGTAACAATATTTATTAGGCCAAAAAGATCATGATCAATAATGTTGTGTATTATTGACATCTTCAAGATAGTTTTCAGAATATTCAAGATATCTTCAAGGTAATATTCAGAATAGTATTTTAGAACACAAACTCTTGTTGAGAGGAGATAGACAGCAATGCTCAAATGCTGAGAGGGTTCTCCAGACCCAGGACAGCTACTGGGAAACCAGTGACAAAATCTTAGTTAGGGATTTTCAAGCTAATGCAGAATATAATATCTAAAAGATCCCAATGGTTTTCTGAATGAAAACTTGAGCCTAAATCTCCTGCATCCTCAGCATAACATCACACAGATGCACAAACACACACTTTTAAGTCAGAGAAGGAGACTGTTGGATAACCTTTTTTTATCACAATGACACAAGAAAATTAAAACCTAAATTGTTTCAAAAAAAAAGAATTCACCTGCTTCTGTATATGTTCCTGTCACTGCTTTAGTTAAACAGAGTGAGGTACAATTTTAAACTTTTGTAGCTTTGGCAGTTCTTACCATAGCAGCCATGCCATTATGGACTACTGTTTTTCTGAATTGAACAGAGATTCTTCATTGCAAAAAATTATCAACACAAGAAAATTTTATTGGTGAAAATTAGGCCTAATTCCTTCTCAGCTATATACAGATTTCTTCTCAATTTGAACACTTCTTTCTGGAATGGTATATTTAACGTATGTTTTTCCATGTGAACAAACCTGAGGTTCATTAATTGAGCTTTAGAGAGTTTGCAACAGCAGCAACTAAGCTGAGATGTCTATGAGTTCCTGCAGGAATCAAAGAAATCTGGCATCAAGCCTTCATGCCCAAACACGGGTTAAAAAAAAAAAAGCAAAACTTTCCTAGTGATCTTTGAAAGTCAATTTTTTTTCCTACTGTGAACAATGAATTTATATATACAGAAGAGATATCCAACTTCCTGTGAAGTAGATAAGCTATATTGCATTATACTCAGTAGCTGGACAGAAAAAATAAATTTTAAGTTAAAAATTTCTGGAGAGCAATTTGAGGACCAAGCAGAAAGGATCCTCTGATCAAACCAGTCCCAGAGGCATCCTGTAGACAGTCCTGGTGTAAAGTATGGTTTCAGAAGGACATGTAGTGATAGAAGGGAAAATTGATTTAAACTGACTGAGGGCAGGTGTAAATTAAGAAAAAATTCTTTACTCAGAATATGGTGAGGCACTTGAACAAGCAGCTCAGAGAAATTGTGAATGCCACACTCCCCAGTGTTCAAGGCCAGGTTGGATGGGGCTCTGAGCAACCTTATATAGTGGAGGGTTCCCTACCCATGGCAGGGGGGTTGGAACTAGATAATCTTTAAAGTCCCTTCCAACCCAAACAATTCTAAGATTCTATGATGTGAAAGCATAGCTAAAACAATAAAACATATAGATTTACAAGTGTAAAAAAATGCACCCATTGTTTCTATTTTTAATATTAGTCGTATACCTTGGTGTTCCAGTTGGATAATAAAATGTCCACTGGGCATTTGGACATGTCTTTCCTTCCACTGTTTTCACTTTGGCTTATGCTGGTCACTATTTAGTAGCTGCAAAAATGCTTCAAGTCACAAGGAAGGCTGTTTCCACCTTTCATTAAACATGGTGCTGCACTGTTCCAAATGTAATCTATAAATCATTCTCTGTGCTACAGCCATTAGCTGCAAAGCTATATCTGTGCTATCATATTCTCATCACATAATACCAATAGTCCCAGCATATTACCATACAGGACATAGTCCCCAGTTGAAGTACAAGGAACAGTCCCCCACTCCTTCTTCACATGATGGGATTCAGCCCAAGACTCGTAGAGGTTTCAAGTTTTTGTTTATGATACAACTTCATTTATGTTACTGAAGATCAAGTTCTTCTGATTTTGTATCAGAAGCAAGAATAATATTATTATAGACAAAAGTTCAGGTTATTGTAATTAAAACTCTCCACCTGGAGATGGAAAAAAATTTTTTTTAAATGTTCAAAGAACATTTTGTGCCCTTTCCTCCTGTTGATCAGCAAGATGTAAGAGTCTGTTACCATATAGTTACAAGTTTAAAGACTTGTCTTCAACAAGTGCTGAGATCTTCAGAGTATTCCACTTTACAAGTAGGCTTAACAGACTCCAATATGGAACAGTGGCTGAACCTCATTTCTCGAGATACTTCAGTGCTTTTTTGCTTGCATGGTATAGTTTAAAGCTGTTAAACAGTAGCAGTGAAGAGCTTCATCCAGAGTTTCTCTTAGTAGAAGTAAGCTTATTTTCCAGGCTACTATTCCTTTCTTTTGATTTTCAGTTTTCATTTTTATTCCTTTTCAGCTCTAGATTTGGGGTTTACTGACCTTTACTGTTATGCACTACCAAGAAACCCACTTGTGCTTTGTACCAGAGCCCTAAATAGGAAGGACCTGTGTTATAGATTCTTTAGCCACACCTGTGGACATTTTAACCTAACCAGTAGCTACTTACACAACCACAGGGCAATTGTCTAGCTAAAAGTGATTCAGACTAAACAGTGGGCGACAAAATTGTCTCTTAAGTCTGTCTTCATCAGCTCAGTGGAGAAAAATCAAACCCCTTCACTCCTCCTTTATATAAAACATCAAAATGCTTAAAGGCTTTCAATATTCAATCAATAGATACAATCTAACATGTAAAGCAAGAAAAATAGTAACAGTAGATGCTCAAAGAATACCAAGTACATTATGCAAACTTTTCATCAAAACACTTGCCAAAGAAAATCACAATCTTTTCCAACAAAATTTGTAATTCCTGCTCCTAGAGTTTGAAGAATGACATTCTCTTTGCTGATACAGCCTTTGGTCTTTCTAGCTGCCCTCAATCTATACTAAGCAAGCAAATAAAATTAAAATTACAAAAAGTAAATGAATAAAGTAAATTTTCCATTTCCATTTCTCCTAGAGGGATTCATGTTACATATATTTGATGTTTCTTCTCTTCTTAGGAATTAGCTTTCTCTTCCTGATTTCTTCCTCCCAAGAGTAATGTTCAGATTACTGCATGCCCACATTCAAGAAAGAAAATCTAACCCATAGTATAAATTTCTACAGGCAGAGAAGTTATCCCCATAGTGCATGTCATGCCATACAAACTCTCTTTTCTCTTTTCATACCACTTTTGGTAAACATAATTTTAATTCTATTAATTCTGCCATTTATAATGAAAGCATTCTCTTCTGAGAAAGGATATAAAACTAACTACTAATACAGGGGGCTAGAGACCAGAAAAAAAAGAGGAGAAAGAGGCTTAGAACAAAGAGGTTAGGCTTTTAATCATGATGAGGATATCATTCCTAAAATTGTAAATGTCAGAGATTATTAGCAAAAGAAAATAGAAAAAGCTCTGATTAATTAACAATTTTTAAAAAAGGCAGCTATTTAAAGAAAGAGTTAAATTTTCATTTGTTTACATTGTGGGCCAAATTATGCTTCCTGATGCAGTTCTACAGGCTTCAATGAAGTCAATAAATCAAAGTAACATCCCAACATAACTTACACCAGAAACTGACCCCTTGAAATCTATTGCCACTTTAACCTTCTTCTCTCCTTTTGACAATTAACTATAATTGCAAGAATGTAAAGACAACTTGCACATTTGAATGCGAACAAAATCACTGCAGAAATAAAATATATATTTGTATTCATCTCAAATTTGATAAGGCAATGTAAAAGTACCACATAAAATCCCTACTTAATAAAACTTCATTCTGAAGAAAGGCTCCTTCTCCCTTTTTTATCAATGCCTCAAAGTGTCTTGTTGATTTAATGGAAAAAACACCACAGAAACCATTTAGCTTTGCAGACTGCCTACCAAAGGTGCACAGCTCCTACAATTCTTTCTGTAAAATGTTCTGCTTCCATTTTAGAAACGGTAATTTTTTTCTTTCTTTTTTTCTTTCTTAAAATTTTCTTTTCTTGTTTCCCTAAAATCTTGTACTCCCCTGATATTTAGAAGCCTATTCTTTATTTTCTTGTTCAAAATAATCATGATTGGAATTGGCCTAAACCCAGAAACGATATTGACATCAATGAATTGGTGGAGGAGGTTTCACAGCACACTTTAAGCCCTCTCCCTGTCGCTTAATACAAATATGCCATTCAGAACACAGTAAAGCTTTAGGCCACCATGATAGCAACACACCAGTATATGCTGATTTCTCTGAAGAATGCTCCCTTACACAGGCCAGACTTCTTCCTTAATTACTTTGTAAAAATAAGGTGGTTTTTTCTTTTTACTAAAAACGGAGCACAGCATCTGGCACTTTTTATATGCCTTTTCCAAAATTCAGAAGGTTTCTATCATCTGATGTTCAATATCCACAGTTCATCCCTGTCTCAGATACTCTCATTTCTTCATAATTTTATTATTTTACTTTCATCCTTATGTGTATAATTTTCTATTTGGTACTTAATAAATTTTATTCGGCTTCTACTACTTTCAGTGTTAATATTATTCAGTTCTCCATGATATTCTGTGCTTTTCCTTTGGCATGGTCTACCAACATTCAGAAATCCTCAGATTTCCTCAGCATACTGGGATTATTTTTGCAGGCATGAACCAAAATATTTACTTAAATCAGGCCCTTGAAAAACACAAATAGTAGGTTCATGGCATCTTTAAAACGAACTCTTTATTCTTAAATTCTTTGCTTTTTCCATGCAACCTTCAATCCTCCTGTAAAATTTAATCAGTACGTCCTCAAGGCATCCAGCTCCTCTTTCTTCTTGCAGGAAGGTTTCATCAGCAGAGCTCTTTGTTTCAGTACTCAGGTCTCATAATCATGCCTTCTCCCAGAGATTTCATCTTCGCATAGCACTTTAAAATGTTCACAGTCATGTTCTGCAACACTTTTAATCCCCTCAAATCAGAACCTAGTCCTTCTGGAGATCTCATTGTCACAGAATAACTTACTCATAGCCAAAACTTACCCCTTAAATATATATTTTTGGTATTAGTTAGAGATGATACCACACCAACAACTTTCCTTTAGGCCAGATCTCTGTAGAGGGAAAATCACATCAGGCCTAATCTCTTTGCTTTAACCAGAATGGTCTTGCACATGTCTTCTGTCTTCTCTGCCAAGGAGCACGGGAAAGACTGGACAATGGACTGAGCTGTCAGTGAGGGTCTTTCAGTGTCCATCCCCACACTTCTTATGCACATGTCATGGAAATTAGATTTCTTCATAGACTCATTCTACTATTCACTGAGAGAATTGATAAAAAATTTCAACCAAGTTCCAGCAAAACTGTATTATTTGAGTTGCACAGATCGTGGAAAAGATCTGAGATTCTTTTTTCCTATGCTCTTCTGTTTTTGTGGATAGAGGGTTATGTGATTTTGTGCAAGTCCAGTGTTTAAGACAACAGACACATTTAAACTGTATATTTGAAGTGATTCATAAGTAAAGTTATATAAATGTCACATTATAATGAAGGAATTCTCTATCCACAGAAAAACACATGGGTATATTCAGAGAATATACACTTCAGAAAAACTCTTCTGAGCAATATGGTGGTTAGGAGACCAGAGTAAATATGGAATTTGCAATATCATAAAAAAGGGAAGGAAATATATACATTGGTGAAAATAGCTACTTTTCCAAACATTTATTCTAAAAATAAATTTTATTTCTGGTAAGATTTTCCTAAAATTATTCTTGAATATTTTATCACTGAGGTACGCTAAGGAGAATTATGTGAAAGCTAGGGTCACTTAAACATTTATTTATTTCCTATCCACAGGACAGACAATGGCAACACCCATTCCACATGTTAGCTGGAAATGTTTCTGTTTGAGGAAATATTTGCTTAATTTTATGAGCTGTAGCTACATTGTTAATTCAGATCTGCTTCATAAGTTTCCAGGATAAGTGGTCACCTCAGGCTAATACTCTATGCTGTAGGTCTAGTAAAAGTACAGCTTTCCCCTATACTATACCTGCCAGCTCTCAACCTTTTCATCTGATACATAGTTTTATAGAAGTACTTCTAGTCACAGCATAAGGTCTTGTATTTATCTCAACCTGTAATTCATCACCTCCTCTTCTGCTGCATGTCGCTTTTCATGCGTTTCCTGGATATCCCATTTTAAAACCCAGCACACACAGAAAGAATGTAGATTTTTTAGCTTAAAGGAAGAAAATTTCTAATTAAGAGGTGCAAATCCTTCTGTTCCACATATTTTTAAAAAGGGGTTAGAGCCAACACTCACAATTTTCCGAGAACTACCCCTCCAGCTACTGTGTGTACTACATAAGGGAGTAGAGCCAGTTTTAGCCACTTATGAAACTCAGTGTATTTGCAGAGGGGCCAAATACAACAATCAACTGTATGAACTACAGAAACATTCAGCAATCCAGTGGTGAAACAGCTGGATTTGAGCCATTTTTCCATAAAAATGTAATGAGAAGTAGTGTGACTTTTACTCTTTACACTCTGAGCTTGCAGAAGTTTCCTGTGGCTATTTTCTTTATTTAAGAAATTTTAAAAATAAAGTTAAAAATCCCCAGAAATAGAAACCGCACCAGTAAGTCAGTAGCTACTTATGACAATGGGAAGCTCTTTCATGCAAAAAGTATTTTTGAGAAGTTAAATGATTGTCGCTATGACAGACATACAATTTCTACCTCTCTTTAACTAGATTAAGATGAAAAGATGACAACATATAATTTTTTTTTCTTCTAATCTGAAGGAAACAGGAGGGTCCCCTGACTTTGGTTAGGTCCCAGCACCTGAGCCTGGTTCACCACAATGTATTTGTCTACTTAACACAGCTAAAGTCAGTGAGAGTATTGTAACTGTAAAACCTGAAAACATAGGTGGGTAAAAAATCAGAAAAGTATTGAAATCCTTTCTCCTCCAACACCTGGATTTCTTCTAAAATCTCCAAGGAATAACCCTTTTAATTCTCTTCATGACGATAATTTATGTTGACATGATATGTCTTTCTTCAACTCTAGTGAAACCTAAGCTACTAATTAAAAGCTTCTTCTCTTCCCCCAAATTCAACAAAGCTGAACTGGCAGTATTAAGATTTCAACGGGAATACACAGTGAATGTAACAGAAAAACCAAAAGGTAGTGTGCTCCCAAAATTAAAAAAAACACCAAAAACACAGACACAAAAAGACTCCTGCAATGACAGAGCAACATGGGAACTGCTATTGTGGCATGACACAAGATTTTTGAAATTGTTCTATGTTAGGCAATTGATGTTGGCCTGTATTTGTTACATTCTTTTTACAACCAAGCTCCTGATACTCAACTTTAAGAAGAAAGAAGACATTCGAAAGTTCCCTCAATTCAGAGCAAAAAAGTAATCATAGATTTTGTCAGTTTCAAAAGCAAGCCCCAAGATCAACGCCTTTCAAAACATGTCAAATGATTTGTCTGTCTATGGTTGAATCAAGCCATTCTTTTAATTTGTTTGATCTTTTTTTATTGTTTGGACAGCAAAACATGAAAGATTTAATGCAGTTACACCTGCCAGACTTACTAGCTTTACAGAGCACTTGCAATTCATTTTAGCTGTAGGTTGACCAAATGTCATCATTTGCTCTACTTGAGATATATTCCATCAAATTACACAGTCATATAACAAAATTTGAGATTCAAAGTACTTTCAGGTATTTTTATTCTGAGGGAGCAACGCCTCAAACCATACTGTCAGTCAACTATTCTTATTCTCTCTCTCCTCTCCTCTTTCCTCCACCACAACATAGCTTAAAAACATACCAGTAAGAGAAAATTATTCTCGCCCTCAGACTTCAAGACCTAACTCTGTGCATGACATGTAGCACTCAGCAATAGCAAGACCCTATAAAGGCCTTTGTTGGGACATCTGGATCAATGAAAAATCAGATGCAGTACTTTGTATTTTAAGGCTTCATGGCTGCATTAGATCATCCAGTCTTATATCCTCTTTTTAGGTGGGACCAAATACTGTATATCAAGTGCATTTAAAAATGAATAGTAAGTATATTGTCTGTGTAAGGACTTGACCTCTACTGAATTTCACAGTTACCCTTTTGATTTGTTTTCTCTGGATAGATAAGAAGTTTCAATAACACTGGGATGACAGATAATGTACATCAGTAACAACTAAAGAATCAGAATTCCCTCTGTTTTTTCTTTGAAAAACAAAAGAAAAAATTTTAATTCTTTGAAAAAGAACCCCCACATAATGGATAAGGACTGCGATTTCCAAAGTATCTCAATACACAATAGCTTCCTTTTTTGGCATCAAAAAGAGCCTGAATTTCCTGAAGAATGACACTCCTGATAAGCAATCCAAACAAAAATGCAGATGTCTGTGAGGATTCAACATGTCCACCGAAATTTCCCAAAGAGGATGAAAGAGAACATAAACAAAGGAGTAAGAATGAAGGAGAAGAGTTTCAAATGTCCACAAAAAAGATGGAGTTTTTTCTTTAAATTGTTTAAATCTTCAACAAAATCATTAATGAAATGAATTGGAAAAGGATGCAGGGATACAGACTACAGTGGTCTTCATGGATGCAGTGATGGCTCACATGAACAGTAACAAGAATTTAAAAAACATAAGAAAAACTGTTGAGTTGCAGTGTGACAGATGCTGCCAATACTGGCCTCTTTCAGTAGCCAGTTCAAGCTGTTAATGATAGCTAAAGCATGACCATTTATGATCCTGATAGAGGAAAAACTAGGATGAGTTATACTCATGCCCTTGCACATAAGGGTCAGACTGAAAATGATTTGGCTTAGGTGATTGTCTCTTCTGAAAATAGTAGGTTTCTAACTAAATCCTAATAATGCAAACATAAAGGCTGTTAATGTACTTATTAGCCATCACAAAATGCATTTCACATTGGATGGTTACAATACATTATATCAGCAGCAATCACACCTCTGTAATAACAGTAGCAGTTCATTTAAGAAGAGCAAGTATAGCTCTTCTTCCAACCCATTATGTGAACATGATGAATGATGATAGCACTAGACTCATATGGGAGGGAACTGGAGCTGGAAGGTGAAAGAACTGCCTTTGTAAAAAATGGACGGAGTAACACATGTATAGGCAGGCATATCTGGGTATACTCAGGTGTGAATATTTGAAAAACCACCCCAATTAAAAGATGCCTCCAAAACCAGAAAGACACAGTTTAAATTTGAAGCAGAAAAAAACCTCAAAAACAGCATATTCAATTTCAGAAATAGAAGGGGGGGGGGGAAGGGAACAAAATTGAGGAAATATTAAATGAAACATTTTTTAGCATGGAGTAGCTCCCAGCATTAGAACCAGCCACTTAAGAAGGATCAGTTTTTCAGAGTTGTCATGCTTGATCTTGGGCTCACTAAATAGTAGGTGATATTTGAACAGCATATAAGGCTGAAACCTAGGTCTTGTGCCTCAAAACTAGATGAAAACCATGCTCTTATTTAGGTAAAAATAGGTGGTTGTAATAACAACAACTTTATGGCACAACAAGTGAACAAGAAGCATAGGGCTCTTTGAATTAATAAGTATTGGCTATAAGGGTTTTGCTTTCTATTCAGAAGATGCTATAATTTACAGAGATGAGGAGGACATCAGAATGCAGAGGCTTATCTTCTGCTGTCACTGCCTCCGAAAAGTTCACGTGGCTCTGGAGGTTCATAGGGATCACAAACCTCTCCTCAGGTGAAAGGACAGTGTATATCTTACTGACAGCAGAGTGATGAGGAGCACAATTGAAACTTTGCAAGAGAAGGAAGGGGGAAAATAAACACTACTCCCACACAAAGACAGAGGTGGAGTAGCCAAGGTGGATTCTTTACGGCACTCAATGCTGCTCAGCGCTTCACTGTAATGGCATCATGTGTCAAGGCTCATTTCATACTGATTTACCTTTTCTTCCTTCCCTAATTATTTGTGCCTCTGTTGTCAAGGATAAAAGGTTAATGTTTTATAGATGATTTATGTTAATAAATATAATGCTCTCTTTGTGTAGGTATTTCTTCATACAGAGGATTTAATTCCTTGAAATGATTGTTCCACATAATCCTTGCAAAATTCTAGATAAAATTGATAAAACAACCGTTTCATTTGATAAGTTGATACATTGATGCATTAATACATTGATAAAACAACTCTCATATGCATCTGCACATATACCAAATTCTTAGCTAGTATTACCTAAACAATTAGGGTTTTTAACAGCAACAAGTACTTCACTGTGCATGGGGAATGTAATTACTTGGAAAACAAAGCCTGGAGGGAGGATACCACACTTCCTGATTTTCATATTCGGAACTGCTATATATCAGGGTATACCGTATACTAGGGGATATGCATTGTCAGGCAGGACCTTTTCCAGGAAAACTCACAGCACTGATGAACCCCAAGGCCCGAATGATTTAGCAGTGCTTCTCAAGTGACTTTGCCCTGCGGTATGGCCCTAGTTGCAGAAGGAGCTCCTATTTCACTGTCTGCCACTTGTGTCTGTCAAACGCCCACTACAGTTTACTGCAGAGTACATCTTCACCACCCAGAATTTGTAAAGAGAAATGACTCTGAAATTTGGGCAGGCTTAAGTAATTTTCTTGTGGGCATTACATTTCTGCAATACATTATATATCTGCAATTATGTGAATGAGCAGTCCTTTACAGTCTATTATTCTTTAGAACATGTATTTCAAAATAGTGTAGTGGAAACCCAAGTCATCTACTAGAAATCTAAAGAAAAAATAACGTATTTATTTTTCTCGAAGAAATAATTTATATATTTCCCTCACAATATAGGATTTAACAAGCTGTAACAAAAAAAGAAACAAAACAAAACAAAAAACCCCTAAGAGTTTGCATGCTTGTATTGGTTCTTATGCAAAATAATTTGTCGACAGAGACTGAGAACAAGGTAATATAAAATAAATCCTTCATAACTGCTTCAGCAAGTTCTGCCACTAAGTTTCACTTTAAACCTAAACCAGAAACATAAAGACATATGCCCACACAAAGGTATTGTCATCAACAACAATAATAAAAACAATATTATCTGAGACCTAAAAATTGTTGAAGGCAAAATAGCTCAAATGATTCTTAATGCCTTTCAGGCACATCTGAATCAAATAAGGTAATTATTCTTTAAAATGCTTACACAAAGTCTGATTTGCATGCTAGTAATTGCTATGCCTTGTGGCATCTAGCAATTGACACAGCAATGATTTTAATTATTGTAATTTCATCAGTATAAATACTTCAAAGTTATGCAAATAGTACCTCATAATCCACATAGACAGTTCAGAGTATTTGATTTACTAGTCTTGTAAGGCTCTTTGTCTATGCAGTTTACTCTCAGATGTGACTGTGCATTGCAATTGAAGCCTTTCACTCACATCAAAGCTCTAAATCATAACAAGATGAGCTAATTTTACAAAGACTGACACTTCAAACATTAACTTGCAAATACAATTATAAGATGAAATATATAAAGGACTTTACTAGGATATCATCTGGCATGGATACCTGCAGCTAATCATATCTAATGTTTTCTATGACAGTGGTAAGCAATGATATTGCAAGGCCAAATGCCTTGGTGTGAACAATTACAAACAGTCACTCTTGCTTCTGAACAACTCCATAAAAATACTTCATCCTGTTCTACCATTTAAAAGTTGTGTATTCGAAGTATATTTAAAAAAATACAAACATAGCCAGTTTTTTTAATAGCGATGGCAAAACACAGTTCTCACTACTGTTTCTGATATGGAAAAAGAAGTGTATCACAGGTAACATTTTCATGTCAATAATAATGCAAAATACATCAGAGTGAATGCATCTAAAATCATTATTTATGACAACTGGGGGGGGGAGATTGTGTTGTCATCAACTTGTCTTTTATTTACAGAAACCTTTCCAAACCCATGCTTCAGGCCAGATGTTTAGATGCTATAAATCACAGCTTTCGATAAATTTTAGACATTTAAACACAGCTATCTCCCTTTAGATACCAAGTTCTGTGTCAAAATCACAAACAAAAAGTTGAATATCCATAACAAATCTGAAAACCAGTGTTGACCATCAATATTTACAAAACTGTCCCTAATACTTGTTTTACAGAGGAGTTGAAGTATAGGGCTAGTTTTCCCCATTTCAAGATCCACATATGCTGAATGAGAAAAGAATCAGACCTGTTGCTTTTTCTTTCTTTCAGCTGGTTTAGTTTACAGCCTACCCTGAAGATCAGAGGTAAACAAAATTGGAAGATCACCTACAAAGAAAAAACTTCAGAGGTGTTCCGCATGCACAGGTAACTTGAAGGGACTTCGATGCCTGACCTAACACAAGAAGTATATGCTGAGAGAATGTGATCATGGCCAGAGGTAATTCACTAAATAAGGATATACTGGGCAGTTTAAGCTAGAAATGACATTACAATCAGAGATAAATTTTCAATAACACAAAACTACAAAAGCAGTTTTACAACTTCTTTATAAAAACTGCCATTGAATTTCTTTGTTTCTTATTGATTGTACAATATTTATAATTTAATCTTGTAAAGGAGAATGTTGAAATAGAAAATTGGGAAAATGAAGACTCTCAATATGAAGAAATAGCCTTTATATAAGTAAACTTCATTTGGGAAAACAGATCCGAGCCAAATTACGAGGAAAGCCTGTTTGGAGAAGGTATATAGGGTGCAATTAACTCTCACACTGAAAGAATGAGAAAAGAGCTGATGAAAATATAGGAGAAAAGAGATTAAAAGCAAACTTTTTTTTAAATGCAGCGTGTCTTTAAAAGGCAGAAATCACTGTCTCAGAATTTTTTAAAGGCAGATGTAATAAATGGGCTAAAAAAAATTACTAATTTATAGAAAAGAGGACTGTCCAAATGTATAAACACTGGCTAGGATTCAAAGGCTGACCCAGGAGGTCCCTGAGGGACTAAGTGCTGGAACTAGAAAAATACTTCCTCCATAATCACCATTTCTCTTTTACTTGTGAAGTATTTGCTACCGGCCACTGTCACAGATGGGAAACTGGCACAGAGCAACTGTTCTGAGAATTCAACAAAAGTCAGTGATTGTAATAGTTTGCAAAATGGCGAGCATATAAAATCACAAACTGTAAAAATTAGCATGAAAACAATATATGGAACGAATATCTTAGAAGAATGTATAACACAGTCTGTGGATTACATATTTGCCTGCTTACACATTCAAATGTAACTTTGGCTCCCACTATTGCTCCAGCAGAAACAAGAGGAAGCTGACACAGGAAAAAAGCAGGATGTCAACATCAAGCATTTCAGCCAAGTTGTAGCCTACACACATAAAGAATGACTTGCAAATCCACCTCATGTAAGAAAAGGGAAGGAATCACTTGAAAGGAAACACAGAGAATCAGACAGCAGCATGAACAGCTAAATAAATTCCACACAACAAACAATGAAACACTGAATGATAACAACGTTGAATCACACTACATAAGAGCACTGTGATGGAAGTGACATACCAATGGAATCACATGTAAGAAACTGAAAACATCACAAACCAGAATCAGTTTTACATTTGCTACTAGCTGCAATTATTCCAGATGTTCATCTATTTTTTTTCTTCTTTGATTCACTGGCTCACACATTGTTTTAGTAAATTTCCTTCTGTTGATGAGGATATTAAATGGTTTAAAAAACTAAAAAAATATTTTAGTAGGAGGAAGTAGCTTCCTATGTCTCTTCCTGACTTTCATGTGGAAGAAAAATAATTAGTAATGATAAGTATATAGCTGATGGTTCAATATCTGTTTCAGTCCAAGCTACAAAAAAACCACACAACATTAAATTAATCAGAATATATTTCGCACCTAAATCTCTATTCACACATCAAAGTGGCTTATTTTTTTCACAGGTCCTACCTGCTTTCAGCACAAAAATCAATAGTGGTTGTACCAAGCCACTATATAATTTTTGATGACCTGGATAAAATTATCAGTCCAAGAGTTCTCACTACTGTAAGCAACAAAATATTATATATCTTATAGAAATAAAGAAAAGATATTAAAAAATGTGTAGATTAGATGGCCCAAACTATTTTTCATCCCAGCAAGCAGTCCTTCAACAGCAAACGCAAAATAGAGTAAAAAAGTTCTATGGGAAAATTTTACTGTCAGTTTCACTGCTGCAACAAAGGGCAGAAGTCATTGCATTTCTATAACTCCTTCACTGGCACTTTTCCAGACTTTATAAGATTTTGGAAAATAAACCAAAACACTGTTGCTGCCAGACTAATACTAAGAAATCAATATACACAAAATATAATTTCCATGCAACTCAAAATAAAGGATGCAATATACATACTTGGGGTGTGCTTTTCGGGAGGGGAAGATGTATGACTTGCTAAAATGTATTAAAAAATCCACAAAACCTAATAGAATTCAAGTTTAATTTTTAGACTTTTGACCTTACTTTCTGTTAATTAACATTGGGATCCCATCCAAAAGTATTTGCACAACATTCATTTGCTAATAAATTAAATAATCTCAACTATTTCTGGGAACAGTACATCCTTATAGTCTGAGAAATATGTGTTCCAGAAATACTTTTCTTGTAACCATTAAAAGTGACTTGGAGCATGATTAAAAACCATGTAACACTGCATTCAAATTAAACACATTGGTAATTAGATTCACATGTGTTTAGAGCAACAAAATAAACCAGTATGCACACAAATATTTGTATGATGAAACCAAAGTAAACAAGCAACAACAGAAAGAGAACAGGATGGAAACTGAGACATTACAGTCTTTATATTATACCACACAGTACATTGACACTTATAAGAAGAGTTAGTGTTCAGTATTGCAGAGTATGCTGCATTAATTTATGAAGACTTAAAAGAATCTGTTCTTACTGCTATGGTGAAAACCACAAGTTGAAGTATTAGTAATTACAGTGTCATCTAATGAAAAGAAACCAGACCCAAAAACCCCATTAAAAACTTAATTTTTTCCTTATTCTACTCTACAAATCCCAGTAAATGCTTCAGTTTTTGCTCAAAGTCACTTTGTCTTGCATCAGGACTGAGCGTTTTAAGGTCTATGATTCACTTATTTAGAGAGAGGAATAGTTGAGCCATTGCCAGCCTAGGTCAGGAGATCCACATAAACCTGGTGATCAGTAATTTGCAATCTATGGTTTCCCAGGAATGGTCTAAGGAAATGTCAGAACAAAAGAAAAAAGTGGATTTTTTTTACTAAAAGCTCTCACCAGAAAAAAAAAACAAACCAAAACCCAAACCAACCAACCACACAAAACCCCAAATAAACAAACAAAAAATACCTTTGACCAGATCACTAAGCATGAAAGAAAACTACTGACAATATTTTAATTTAGAAGTCATAAATTAGATCAAGCATTCCATCGTGTAATTTTCTTTTTATTCCCACTACCACATAAACACTACAACAAAATACTTAATGGCTACCAAAAAAACCCAACATTGTTTTGCTCTCACTCATGCTTAAAAACTGTGAGTGACAGAAAATTCTAATCTATATTACCTGCAGGAACTATATTCCTAAGAATTCTGTACACATGTACATGTCAGATCCATGAAAATAAAACTAGAAAATGAATCCTGTTTGAGAGAAATGAGGAGCCTTTCAGTTTCAATTGAGTTCTTGTTTGGGTCTCCTTTTAGTGGTGTGAAGTTACCACCAGAGTGTTATTTGGCAGTTTATTTGAGAAATATACAATGGTATTGATCCAGTTTAGGATGATGAGCAAACCTCACTCTGTCCCTTTTTTATAGTTTCCCCAAATCCAAGCAGATTTATGATGAGTGAGGTACAAAACCTTCAGAAAAAACAGAATACTTTTAAGAGAGAGAGTAAAAGAAGCAGCATTCTTCCCAGCAGCCCCACATTTTAACTTTGTCTTATAATGGAAAGAGATGAAAACTATAAAAAATAGTTATAAAATGTATTTCTCAATTTACAGCATTTGTGGTCAGAACCATTTCCTCACACAAACTCTCAGGCTGCTGTGTGGAGTGAAATAGGTGCAGCAGAATTTGAAGAGCCTTGATTATATTGTACATGTATTTCATGTCATAAACATATGAAACATTTAAAATGTGGTATTAAATATGTAGCAACATTTCCTAGCACAGAAAGAACAAAGGTGTGAGAGAGGATTTTTTTAAAAAGCTTTTAAATAATGCTGGTAAGAAATGTCCCAACATGATAAAAAATCCTGTCTTAGAATAAGTTCCCCTTCATACTATTCTCTTTGTTGTATATACAGGCTGTACCTGAAAAAAGGCCTATTGGTTGCTTTTAAAAAAATGGTTTAACTATTTAAGCTGCTACATAATTATTTTTAACCATTGGGCAGAAAAGATGGTTACAGCTTAAGTGTTAAACAGTTGTTGATGTTTATGAACAACAGTTTTAAACAACTGTAATAATAACAGATGCTTAGAATTTAAAAGAACTTTATGTGTAATTTTTAAAAAAAATAATCACCACCTTATCAACTCTTTCCCACTGTTTACCATATCTTTTCAATGATATTTTCTTCTTGAGTAGGATAAATTACCTGACTTTCTTGTTACAAGAGAGAAAATGAAGAAAACAGGAAAAAAAAAAAAAAAAGGAAAAATAGAACTAAACTTTAGAGATCACTGCAAAGAAGCTCCTTGTATAAAAGATTTGTTGTTCTCACCATCAGGCACTCTTGTTCTGCCAGATGGAAACTTCTCTTTCCTATATCATCCTTTTAAGTGGACTAATCTCCCTCATAACTAAGGACAGAGCAAAAAAAACCAGAGTTAAATCAGTGGAAAGTGGGTCAGACTTGGATCTCTCAGCAGTCATTTGAAAACCTTATGGAATAAAAACCTCAACACTCTCCGTTTTCGCTTGAAGATGCAACCCACAGAATCAATCAGAAATCTGATTCACCAACAACTTTTGAAGCAGTCCCTAAATGCCTCACTGAAGAAATAACTGGCTCAACTTCCAGCACCTTTCTTATGTATTTCCACACCACCTATTCCTTTAGATTCAGAGAACACCATGCCAAGGGCCTGCTCAATATAGTCCTAAGAACAAGGAGGAAAGAGTGCATGCCTTACGATCCTCTCCCAGAAAAGCACGCCCTATGTGGCTGGAAGTAGCCTCAAAGAGCCAAGCACATTGGTGAGTCTGACTAACATATTGTCTGGTGAAGACAAAATAACAACAGCATGAGTTTCTGTTTGCCCTTAAAATTTAGGCACCGAGGGTAAAAAGGTAGTTTTTCCATGTCTGGCTTAAGAAGTAAAATTCATTCAGGCTGTAGTGACTCCTGGGAGTTGTAGTATGTCTTTTTGCAGGCAGCTTCCTTCCCTCCGGGTACACCTGGCAAGGATGCAGGTAAACAAGGTAGGGCACAAGGTTCACTCGTGGCACATCTCATCATGATACTAAACCCCTTAGGAAACACTTGCCTTTTTGTAATTTTCTGTGAGCTCAAGTATATGAGATCAGCTTTCCTAGTCTTGTAAGAAATTTTTCTGCCTGCACATTGAAACTGCAAGATTGAAACAAATACATTACATATTGCTCTGGAACAACCACACGAGTTTCAATTATTTCTTGGTGCATAGCACTGACCTAAATTAGCCTTATTGCAGTTCTCTTTGTATCAGTGAAAAGTCTGATATTGCTGTTTTGCATCTTACATTATACTACCCACTCCTCTAACCCTGCTTGCCCAACTCTCGTTGGCATGGAAATGTGGCATCCTCTCTCGTGGAAGAGAGCTAACCTAACTCAAAGTACTTTGCTTATATACATGTGGCAAATCTCATAAAACGAAAAGACAAATTAGAGATCAAATATTTCTCTGTGGTATTGGGAAATACACAAATACTAAAAGGAGTATTTTTATTGGCCATATTTAAACAAACAGGAATGAATGAAACAACGTTAAGAACTCACCCAAAAAACAGTATGGTAAACTTTTTCAGATACTTTCTACACAAGCTTAGATGGGGAACCCTAATTACTACAACAGAAATCCCCCTTCCCCAACACCTCCCATGTCGAGCAAGCTGGATCAACAAGCAGTCCTTCTTCTGCCTGGTAGGTAAGGAGAGGCTAGAAGAGGCTGCCTGTAGCCATTCTGTACCAAGAACCCCAGAGAATGCCGCAGAGGATCCAGTCTGCAGCACTGAACTGCTGAATTACGCAGAAAGGCCCACGTGGCCTCTTTAGAGAGCTCTGCACAGCAGACATCTGCCTCCTCTGCTCTGAGCCCCGCGCCTGCTATGGTGGTGCACGCATTCATTCCCACTGGTACTCTCTTTACCCTTCACTAAACATGCTTGCTTAATGCAGTCTTTCAGCTAGTGGAAAATAGGTCCCTTGAAGGCTGTCATTCCCTTTCGGTAACCCCCTGGAACAAAACAAAGAGGTGATCTGACTTTCTGCTCTCCAGAGTTCACTTGGGATCAATTCTAACAACTCTCATAATGTCGAGATTAGGCAGCTTTTCCTCCTCCTTGTTAACAAGGCAATGACAAAGAGAGAGAGAAGTCAATTTCCTTTTCAAATAAAACTAAGAAGCCACTCGGCAGTAATACAAAAGTTACAAATAAATAAGTGAAGTTTCTGACTGGTGGAGCCCTGCAGTACCTTCTTACTGGAGGTGCTGGCTCCCAGGCCAGGGGGAATCATCTTTAGGAAGCTGAAATTGGGATTCCATAGGTTTTAAAGAGCAGATGCAAATCCCAGAAGACTCCTTTTCAAGGTTAAGCTTGAAAGCTGCCCTTTTGAAACAGACACTTGCCAGCCTGACCACTGACCCTGTCATTTCTCCGGACAGGGGCCTAAGCAGCTGGGGAGCTGACATGTCACCTGCCCTTCCTCATGGCGGGAGAAGGCAGAACCTGACACCTCCAGACCCAGACTGCTGAGATTTCCTCTGAGCTGGCTGAAAAACAGAAAGCAGATCTCAGGAACCAGTCTCGAAATAACAAATTTGCTCTGAAGCAAAGTCCTCTAAGCCGTGGTCATTCAGGAAGGAAATTGGCCAAGTTGCGTTGGACCTTCCTATGAACCATCTCACCTGCATTCACCGCCAGGAGAACATCCTTCACCCTGCTCACTTTGGTGTGGACAACAATGGGTTTCCTCCTAGCCAGCCAATTTCTGAGGTGATTAATGTCTCTCCCAGAACTGGGCTGCAAAGCTCTGCTGTCCATTCTAAGGAACTAGAAAATCATCAAAAGCCACACAGATATAAAGTGTAACTCTTCTTAATTAGTGTAGTGATTACAAAAACAAAACAAAGCAAAACAAAAGCAAACCAAGCAAAACAACAACTGCAACAAAACCCAAAAAATCATGAAGTATGGCCCCTCTGCTTTGGTGGGTATTCTCACAGTGGCCACATAATCTGCACTGGTCAAACCATGTCCATACTAAGCTAAACAGCCAAGAAAAAAAACCAAAAAAAACCCAAATAACATGTTTCATGCACTTAGAAGTTTACACCACTGCTGTTTACACAACTGACCAGGCGGATAAATGAACCTGTCCCACTTAAAATCACTTCACCTTCAAGCACTCTTGATCAGGTTATCACTGTCGTCCTGCATATAGGACAATTGCATTCAAAGAAACCTCTGTGGAACATGAGACTAGATATTTTTGGAAAGGGGTAATAGTTAATGCAGGTTTCCATCTATTAATATGTCATTAAAGTAGATCTGATTTCAAAGAGCCCCCATCTAAGTAGTCATTGGCTGCTGTGAGATGAAAAATGCTCCTGCAAGCAAGGCCCCATGGAAAAGATGAAGGTACTGTTACCTGCAGGCTCAGTCTGAGAGACGTCCTGCAGACGGCCCTAGAGAGGCAGGAATGGGGAGGACACAGGAAGAACAAAGTAGGTGAGAAGCACTTTAAGCAGCTGTGATTCCTAGAATGCAAAGAGACTGACATTTCAGAAAAACACTTAAAATAAACAACTCTTTCAAATTTTTGTTAAAGGCAAGCCAGTGGCCTGATCTTCACCAGACATGCTATACACTATGACTTATACTTTGCAAAGACGAATACAAAAGGAAGATCTGAGCCTAATGACTCATCTAATAAAAAGCATCAATTCTGAGAATAAACTGTTTGATTTAAATAAAGAGTAAAACATGGAGTAATTTTAAGTTAGTATCACCTGAGTAGGAAAATAATTGAACTAATTGAGTCAGAAAATGGTTTTACAAAAATTTTGGCTTCATGGCTATGACAAGTTCCCGCTTCTTTGGGCAGATATTCAGGCAAAACAATAATATTTATAAGGGCAAACTGTTCAGTTTGGTACTCCTGTGAGAAGAGCCAACCACAGCAGCTGTCCATCAGCCACACTGTTTACAGGCCAACTGGCAAGTTCTTGATGTCTTCCACTATCTCAGTATTTTCGGGTTGTTCTAGGCAAAAGACCAGTGTTTTATTTTTACAATTAGCAGAAGCAGTATCAGCAATGTCATAGATTGAATAATCAAGGAAAGGCCACTTGGCTCAACCTTTTAAATAAGAGCCACCAGCCAGCAACTTTGCTGTGTCCCCGGCAGGGTCCCAGAGGTTTGTGGCTGGCACCAGAATCTTACGTGTAGATACAACAAACTTTAAAGCCGAGAGTCTTCTGAGTCTTACCAGTGCTCTGTGCAGGTGCAGCTGGATGCCACTGGATGCCAGCAGAATTAGATACACAATGGTGTACATTATTATCGGGGGACATAGTGCAGCCTGACATTTTAGCTCATTGGTGCCTTTTTCTCCTCAGAAGTGTTACCCAACTCTTCACACAGTCGCAATCCCAGCTGTTCCCCTTTTACCCCTAAGACATGGGACAGCACTATTGTGGCAATATGAAAAAATGGTGAGTGTATTGCTTGAACAATTCCTGGTGCTGCCACACAGGAGATAAAACCCAATGTTTCTGCGGCCTTCTCCTTCAAATGAACCTCAGAAGGGTTTATCCAGCACTGTGTCGATTTGGATGTATGGTAAATGGGGAGAAATTGACTGAGAATTGCTGCATAAACCTAATTTTTATAGGAAGTTGTGTTAACAATATATTGAAAAAGCATTAAAAATTGTCTTTTATCTTTTTGTCATTACCATCCAAATACCAGATCACATTTACCAAAGGTTTAGGAAAGAAAAAGCTGTCATTATTTTAAAAGAATAAAACAAAATCCCAAACCCATAGAAATTGAAAAAAAACCCCAAAACACCCTATGAAACTGCCAAACCCAAAACCCAACAAAAAAAAAAAAATAGAAAAAAACAAAGATATCAATCAGTTCTATAAGATCTATTTCATTTAACATAACAATCATTTTATTCCTGTGATGGTTTAAGTTATATAGAAAATTAGTAGGAGAGGTCAATTTCTCTCCTGTTTGCAATTAGAATAAAACGTATTCTCTAACTGCTTAAAACACTCAATCAACTAACCCAATACAGACTTTACATTTCCAGACCAAACACTAATACATTCTCAAGGACTAAAATTATTAGTATTAGTTATCAGACTAATTTATGGTACACACACTCATTCTGTAGGAAGGTAAATGGTCCATCCTTTCTTGAATTTCACAGTGACAACCTTCCGCATATAGATATTTTTAAGGCATTATTCTTAAATTCTTTTTTATTTCAATTGCATTGACATGTAGCAGTCTGCACTGGGTATGAATTGCATTTTCCTATGTGTTACACACTGGTAAAATAGGCAGATTTTTTTATTTCTTTGAAGAATTTAAAAAGCCAGGTTTAATTCAAGTCTCTTTTTCCCTTTTAACACATACTAAATCCTGTTAAAACACAATATATTATCAATCATATCAATGTTACCAAAATATATATTGAATAATATAAGTGTGTTTATAAATGTTTGTTTGGGAACACTTTCTTAATATCCAGCATTTTGCTATTTTCTGATGATTCTAAAAGGCTTTTTCTGCAATGGTTTAACCATGAAGTTTAGGGATTTTAAAAAATTACTAATAGATAAATTAATTTTTCATTTCCTACAACACCGCTTTGATTATGCTATAAAAATAACTGTGTGTTGGAAAACATGTAAGAATTTAAAAAATCACAATTAAATTACTAGAAATAAAATTTAAAATGAATTTGGAATATTGAAACAGCATTACTATCTCTTTCTGTATTTCTAAGCAAATTTTTTATTAAAAAGTTTCATCTTTACAGCCTTTTATCTACGATTTAGAAAGTGAACCTAAGTGCCAATCATACTTACCAGACAACATAATTGTCAGAAATTACAAGTCTAGTTTTTTTCCAAATTTATCATTACTCACCCTACAGACTTGGATCTTGGCTAATATATTTACAACCCTGTCCTTAGAGAATTTTGTAAGTTATTAGAAGTTTAGGCCATTTGAATATATACTCTCTCTAAAACTCACAATATTAAAATGTTATGGCCATTTATTTCTTAGAGAAAGTCAAAATTTTAAGAATTTTTGTCATTTTTTTATGTCTGATGAGGAATTTGGAATGGCTGCTTTTGACCAATCACAACTAGTCAGTATTCAGCCTTTGGGAAGATGCATATAGGAACTTATTTTGGGAAATGCACCTGCTCCTTCATATATTATGTTCAGAAGCAAATAAACTGATTAGTTTGTGGAAAATACCACTCAGGTCTAACTTTGGTATCCAAAATCCAACACAGTAGGAAATAAATACTAAAACCATCGTGGGTTTTTAGTTTGGTTTTTTGTACTTTTTCACAGGTGTAATGTCAACAAAACACTGCCCAGAAAGGTAGGGAGAGCTGCAGAAGACATCTGTGATTAGCCATGAAATAAATGCTTTAGGAATCCAGTAAACTATGGGAAAATCATCAACTTTTCCTAACCCTGTGATTTTGTCATAAGCTCCCCTGTTAACAGACACTTCTATTTCTCCCTCCTTGGGTTTTTATGATAGCGCACAGTTGGCAAATTAATGGAATTTGCAACAGAAAGTAAAGGAAACAATATTTTTGTTGTGGCAATATGGCTCTTTATTCCCTTTCTATAGGAGGCTTTCTATACATAGCTAACTGTTCATCACCCTCTAGCTGAAGCATTAAAATAGTTTAATCCCCTTTTTCAAAGTCCCTCAGTTACAATACGGAGGAATAACCATTATAAAAATATCTGAGGGAAAAAAATTCAGGCCTGTGACCAGTTCTTGGCTAGAAATAAGGAAGAAATAAAATCCTAACCACACAAATGGAAAACCTCCACATACATATGGTTCCTCGACCAGAAGAATTTATGAGTATTTGTACACAAACTTCTCATAAATCAATTTACACATCAGCGATGGTAAGCATAGGTGAAAATATGTATTTCCACCATTCCAAAAAGCAGTGTATGTGGATTGTATTTATTAAATAATTTTTCTCCCCCCTAGAAATATTGTTTCCAACCCTCCAAGCAGTTCTAAAATTATCAACATAAGAGAAAGATGACAAAAGTGCAATTATGTCACACTATTCTAAACACTTTGGTATGTGTATGAAAATTAAAGAAATACATGCCTACATATGTGAACTGGAGATTGTTTTCATCAGCAAATTTATGAGGTATCTAAACTTATTAGTAAGTTCTAAGGAACAGCCTTCGGCACTGATCGTGCACTGTCCATTTTGCTGGTTAGTGCTGCCTGAAGATGGTCATCCTCACCAAGATCCAAAGCCTACCTTGAGAAATGTCCTTACTTTGGTGGTAGATTGTTGTTTACGCCTGGCTTCCCTGGCCATCCTTGACCGAGGAGTCAGTCCCCAAATGCTCAGCGGTTCGACGGCCGCGCCGCTCCGGAGCCTGGCGTGGCTGGGTCACGTAGAGGCGAGGCTGCCCCCAGCGAGGGACCAACGAGGTGCTGATAAAATAAGGCAAAAGAGGCAAAGGGTTGCGGGAGGGGGTGTCCCCCGTGGTCTCATTTATTATGGGAAGGGCAAGGGGATCCGGGAGGGAGAGTTTTGAAGGGAGAACTCCAGGGAAATGTCCCTGTGCAGCCGGTTTTAAGGACGGGTACCAGCCAATGGGGTAAAGGACAAGGGGAAGGTACAGTGGTCAGGGATCCAATAAAAACATAGGGTTAGCCCAAGGCTCTGGACATGCCTTTCTTCTGGAACAAGAGGTGGATCTTAGATCATGGTTCCACCCCTCGAGTCCTCCCCTAATGAGAAGCCTCCCACAGAGGAAGTGGAGCTGGAGCATGAGGCAGCCGCGACCAGGGTTGGACCTCCCACAGCAGATAGCAGAACACAGAACAGTCTTCCACCTCCTGCAATGAGAATTTATCCAGTCTCAACTCAGTAGCTCTTCCACATTCCTTTGGTGGCCGTTTTGGACCCCTTTGGTAGACACTCAATCTTTTGACCTTGTTGCCCATGGCACAGTATGAATACTGCACTTATGCAGCACACACTCAGTCCAAGCAAACCTAAACGTTGTTGCCTTCATATAGCAGTTTCTTTCATCAGTATATCTCTGCTATGAAAAAACAGCAATACAGTGGAAAGGTATGATATAATCATCATTTTCTAGGCAACTTTTTCAATGTTTCCCAAAAAAATCTCCCCCAAAACTCGGAGAGATTCTTCCCCACTGTCACCAAAAATTGTGACAGAAATGTCAGGGAAGAGATTTTTGTGCCTACTGAAGTCTTCCCTTTTTGCTTGTCTAAAATCTGTTTGATTAAAACGAACTGCAGGTGCAAACAACTTTTTCCTTGTGATCACATATGATACTTGAAAATAATGACTTGAAAAATAGAGGCCAGGCACTCACCCAATGAGAAATGATTTATTGTAACACAGAAAATTCAGTCTGTGGTAAATGTTAACACTGCAAACAATTTCTATACTAATGTTTACAGATTTCAGTCTCTTAAATCCCTAGAGATATCTATCTTCTTTATAACAACAATTGTAACTGTAATAGCCATTTCATTTTCAAAAACATTCTTTTAATAGAGGCATTTACAGGGATATATATAGATATATCCCTATCGTTAATATGCCAATATTAATGTGACTTTCTAAGATAAAAATAATTTAATTTTCTATGCATCATAAATGGAGGACACTATTCATGACAGCAAACATAGAACAAATACAAGATGAAAATTTTTTAATTCCAAATTTTTCTTACATCGTAAGCATTTTTTTGGCAGCTCACAATTTAAAATTCTCACAAAGGAATCATAGGAAGCATTATAAATAAAATTTACAAACAGTCAATTCTCATCAACATGCCACATCAGTTCCTAGGAATTATGCCTTTTCTAGGTATCTTAAAAGTGAAAACAATAACATAAAAATGAATGCAATATTATGTCAGACAGTGTAGAATTTCCATTTTGATCATCAAAAAACCTGATCTATTTATTGCAAGTATTTTGTAGTTGTGTCCTCTTAAGTCTACGATTGTACTCTTCTAGTTGAAGAAAATTTCATCCTGTTGCACAAGCATTTTTAAATCCTCTCTAAAGAAAGCATTTCATTTTTCAGAAAACAGTGCTTATTATTAATATAGTTCATACATGCAACATGAAGATAAAAATTAACACATACTTTTTAGTTTAAACAATTTGCCATGCAACTATACTTAGACAAAAAAAAAGAAAAAAAAAATGGAAGGTGCTTAAATTCTTTTCTTTGCACATATGAAAGAGGAAAATGGGTGAAGCAAACAGTTCATAATGGAGATAAGGTAAGGAAATATAGACCTGAAATAAGCAAAGTTCATGAAAACAGTTAAGTAAAACAAATAGCACAGTAGGGACTGAATTAAATTTTTAAATGCACACAATAGAATACCTGTACAACACAAGTGATTTCCTTCTTACAGTCATAAATTCAATGTACAGAAACAATGCATTGCAGAATGATGCACTTTATAGGGCTTTTTTCTTCCCTTCTTAAAATATAGAACTATTATGATTCTCTTGTGTGGAAGATAAATCCAGCTCAAAATTCTACCCACTGTGAGTTCTACCAAAACATAGTACTGAGAATGAGCTGTGAGAGAATGAATTATGATATACCAGTGGTTTGTGCAGTGTGTGTATTGAAGACAGAAAGGAGTGGGGGAGAAAAAAAGGCACACAAAGAAAAAACTCAATGTTTTAAAGGTAATTTTTAAAATACATGTTAATATTAGATGCAATATTAAATAAGTTTAATTAAAATGGAAACCAGAAAGGGTACACCCTATAAAATTTTAAGTTAAATAAGCTACCTATGGAAAGTACTCTATAAATAATAAAAGATCTAGGCATGACTTCAGGTTTCAGCTTTCAATGTTGATATTAATAAAAACTATTCCTTAAATTGTTTTCTGCACAAGCAATAGCACAGTTAAGTGCATCAAAGCTCCTATGTGTTGGAAACTAAAGGATTTCAAGACTATGTTAACTCTGAGACATCTGAAAGACAAATATTTGGACATTAAAAAAAAAAAAACCAACAAAGGGAAAACACAAAATCAGGAAAAGCAGGATAACGGCTGCATACTCAAAATTTGAAAATATTGGAAACATTTACAATTTTAAAGAGTATTTGAGCAAGAGAGACTTAAAATCCTAAAAACATGAACCACTTGAAGCACTCCAGTAATTTTCAATTGCTTTGCAATGTGCAGGCAAGGAACCTTGATCACTTTCACAATGAAGCACTTAAGCTCTCTGATAATTTTATGCCCTTATAGGCCACATATTTCTGGAACCCCATCATTTCCTAGCTGAAGTGGTTTTAAAAATATATGAAGTGCTCCAATAATTTTAAATTATTCTGTGCAATGCAAGCTCAGAACCCTGATCACCTCAAAATTTAAGAGCTTATAAAAATTTGAAGTAGCCCAATATTTCTGAATGATTGGGTATTGTGATTTCACTTGTTTTATAAAGTGCTTCCATTTGCAAGGAAGTCTGGTGATAAACTGAAATATAGCTGTTGGCTAGCAAACATAGCCATGTAAAAATATACTATTAAAAAAAAGAATCAGAGAATATGCTTTTGCCCCCTGCAAAAATCAGAACTCAAGCAATACAAAGAAAGGAGAATGTATCCTGAAACCCCAGTTTCAAGCAAAGGAGAAAAGATATGCCCCAAAATTTTAGTCACAAACTACATGTACAGAAACACCTAACATATTGAAATTTACAGAAGATACAATAAATCAAACACTACATTGTTTCCAGGAGAGTTATAATTATTCATATATCTAATAGCCTTTACAGATATATTTTGTGAATATCTGTAATGAATATTATTTGATCATCTTGTCAAAGTGTAAGGTACTTACACACATCTCACTTTAATATGTGCTGCCTGGATTTTTTCTGGGTTATTTTTTCATATAATAAAATCAGACAGGAATATTGTCACTTATCCAATGGATAATAATGAAAAATATGTTTTATTTCTGTCAGCAGTTCTACTCAAAAAATACCCTGGTTTACTGAAGCAAAAAAAGGTATTCTTAACTATTGAAATTTTTTAGCTGGTTTACTATTCTGAAAGGGCTTCAATTTTAACTAATTATGCATGCAATTTTAGGGGTAAAGATGATAGCTACCAGGTTTACCCACTTATATAAGGGAAAGTGAGGCTTCTGTAAATCATTAAAGTTCATAACCTATACAAAAAAATTACGCCCTATAGCAGGAATTTTGTCACTGTTTGTCAGCTTGCATTTCAGTGGGTTCCCATGCACACTCAGAAATATATTTTGTGAAAAATAATCTCACATTCAGCATTCATTGTCCTCCTTTATACTTACTTTTCCCTCCCTGCTTCTGCACACATACAGCAGGATTTCAAATTAGATGGTTCACAGACTCAGTGCTGTATTTTTCATTAAGTTCCCAATTAATGTTTAGTTGAAGTCTAGCAGTGACCAGGAGGTTCCTCTCACTGTAAAGGAGTGTCTTGGGAAAACACAGACTATCTGCTGAAGAAGCAGAGGAAACAGAGAAGTTGCCAGAATTCCTGCCCTTTCCACCCATTATGATCATTGGCAGTTATTTTGGTTAATGCAATGGTTTTGCTGTTGTATCACTTTCTGAGGAGCCTGAAATCCACTCAGCAGGGTGACCCACTTGTCTGCTAAGGTGTGTGTGTATAACTTCCATTAGGATTAAGGGTAGTAATGTTCAGCAGTGGAAAAGCAGCTAATAAGGTATGTAACCCTTCAAGCAACTTTTTTCTAAACATTTCCGCAACTAGGTCACAAATTCCTTCTCAAAGAAGCAAGGGAAGACACTGACATCAAACAGAGGCCCTCCTAAGCTACTTCAGCAAAAAGACTAATCATCAAACTGAATGAACCATCCAGACTTCAAGAGAACTCTTGTATCTGAGGAAATTTATCATCTCCCATAAATAACATGCCTCCTGTATTTTTTGGCAATAGTGACAAAAAGGAGGAGAAAACAATTCATATGTCCCCTTACATGAACAAGCAGAAAATGATATTAAATAATTCTTTTACTAAATTGATATCCAAATATTCTAGCATGGGAAAAAAATTCATAAAACACTCAGGAATTTTTCTTCAGGTAACAAAACTGGAAAGAGAATATATTTTCTTCTGAAAAAAAATTTATTACTTTTTATTACTATGAGCAATAAAAGTATATGTTTTGTCTTTAGCTCTGCCTTCTTGGAGTAAGAGAAAATGAAGCTTTATTTCAGGAATTTTTGACATCACTCAATAATGAGATTTTTGCCAAAAGTTTGCAATAGATGATTTGCTTATTAAATGTCCCAAACTTCTTTTCCCTGGCCTCAGCTTTTAAGGGTAGAATATCTTCATGACTGAGAGGTGTAGGAACTCAACTACTATTGGAATGAAATGGACTTTAAGCCTCTAGATGTGTATTTTCAAACCTGGCCAAAAGTACAAAAAAAGAAATGTTGCTTTGTTCTCCATTTTACCCCCAAGCTTTTGCACATCTCTGTTTTCTCTTAGGTGTTGACCTAAAGTGAAAGATAACTGAGTCAAGAGAGGCAGGCTGTAAAAGACCCAGTTTAACTTAACAGAAGCAATAGGAAATACAAATAATCTGAGCAGGGAAAGCTCTTTTAAATAGAGATTTCAATCATCATGATTTAAGGAACTTTGATTTAGAATATGTTGGATCTGACATGCCATCAGGATGACTCATTGTGCTGAAATACATCATGTTTCGCTACTATTGCATAATGTGACATATTGATATAATCAGATGAATTGTCAAAACAAGATGTCAAGTATGTGAAATTCAAATTAAGCAAAGTTTGGAAAAAGTCCTCAAAGGGGACTACATGTTATTACTTTAATTACATATTTTACTCCATTTTGAAAAGTAGGTCTTTCTATATTAGTACCTCTTTGGACTTGTGTTTAGAATGTCTTCCCTTCATTTAGCCACACATTTTTGCATTGCAATTTATATGTACATGGCCACCTGGCCAGGGAACACTCTCTAAAAGTAAACATATTTCCCACAAGAGTATGGGAAAGTCCTTTTCCTTCCACAATTTCTCACGCTTTTTGTTGTGTCTGGAAAGTAATTTTTTAATTTGTTTGTTTGGGGGCTTTTCCCCAGTGTCTCAAAAATGTGCTAATGACTATCACTTCTAGAACAGTGCTTTAAGTGACCCTGCTTGAGCAGGGCATTGGAAAAGATGACTGCCAGAGGTAAATCCAAACTCAACCATTCTATAACTGTGAAAAATTCTAGCTTTAGCTTTGAGTCTCCATCTGTTTCTAAAATCTTTGTAAACATTTGAAAGAGCTGAGTCCAATCTGAACCCCATTGCAAAAACAGATGTAGCTGATACTCCACTTCCATACTCACAATACTTCATTAGTCATAAGAATAGTCAGACTGATATGGAACAGGCCCCTGTTCAGATCTGAGTATCTATGGCCTTTAATTTTGCCTAGTAGTTATAAATTCTAAGGCTACAGTACTCCTTACAAAACTTTCTACATCCATAAGAAGTGCTAGTTTCAACAGAAACAAATACTGTTTTGGGGACAGAAAGCAGAGAGGTCTACACTGTTTTCAGATTCTGTCACTCCAGCAAGAAAAGACTCTTTCCCGAGGGAATCCAGGTACGTAAAATGTAATACAAGATGTCCAGTTTCTTGGAGTTATAGAGGTTCTGAACATACTTAGGGATTCCTCCATTGTAACCCATGTCCATGCCAGGACTGGTTTCCTTGCAGAGGATTTCCCATGGCTCACTGGTGCAGGATATCTTCCTTTAACTGACTCAACTGTGAGTAGCGTGCGGCTTTTACTGCAGAGAAAATAAAGGTTAATCCACAGAACAACAGTCTCACCTCACCTCTCCTATTAAAATGCTAGGTAACATCACATTACTATTATGTTCTGAAGAAAATGTATCAGAGCCTTAACAAAACCAACAAAATCCACAAAAAAGTCTAGTATATAAATAAGCTAAAACATTTTGAAGTATATTGGTTTGAATACTTTTAATACGCAATGGCGTTTAAAAGAAAAAAAAAAACCTCAAAAGGATATAGAAAATAGTTTATTGCCGAACTATAATACAATTTCCATGCTGAAAGACAAAAACTCCCTGTACTGAAATACTACTGCTTAATTCAAATCCTGCCTGAAGCATGGCACACAGTAGTAATGATGGCAACATCTAGTCCAATAATACAAAAATCAATAGAATGCATTGAACTGCTATCCAAAGCAAATCTAGAATGTCATTTGGTTGATTATTAATTAAATTGACACCTGCTAAACTAAATACAAATGAACTAAATACCAACAAATTTTATTTTACATGGAAAATTAAAAGATTAGGTGACTATTATATAAAGCAAGAAAAGTAGACTTTTTGGTGTTACTAGCATAGAATCCTGATAATTTTTATGCCTTAGGCTTTGAGATATTTAAAGGAAAGAAAAAGTGATTGTATGACTTGTATAAATATAGCTTTCGCAAATGGTCTTTTAATTCTCATTGATCACAGCCTTGGCATTCAGTGTCTAATTATACTAAAAAACTCTGCTATATACCCAGTACTCAGAAATCATTGCCTGAAATTAATCAGCACTACAAGCACACCACTCCTAATTACAGACTGATCTTTGTAGTGTTTCTTACACGATTTGTTGATGCCCTTAAAAATGACCTGACAAACCTCAAACCAAATCATAATTTTCAGGTGACATCTTTATTGTATCATTTATGATACATAATGAAAGTGTTCCACAAAGCATTCAGGCAAATAATCAGAACATAAGAATTCCCCTAGAAAAATATGTTTTGCTTCCAGTTTCTTAAAACAACCCAAAAAACAATTCAGAAAATATTCCTTTCTAATCCCAAAATATACCTACTTCTGGAAGACTCTTTTTCTGCAAGTTATTTTTGAGTTCTCTTTGCAAGTCAAGGTTTTGAAGTCCATTTCTCCCACATACTAATGATATCAAAGACTTCAGTTGCCTAAATACTTATCTTAAAATAGTGTCTTGTGTTTTGTATGAAGATATCAACTGTGAAAGCTAAGAGCTTTTTACACCTTAAATAGGCACATTTCCTTTCAGATGAGAGGCTTAAATCTGGTTTAATATAGGGATATTCCTGCTTACCTCATTGATGAACAGGTGGAGTTGTTGCCTTCAGCAATCTAATGTGTTTTATTAATTGATATAAATATAATATAATTATACAAAATATATAATAGGTTAATAAACTGGCATTGAATTTTTAAAGGGTGATGAATAAAACTAATTTCACAGGATGCTGTTCAAACAGAACAGTGAATTCCATGTGGCATATATAAAATAACTGAATTAGTTCAGGCTTATCACCACAGTGCATTCACACTCATGCAGGAACACCATTCAGGTTTTTGTTGTTTTATTTTTGTTCAGGTACCAAAAGCTTTGCTAGTTTTCATCAGTATGTGAGAAAAAGGAAAGTAAGCGAGCAAAAAAATCTAGTTAAATGAGAAATTAAATCCTAATATACCAGATATAGAAAAATATTTTTATGAGATATTTCAGAATTTCTGCCAATAAAAGTTGGAATTATTTTCCAATAATTTTGGCATCTTTTCTGGAAACATAAAATAAGTTCACTGACACATTCTTTACCTTCTAAAGGGCCAGGGACCCAAGGAGAAGCAGTAAAATTGTGGAAACAACAACTGCAAATTTTTTTGAATAATATCTGGCAGAACCCAAATCATAGCCTAAGAAAACAATTTATTCTTGAGGTTGCAGTTAACAGGGCTTGACTGAGACAGTAAATCAGTTGGCCCAGCTGTTTTCCAATCTGAAGATTTGCCCTTCAATTGTACTTAAAGGATAGATAAAAATGCAGTAACAAACATTTACTTATGCTCGCAACCACTTTCATCTACCCTGAACATTGAAGAGCACTGAAGTAGTCCCATTACTCATGCTCTGGACTCCCTGTCCACTCTACTCCGGCTGCTGTACCACCATAAACTTGAACAATTCCAGTGCAGACTCTAGTAAGGTCTAGCATCAAAGTTACACATTTTCATTAAAAAAAAAAAAAAAAAAAAGTACATTCAGCTCCCAGAGTCATTCAAGCTCTAGGACATTCAGTTTAATCTTCTGTGCCGGTGTTTCATATCTCTTATACACCCATTTTAAATGTTCAGTGAAGTAAGCAATGTTTCCCTCAATAGAAGACCATTTAAAAAAAAGCAGCACATTGTAAATTCTCTTTCTGGTAATCCAAGAAAAGTTGATGCAGTAAACTTCTGGTTCTAAATAATGAATATCCTGTGGCAGGTATGTCTTTAATTGCTGAATATAAAAACTAGGTCATTTCAATAGAAAACCATTGAGCAAAAAATTTGCAAATATAACATTAACTACCCAAAATCTCTGGCTACTCAAAGTACTGTTTGCTGTGTCTTTGAATGATATGTCATAGAAAAGACAAGTGCAAATACAGTCTCCTTTTTAGACATGGCAAAAAAAGAATTTCAGTCTGGTAAGAGACCACAGGATCCTTCACCTTTTCTTTTCTTAAGGTGTTTATGCTGGAAACCTTGGGAAAGGCATTGTGAAATCTCTAAAACACTTCATCAAAATCATGCCTTTTGTCTCACTATTGATTTAGAAAGCAATCATGGAATCCTCTTCCTTCACAAAGGTTTCTCAGGCTTTAAACAATAATTTCACAGAATGGGTGATGGGTTGGTTGCAGTATGGTGCTAATAAAATTAAGGTTCTGAGTTCAATCCCTGCACAGGCCATACCCATAAGAGTTGGACTTGATCCTTGTGGATCCCTTCTGTGAATATTCTGTGAATATTCTGTTAATCTTGTCCAACCTCACTGCTCAGCAGAGTGATCCTAGAGCAGGATTGTGTCAAGGTGGATCTTGAATATGTCCCGGTGAGAGACAGTCCCCAGCCTCTCTGGGAAGCCTGTTCCAGTGCTTGGTCACCAGCACAGTAAGGAAGTTCTTCCTCATATTCAGATAAAACTTCTGGGAATCAGTTTCTGCCTATTGCCTCTTGTCCTATTGCTTGGCACCACTGAGAAGAGCCTGGCTCCATCCTCTTGACACCCTCCCATTGGATGCTTCCAGACATTGATGAGGTCCCTTCTCAGTTCTCTCTTCTCCAGGCTGAACAGGCCGGACTCTTTCACCCTGTCCTCGTCAGAGATGCTCCGGTCCCTTAATCATCTTTGTTGCCCTCTTCTGAAGAGCCGCAGAGCTCTCTGGAGTATTGGCCACTCCTCCCAGCTTTGTGTTATCAGTGAACCTCCTGAGGAGGTCTCTGCCCCTTCATCCAAGTCACTGATGGATAAGTTAAACAATACTGGCCCATAATTGAACCCTGGGGGACATTGCTTGGGACAGGCCTCCAACTAGACCCTGTGCCACTGATTACAACCCTCTGGGATCTGCTGTTCAGCCAGGTCTCAACCCACCTCACTGTTCACTCATCCAGTCCACAGTTTCTGAGTTTGCCTGTGAGGCTATTGTGAGAGACAGTGTTGAAAGCCTTGATGAAGTCAAGGTAAAGATATTCACTGCTCTCCCTTCGTCCAGCCAGGTTGTTGGCTCATCATAGAAAGAAATCAGGTTGGCTAATCACAGTTTGCCATTAGTGAATCCATGCTGACTACTCCTGATCCCCTTCTTGCCTTCCATGTGTACAGGGGTCGCCTCCAGAATGAGGCACTCATCTTTCCAGGGACTGAGGTGAGACTGACTGGACTCATGTCACATGTAAACTACACATTTAAACATGTATTGTCTTCCCTCAAAGTCTATTTCTTGCAAGTATGGTCCATTTTAGTTTATAATGGAAAGGGAAAAAATAAATTTTATATTGCTTCCATGTTGCCTTTCCTACAGAATTAAGCTGCATCATTGTTGACATACAACCAAAAAAGCTGTTCCAAGTGGTTTCTAAATACATGCTGAGGTCTTGACCATGGAATAATTTAAAATTACTTGCATATCATTCTGATATTCTTGCATTACCACAAGTATTTTGTTGATTTTCTCCATGTTTTCTTACTCAAAGAAGAATGCCCCTGAAGCATACCCAGAAATTTTTTCTTCAATCTCATGTCAATGATAACCTGCAAAATCTTTTCTGATACCTTTTCTGGTGGTTTTAGCTGCTCAGAAGAGATAGCAAAAATCTCCGTATTACACGTATAAGGATGACAACAAATGAAAAGCAAATAATTTTAATAGAAAACATAGAACAACAATGAAAGAAATGGCTGCCATCTGGAAAGAGTGTTAGGTCTTTGAAACCTAAATCCTTTTTAATTTCATTATCAATATTACTGTTGTTTATGGGGGGATAAACTCATGAGATTTGGCCAAAATTGCTGTTATCCGAAGGCACTTGGCTGTCTAGAGTTGCTTGATCATTCTGACATGCTTAATTCTAGTGTGCTTCAACTTTCTCATTTAAATATCTCTTCCCATCAATCATTAGTGCTTTCCTTCCTGGGTCATTGAGAGCATAATACTTCATTGTGTCAGCTGAAGGTGTGCTGACCTACTTTTCCTGGTTAATTTCAAGGGTAGGATCAGATGTTCCATTGCTTTAGTAATTGATCTAACGATAGATCTTTACTAGAGCACCCATGACATGGTCTGAGGGGCATTCCAGGCATCACTGACTTCAAGGTCATAATTGAAATGAAAAATTCTCCAATCAATTAGATAACTTGACTGCATAGTTTGTTCTTGAAAACAATTCTCTCATAAATAAATTGCTTTTCTTTGATAAAAATTGGGGTTTAATTCAGAGGATCATGTGAAAGTTGCTGCTAGCTTTTGGTGTGTAGTAGTTTTAATGTTTGTGGCACCGTAGTCATGTTAATTTTACATTGACTACCTTGTGCAAGTGGAAAGACACAGTGATGTGTGACAAGGTGTAAGGCCAAAGAGGTATAAATGTGCTATAACAAAACAATCACCAGTGACAGCAAAACTAACAATTCACTGTAGAAGGTGCAAAGAAATAGTTCCAAACAAAAAAATCTCTCAGGAACAGACTTCTAAACTGCTAAGGAGGAGATGCACTGATCAGTTCATTCACACTTTCTTCCTCTGGCACACCACAAAATTTGATTTTTCACATTACACTCTGCAGTGTGGTTTCAGAAAGTGTTGCTTCACTATGCACTCTCCCACAGGTAGAGGATACACACATCTACCAGGCAAGCTTCAGATCTGCCTGGATTTTGGCAATTGTCTCATTACCAGAAGAGGGAAATATATGTCCAGTACACCACTATAACATCCACAATACAATTCTCATAAATACATTGATAATATACAAGTAAAAGGAGAAGTGAAATGTATTTTGATAGTTTCTGAAATGTATAGATATTTAGCTGTTGATTTTCACCTATTTTCTATTATTCCAGATAATGCACATAATACAGTCATAAAAAAGACTGAATTCATGCAGTGTCTATATGAAAAATAAATTGCATAATTCACACAGATAGGTACTTTTGGCAGTTCTTTTCCTATATTAGTTGGCCTGTTTTAGAAAAATGATTGCTTTTTTGACTACAAAAAGTTTTTAGAAATACTGTCTGTATAAACTGGTGCCATATTTCAACTGTGAAAACACTGTTGGATGAACAATAATAATAATTAAACCAAATAATAATTACTTTATTTAAATCCCTATACAGAATATAAATATGTATTTGTGTCTTTACAAAAAAAAATCCAATATATATGTTTACCAAAAATGTCACGGTTTACTTAATGAATGATTTCTATTAAAGCCCATCATGAAAAAAACTTTTTAGAAGTCCACTGTAAAAGTTCAAAATAAAAGTTAATACTGTCACAAATATATTCGGGAAATTTGTCTTTGAGTATAATATTAAAAATTATTATGAAGGGTATCCAAAACCAAAATAATTTCAAGTTTCTACAAGTTTTGTTCATGCAGTCTGTTAATGGAAACAAAAGCTAAGGCATATGCAACCAATCAAAATAGCTCAAGTTTCCTATACTTACAATATGATAATCCCCACAATCAGTTCACAAACAATCCTGTGGTTGAAATATAGTCACATAGAATTTGGTTGAATAACTCTAAAACAAACATCACATAACAAAAGAAAGCTAAATTTAGTACAGAGTGCTTCATCTAGGGCATTTGAAATATATTGCATTATAAACATAGGATTATGAACAAGAAATATTTCTGGTTTATAAACATTCATGTTTTGTGATGTCATTACAGGGTACTCACTCACAGACCTCTTGCAGAAGACACTAATGTACAACTTCAATGAGACAATTACCTTCCACTTCATTGATAACTGAGAAAACAATGACCACCACCACTCAGAAGACAGACACCTGTCAGTAGTTTTAGAGCATTTGCAAAGATTTTCTGGGGACTGACAGAGAGAACATGAAATTCTGCAACATTTTGCTGTGCGCAACTGTCTGAGAGAAACAGAGAAAATAAAACAGAGGGATTGCCAGGGACAGGAAAAGCTCTGGAAATGATAGCCCTGAGAAAGAATAATGGAGAATGATTGGCAGCAGTGGAAATAGAAAAAAAAACAGTAATGGTTTTTAAAGAGATCGTTTCTATTTTTGTGATTCTTATGGTATCTAAAGAAACAGTTTTTATAGCTAAAGACTCAGATCCATGAAGAGTGAATGGGTTCTCCAAAGAAAGATCTGTCTTCACTATATTATCCCCACTGGAATAACTATTAAGACTGATGATTTTGCTAATCTCCCAGGTTAAGTCATGTCATTTTGCAGATGAAAACTTTCTCTACAAAATTATTCATGTGTATAAAGTTAACTACTTGTATACTTCTTCAGAAATTCCAGATTTCTGTAACACCCAGATTTCCTTTTAAAAATCTCCTAAAATGAGCAAACTGTCTTTCTTCATTAGCTGCAGGTGAAGCAATCATAGTCCATTTTATGTAGAACATAAAATAATTCCTATTTAGATGACTTCCAAAAAGTATAGAGCAGATGATATGAGATCTTGACATGCACTCTCTTTAAATCAGAATTACTAAATATCTGCAAAATTTTAGCATGAATTATGGTTTGGACCTCTGTCGCAACTGAGTAGAAAAATCAAAGAATTGTGAAATGTTTGATGTTGGAAGGGCCCCCTAGAACAATCCCTCTGCTCACCCAGCCTCAGCTACAGCAGATTTCCCTGGACCCACTCCAGTCAGGTGGAGACTCATCAACACCTTCCAGGCAGCCCTTTTCCCTGTTTAACCACCCTGCTGGTGACCATCCAACCAGACTTTGCCTTTGCATTACTGATCAAGTAAATCAATAGGACAAAAGGAAAAAATAGCACACCAAGACATAAAAATAATCCATACACCCCCACACACCCTGTCTGTAAACAATGCATATATTTGTCAAATTCCTTAAATGTGCTGAACAACATACCCAAAAATAAAGCATTTTTACGTCACTACTGAATGTCTAAATGTTTTCTGAGCAGTTAGCAAGGGGACCTTACAAGATTTAAAACATTTACATTCTATGATCTTTTTTAATACTGTCAAATAGATCTTTCCTGAGAAGTTAAGATATATTCAAAACCACTTCATTGTTGATAGTATTGGTAATACCATTAAAATCAATCTGGAAGATATCAAACAATTGCTTCCATTCTTGAAACAAAACTGTACTTTTGTACATCAACAATATGACCTAAAGAAGCAGCCAGAAAATGGAGATCCATGAAGGAGTGGTGGCAGAATTGGGATTCTCGGCTTGTCTGGAGTCACTGTGCCTGCTTCATCAGTACTTTTCCTTGGCTACTGCAAATGCAAGACAAATTTACAGTTTTCTTAGTATAGCCACCAGATTTTATGTCAACAAATCACAGCAATACATCTCTCACATCAATCATGGCTCTGACTGGACTCCGTATCAATTTCCACCTGTTTGCCAATGAGGACATCTTTGAAGTCCATATTACTCCTACCCAACCATTAGAAGTGTTACAAATTTTTGCCTCAGTCCATGCAAATGAGGATGCAGAAGACAATTTTTCCCAAAATACCACTTGCTGTAGACTGTAAGTGTATAGAAAGACAATGAAAAGAAATAAGAACTTCCTTCCCAGCTGAACGTTTTGATGTCTTCAGCTGACAGGGAAGATGGCCTTCCAGAAATTTCCTTGAATCTCTGCCTAGGAGCATCACTTTCATCTTATGTTTATCATGAGCCAACTGCTTTCTCTCAGACTGTATATATCTTCCAGGCACTTCAATATAGTTATAGAACTGTCACGAATCAGACTTTTAGAAATAAGAACAGTTTAAAACATATTTTTAAATATTTAAGGAATGCATCAAACAGAAAGGAGGGGGTGGAAAGGAAGGAGAAACATGTTCTGGTAAAGTTGGCAGGATAAAACTTTTAACCATAATGATTTTTTATTACAGTAAGTATCTCTTGCTGGTTTATTGGTGGGTATATATTTTTGAAATTAGGTAGTGCCAAAGGCACTATGTTTGTGTTCTTTGAAGTTGATGCAACCAGATATAGTAGACCTTACCTTAGAAATAAAATATTTTTGCAGGAGAAACTGCTGATAGCCAAAGAGATTTCAGTCTTCACATCCTGATTCAAGCTTTCTGGTGCAACCATCAACTTGTACGATTCTCACTGTTTATTTCAGTGTGTACCTTCTGAGTTTTCTTTAAAAATATATGAAGACATTACTGAGGATCTGATTCAATAAAAAGTATGTCCAGACCTCCATGCCCTGGAAGCTCAAACAATGCTGCAAAAGCTGCAGAAATGGGACATATTTTCTATTGAATTGGGTACTGAGAATGCTCATAAGTTTTTCGTATTGATTTTTGTAACAGCCAGCAGTGAAAGACACAGACAATATTAGCTTCATCCACTACAGGCCTGTGGATTTCACTGTCTGCATGCAACAGGGCATGGAGTGAAAGCAGACAGCAACCAATTTAAAACGAGAGTGCAGGGTAATTTTTTCTTCAGCATAAAATCAAAAGTGTACCTTACTATAACAAAATAATTTTCAAGATAGATACCCTAGTATGATTAACAAACGATTAGGCAAAACTCAAGCGTGGTCATAAGTGCAGTTTTAAATGCTTTTACCTAATATTATTACTATATGCTGATATTTGCAGCTTGTATAAAGAGACTACAACCCTGAATTACAAAAACAAGTCTGGCATTACAAAAAATTTTAAAAAGATCTTATTTGAACAAAACGCCAAATAGCCCAAAACCTAAAATCTCCAATTTTTGAGTTCTTTAATAACTCTTATTCTACCTAAACCGTCTTGGGATGTTTTTATGCAAGATAGACAAGACCACAGTAGCTGTTCTTTTCCCTCAATTGCAGTGGCTTTCTGCTAACAGCAGCAACTAACCCCATTCATATTTTCAACCTTTTAAAAGACACGATGCTTGCGTTTCAGCAATCAGAAATCCAAGCAGTCTGCTGCAAAGCTACACTGAGCTCAGTCATCTTCTAAGTTAACCTGTGAGCACCAGCTGCCCATTCCCAGCCTACTCCATGTTCTGGTTTCAAAACCACAACTGCATCTAAAAAATGACCAAAGCGATACCTTGCACAGAAATTACTTTCAGCATTTCAGTTTGCTCAGCATCAGTGGTAAGAGCTATGGAATATGGTTCGTGACATTCTGGATCTGTAGGATGGCTGATGTGTCCTGTTACCTCCTAATGAGTGTTGTACGATGTCAAGAACAATGAAAAAACTTAGGGGATTTGTTTCCAGACAAAAATGTCTGGTTTTCTGTATATGCTGCTAAAAGGCACCGAGTCAAACACTGGCATTGTGTAACAGATATAAATTTTTAATAATTATAAAGTTGGTCTGAGATTCATACTATGGAATGTGAGAAAAGAATAAAATGTCAACAAAAGCCCGCCTCCCTATAATACCAAACCAAAACTACCTTAGGCAGACTGAAATCCTATTTCCTTTTTCTAAAATAAACCCCAGTAGGATAAACATGCATTTCAGTTTTCATCCAATACAAGGAATTTCTCCTTTGATATAATTGCATTAAATCCTCGCTGTATAAGAGAAAAACTGTAAAAATACTCTAATTTCAATATTTACTTGTAAGGGGAACATCAAATGTGTATAAATAACCTTCATATTCAAAGTCTTTTAACACAATGAAGATATCAATAAGATTTTAAATCTGAAATCCCCAAATCTCTTTATGACTTCCAAGCAGTTTTACAACAGAAACATTTAAGGAATTGATATAAGTGTTTATTAAGGAAAAAAAAGCAAACAGAAAATGAGATGTAAAGAAAGTCTCCCTCGGCATTCTCCCACAGTCTAGAAATGAGCACTGTGTCAGAAAAAAATGATCATATTTGGCAGCTGCACTTCTTTAAAATTGTTATATCGTGTTAATAGGGACCAGTTGCATTTCTAAAATCCTTTAGACTTAAAACATGGTTTTACTCATAGTGTACCTTGATTACAGCAGAATTAGAAGAAAGGTTAAGATTACATACCTCTCTGCATGTTGTAAAAGCTTTGGATTTTTTTTTTTAAAATAAATGTAAAAGATTTGTTTTAAGTCTTTCTTCTGTTCAGTGTTATTTGTGCATGATGGTGAAAGCCATAGCCTAGATACTAATTTTTCCTCTAACTGCAAGGGAAAAAAAAAAAAGAAAAAAGAAAAAAACTTTCATTCTGTGGAGGGAATATTTATAGAAAATAACTAATGCAAACAACTATTTTGTTGTTTTTAAGACAAAAGATATTTGTCAAATATTTCTTTTACTTTCAGCCACATTTGCAATTATGTGGTTTTGGAAATATGAATCGATATGCAGTTGCAATGTAACTCACATATGAAAAGATATTTTCATTTTTTAAGCTAAAGCTTGGTCTATAATTGCTTCTGGATCTCAAAATCAGTAATATAAATCCACTTCTTCAAATTTAATTGAATACTTGCTTGAATAAAACTCAGCTTATGTGTCAAAAGAATTTTTTGGCCCATCTACTTGACAACAGCAAGAGAACAAATTCAGTCATATAATGTTTTATGAAATATGTAACTTTTATAAAAAGCAATTCAAGAACTGTAAAAAGTTGGATTACAAGAAGACTTTGTATTACTAAAAAAACAGAAATCTCACCATAATATGGGACAGTTTAAATCCAAATTAGTGCTTAAATTCTTTGATTAACATTTTATATGTCATATGATTATTACTTACATAGAGACTTTCTCATTGATGTTCATGTGGATTAAGTATTTATGGTCACTGCTTTTTACTGCTCTAACATCAACAATGTCCAGGCTTGTTACCCTTTATTACATACAGTCAGCTGATGTACTATATAGCCAGTGGCCCATGACAAAAATGGACTGTACAATCAGAACAGTAAGAAAATCAAGTTGATACAACTAACAATTTTTGACATCTGATTTTGATGGAAATGGGAATATACATTTAAATCATCTGTATTCAAATGCCTAAAGAGGAAAATTTATTCACAGTTTTTAATGTTTTTTAGATTACATACTAAGAGGAGATCGAGTTCCAGTGTCCTGTGATGAAATTTTCAATATATATAAAATCCAGCAATCCGCTATTTTGTCCTTTTGGACTTCACACTTTGTTTTTGACCAATGGAGACCTGAATGCAATCCTTCAAGGAGGATTGATGGCTGTGGGAAGAGGAGAGGTATCTATCCTTAATCAGAACAAGTCCCAGGAGGCAACTACTACAACTTCCAACACTTTATTATTGGTTAATTTGGGGACTTCTTTCACTCAGATGACATAGCTAGAAGGATGTCACTGCACAAATCAATATCTACTGCCTTGCCATTGATGTGCCTGCTACCTTAAACAACAACAGCTTTGTCTATGATCATCTCTGAGTTGTTCAGGATACTAATTGTAGTCAGCACACTCCTCTTTCTAACAAATAGTCTGGGAAGGTGTTAGCCCCCCGATGCATACTTGAAGAACTGCTGCATACTCTCCATTGCCATTTGCCATTTAATTTTCTATCTTTTCTGTTTCCAGAAATGGTTTCACTCCCATTTGTGTTAAAATTCTTCCTTACTTCTGGCTTTATGTTAAAAAAATAAGATTTTAATTTATTAATAGAAGTAAATGCTTGCAGTTCCTACAACATATTGGGATTAAGAAGAAATGTGTTTTATACAGATTTAATAATTTTTCTGTACTTTTTAATACAATCCATCACTTTTTAAAGCATTATATGAGAATGAGTTAAATGAATATTTTAATTCTGCTAAGTGTGTTGTTAGAGGTAGTCAATGACTAGTCTGAAAAGGAATGGGGATCTTGACATTCAGCATAAATTTCTCATTTATTGTAGAAATAAGAGATATATGAAGACAAACCTGTATGTGCATTTAAGCCACACAAGATACAGAAAACTGTTCAGCTTTGCCTGAAAGGATATCACACTTCTAAACTATGCTCAAGAACAGCTTTCAGCTTCACCTGCATTCAGCATCAGAGATGTGCTGCTCTGCTCTTCTTAGCAAGAAAGCATGGCATCTCCTAACATGGGGAAGACTGCCTTGAAACATGATCACTGTTTTGCAAATAAGGTATCTGTGTCTGAAAGGGAGCACTGGTGCTTTATTGAAAGGTGGTGAATGAGGGAGGGTGGCAGGAGTGAAAATTGGTTGCTATGGGATATACTCATGGATTTTTCTTATGTGTTCACTGGGAGTGTTTACTGTAGATAACAACACAAAACATTCTACCTCTCATTACACCTCTCTAGCCAGGTTGTGTCCTCTGCCATTTCCTCTGCTCAGTGCTTGGCCTCCACAAATCCCTCTTCTCTGCACTATCCCAGGAGCAACCACTTTAACAACTCTCCCAAATCCCTCAGGGAAAGCTGTCATTGGTCATGCAGGTGCTGACTACTTCAAACTTTGAAATACTCTACCTCACTTTTCTGTCCTGATTATTGCACATGGAATAGTCATTATAATATTTATTTTTAAAACATTCCTGCTAGTGAGTATTTAAGGAAGTATTCACACAATATAGAGCATGGACTAGATCTGTAGGAGCAATCCTTGTACACTAATACTCCATATTAGAAACTAGCATGCCAACCAAAATGTCTCAGATTCTTTAAGTAAACCTTGGAAGATGGATAAGTAGGATGTGGAAAAGACAGATCCATATTAAATAAAGTATTTGATATTCGAAAAACATTTTAGTGTGACCCTCAACAAAATGTCCAAATCAGCCATGTTTGCCACAGGATGAGAAAGTCCATATTCACGTGTATAAATATTTATTTTTTTTTTTAGAGTCACTTTCATGGTAAATGAAGGTTAAAAGATTCCCATCGGTTTCTGGGCAGAAGAGTAGATAGCCCAATATATTAATAAATTATCTGGAAATAGGGTTGGATAGATTAGGAGAATGAAGTTTGCTTAAGATATTAAGGAAATGAAGAAGCAATAGTTTCAGAATGTAGAATCCTTCCAATACAAAAGTGTACTTAAATGGTTGAAGTATGTGGAAAAACCCCATAACTTTTCACATCATAAGGTGGTCTGATCTGATTACAGCTGCTCAGTAACAAAACCTCAATGCTTTTAACCAGATATTTCTATAAAACATAATATCAGAGAGAAAATTGAAAAAATAAAAACACTACAATGTTAAGAAAGTATTATGAAAGTAAGAGAATTAAAACAAAAAAAACCACTTCTGCACTGTTAATCTGCATGCATATTTAGAGTGCATTACCTTTAGAATATTTTCTAGCAAGTCTTACACTTGCTCCCAGTACAGAAAAAGAGGAAAGAGCCCAGTTCAGAGAAAGATAGCTGAAGGTGATGTGAAGTAATTTTTCTTGAGGTTGAGATTCACAGGTGATTGCAAACAAGTGTCAAAAGCTGACAATCCCTTGATTTTCAATCCAGCACTTTTAGAAAATGTAATAATTAAGATCTGCTTCCAAGTTCATTAGCACCTTAGCTACCTCACAGAGATAAGAGAAATTTTACTTCTCTTCATAGATTTTACATACTCCAAACCACAAAATTAGAGATTCTCAGGAATTCCAACTCAGGATGAATCAGAGCCTCTCTGTATAATACTGATTCATGAACGAACCAGCAAATCAATTAAAAAAAAATAATTTTGCACATCCAGTGAAAAGGGAAAAGGAGGAATCAGGCTACTGTGTACTACAACTTTACTAAAGTAGCTACACCTGAACTGGTTTAGAGAACATGAACTGGAAGATGAAATCCTGATGCCAATGAAGTCAAAATTTTGCCACTGACTCCACTGCAGCTAGATTTATCCAAAGCAATGAAACCCCAGTGGAAATAGACAAATCAGAAAAAGATGTCTGTAATGTGAATTACAGCCAAACATGAACTACAGTCTTTTGAGGAAAGGTTGTAGAAGCCTTTCAAAAAAGAACTCTGGAATAAATGAAAACTGTAGTAGTAGAACCTTGCTTCTTCCCTGCCCTTTTTAATAGCTAAATGAAGACAGTCTTTTAGGGCTGGACTTGCAGAATGCCACATCTTATCTAACCCTACTGCCTTTGGAAAAAAAATCATTGTCTTTTAAGCCAAAACCTTCTAGAAAAAATCCAAAATGAGTATTGAATCTTTCAAACATATATTTGGTATAGCTTAAATCGGAAAATAAAAGCATGTGAACTAAATTAAATGTATCTGAAAACTAATAGTAGCATATCTAACATTCTTTAAAAAATAAATAATTCATCAGAATTTTGGAAGAGTATCTTTTAAGAATTCTTCCATTTCGAAATTCCAACAATGACTCTCTTGGCAGAGTTTTATTTGAGAAAAATTAAGTATTACAGTTTATAAAAGTACAGTGCAAAAGATATCACATGTAAATACTTGTAAATGACAGACACTGATACAAGGGAGAACCGAGGGTTCAGAAAGGAGGGTCCCTTTTTAAAATCCCTGTATAGCTAAAGATTATTATGCAGGTACTCACATTCACAAATTTTTATAGTAGGGGACTTAGGGAGAGACATTTAGCAGCTCTCGAGTAACTGCAATATTCAGAAGGTAGAGACTGCTCTTGCCTGGTAGGTAGCTGGCTTTTATTTTCATTTCCTGTTCGGAGTGAAATTACTGTTTGGGGAGAGTTAAATCTATTTCAGGCATAAGAATCATTTATCCCTGGAGGTGCTGAGCTTCGATTAATAGCTCTTGGATTCTTCTTATTCATCTTAACTCCAATTTGTGCTGCTTGGCACTAAGGGTCCAGTTTGTTCCTTTCCTCATTTTCAGTTCTCCCTTCCCCCACCCAGTGCAGTGCATCAGAGAACACTTTCACTCTTCACCTTAGTTTAGGTGAAAGTTAATGTAAATGCTGTCATGTTTCAACACTGGATTCCTCAGTATTTCTCTGAGATGGAGAGTCCTACTGATACTTGTACCCCTTTTTGATGTTAATGAAAGTCTGAAACAATGTTAAATCAGATATAGATCCACTCAACATATTATTTTTTAAAGCTAGCTATAAATCAGATATGACATCTGTTTCAGTATTTGATGTCTCTCTATTTTAATTTTTGTGCAATAAAATTTTGGGCCATGTTACAGATTAACCACCTGTAAAATTATAATTTTGTATACTGAAGCCATTTGTAGCTGTAATACAAGTAAAAATTTAATCTGGAACTCTTAAACCTCATTTATTTCATACGGTTCAGAAACACTCAAATCAACTTGCTGAAAATCTAATAAATACTTAGGGCTAAAATCTACTCTGAGTCTGCATCTCACACAAGAGAGAGATTTTGGTATAGTCTTTCATTTGACAGAAGCCTAAACAAGAAATCCTTAACATGACCCCTGCATTATCTGCTGCCTCAATTATTCGAGATACTCACTGCCTACCTCTACATTTCCTTAACCAGCAGAAAAGTAAGTCATCAGCCTCAGAAGGAATGGAGCCAGGGTAAATGGAATGGAGGCCTGGCTACAACAACTATTTTAAACTAGTTTGAAACATTTATGAATTTAACTTACTCATGTTCAACTTCTGTTAGTCTAGTGGGTTTTTCATTACTAGAAAGCACAAGCATGAAAAATCCCAGCTATGTTCACCCTTGTCAAATTGTTATCAACTTGCCAAGATGGTCCATGTATATTTATATACATATATGTATACATAGAGATATGCACATACACAAACACATACATATAACAAAGCCCTATCCAGCAAGTGAGCATTGTATAGAAACTGAAATACCTTTTAACTGTTTATAGTACCCAAAAAATTCTGCCTAGCCCTCTAGCACCTTTACTTTTGATTCTTCCTTATAGATTCACACCCTGATTCACAGCGTCTATAACTCCTAGGCATCATAAACATTTCTTTATAAGATCTGTGGTCACTGATCTACGTTGCCACCACTGCCATTTTATTATCAGTCAAGAGGAAGACCCTTCAATGGGAACAAACTTGTCTGCTAGCTTAAGGAAATACACTGTAGACAGGGATGGGCAGCAGAGTTGCCTTAATGTGATATATCAGGATCTTCTGGCTTAATGAAATCCTCAACTGGCACAGAAAATGCAAAACTGCTTTCTTGTTATATGAAAGGATTCATTTGTTTATCTTTAGCAGTACAATTGTTGCTACACAAAGTTAAAACTGTTCCTGTTCCCAGAGAGGTTTTGCATCTTTTTTATGCATACTTTAAAAAAGTAATTGAAAGAAATTTTGAGATTATCATTTAACTAGAGGCTTGAAAATCTATTCATGAAAGAAACAAAAATACCAGAGTTACTTTCAAAATTAGAAAGACAAAACTGGAACTACTTAAAAAATTCAAAATATTTAAAATGAGACATCTTAAAGAAATGTAGCATGTCAAATGAAAAATTAGCACAATGAAAACGTTAAAGAAAAAATATTGACAGCTCAAGGAAAAAAGAAAAAAGAAAAATGTGAAGAGGTAAATGAATGCATACCCAAAGGTTGCATGTGCAATCTTGCAATACATATACAAGGAATAAAAAGTCAATGAGGATGAGCTGGAAAGTCCAAAATGTAATCAAAAGTAAGGAAAAAGGAAATACGAGACATAAAACATCAGCAACACAGCAGTACTGAGAAGATTAGAGAATGAAGTTAAGAGAGAGTGCAAAAAATGATAAGAAAATTAAGGGTAGAAAATGAAAAGCAGATTGCATGAGGGTTTGAGATAAATCAGAATTTTTTAAAGTACATGGAGAAGAAGAGGTCAGCAAGGAGGAAAAGAGTAGGACCTCTCAGAAATGGGAAGTGTAATTTATTCACAGAAGAGGTAGTTACTGCTATCAGTTTAAACAAATCTTCATATCAATTTTCTGAAAGGAGGATATGGAATGAATACTAGAAAACAGTCATACATTTTACATTTCTTGGGTTATAAAGAGAAAATAATGAAAGAAATTTTATCATTCAATGGAAACTGATGAAGCAATTGTACAGTGTGTTTAACTGGATCTGATTTAGAGTAGGGGTTTTTGGAACTGAGTCCAGGGTTTTTACAGCACTAAGCACAATAACAGCCTACTATAAATAAGTCATCAAGTTTGATCAAACTCTGAAAATAAATGAGATGCTGAGAAGTCTCAAAGTAGATAGGGAAAAGCATTTGCTAGTATTACAAAAAGCTTTTTGGAAGTAATGTTTTTACATATGAAAACAGGCAGAGGCAAAAAAATCCAAAATTTAGATAATCCAATATATAATTATAAACTAACTTGGTAAATTTAAGTAACACTTCGTCTATATGCTGGAAATGAATGCAAATGTTATGCATCTGTAAGGATGAGATAATAAATATCGTATTTATATATATATATATGCATGTATATGTATGTGTATATATATAAACAGTATTAATTACACCTTTGTGGCATAGAGCTCAGAATACAGTATCAAGGTCAATGACAAAAAATTATTAAAAATATAAATAAATAATCTATTTTTAAGCACTTTCATTATTGTTAACTTCCTTTAATATTAAAGACTTTACAAAACTTTGATGAATGCCTTTATTTGCTATGAATTTTCGATAATATATTAGAAATTTGTGGCTGAATGAAAAAAGAACCCCACTGGCCTTAAGGAAACTGAATAGACAAGGGCAGTGAATGAAGAAGTCTACTCACTAACAGTGATTAAGACTAAACAACAAACAGCTGCTTCATTCAGCTGAGGAATTCAACTTTCCTTTTCCATATGTTTTCTGAAACAGCATGGAAAAACGATTTTGCATGACCAGAGAACAAGAAATAGCAATAATCTTGTCTGGGTACCTTTGCCAAAGCAATAAATTCCTTTAGAAGGTATTTAACATCAGAAAATAGTCACAAGTAATTGGTGGGATGCTAAAACTCGAATACCAAGGTAGACCTGTGAATATTTCTGATATTTTGTGTGGTATTTGTATTGCCTTTGTTTCCCAAAGTATCCACAGAATTGGAAAACATCTAAAATAAATTATATGTTTCCTCTTTCTGATACCTAAATATCAGGAGTGAAGACTTAATCAAATCATCCTGAAAATATGAACTGACACAAACTCATCACAGGGGTTGATAATTTGTTTTTGCTTCCCTATATCTAATGCTATCTGAAGCCAAAAGAACTCCTGTGCAATTTATGAAGATTACAATCAATCCCTTCTTAATTTCCAATTATACCATATTCTACTGACTGCACACTTCCTAACTGTTCCCAAATTCTTATATTCCAGTTATTCTGAACCAGCAGGGAAATATTCACCAAAAGAAGTAAATAGAAGGAAAAAAAGGTCTGAAAAACTAAGTTTATAGAATTGATTAGGCCTTGGAATTTTATTTTTTTTTTTTAGAAACTCTAAGCAATCTTAATTTTGTTCCAGTGAGCTGGCTCTGGCAGACTTACCCATGTATATAAAGAAATTATGACATCCTTGTGCCTTTTCTACATCGGTGATTTTGAACTTTTGTAATTCTTCCTCTTTCAACTCTCTATTCCCCTCCACCGATCCTTTACACCTTAAGGGCCACTCTGACCTCTCCTTACCACTGAGTCTTCTTTGCTTGTCCTTAGTATTTGTAATGGTGGTGCATCTCACCAAAAGGAATGTAGCAGTGCTTCAGAACAGAGAGGTTTGAATCTTGTGCATATTTTTTTCCAGCTGATCTAACCAAGAATAATTCATTCTGGAAAAATAACTTGACTTTTTCAGAAGAATTTTAAATTGTTGTGTTACCAATTTCAAACACCCTTAAATACCAAATGTAATTACTGACTATAAGATGAAAATAGCATGAAAGAAACAAGCTGCCTGAATATGTGTAGTTTCTTGTTACAGCTGACCTATTTATGTATTGAATGAGTATATATTAGGAGAAGTATATATGTATATATGTGTATATATGAATGTATATTAGGAGAAGTATATATGTATATATGTGGAGAAGTTTGTCCACAGAAAAATATTTAGGTGATATATGTTCAGTGCTGTAGTAGGGCTGTATATGCAGGTTTGACAGCTGGATGAATTCAGAAGTGGAAAAACTAACAACATCTACTGTTTCTGATCTTTGCCCCACTTTCTTCAATTTCCCAATTCTTTCACCTGCTAGCAATTTGGTGACATAGTAATAACAACCTGTGTTTTATGTATTATGAACTCCACTACTTTTGTTTCCTCTGATGCTTTTTATTCTCCTTCTTCCAATAATGTGAAAACACCTTATTCTGTTCATTTAAAAAATTAGGAAAATGAAGTGTACCCTTCTGGAATTCAGAATTAGTTTAAAAGCTATTTTAACATATCTTACTCAAACATGTTAAGAAATTATTTGTTAGGGTTACCCTTCACTCGAGGTAAGATTCATTTCCACATTGACTTCAGGGATGAAATTAATTTTACCCTAACAGAGCTGTTTAGTACTTGGGGGGGGTCTGCTGGCTCTCAGCTGCAACTCCAAAAACCTCAACTCTCCCACAGAAGAAATTAAATATCTGTCAACTCTGTGTAGGTATCCTACTGCAAAGCAGTGAAATGGCACAAGGCCCTCCAGCACAGGATTCAGCTGGCGTTCAGCACACTTCCACTCCAGGCTTTACCAGTTATCCTGAGTCCACTGCCTCCTTCCACTGTCACGCATGCTGAGGCACCTGGCACGAGGAGGCTCACCCTCAGACTGAATGCCGGCTGCAGTCCATTTAGATTTGTCACTTGAAAAGGGACACTGAATGTGTGATCTCTTACATGAAAACATTTCTTAAAAGGAGAAGTTGTTCATGGAAGATAATGCTCACTATTCCTGGCACCAACCCAGCGATGAAAATGGTCAGTGTGGTGGAGTCTAAAGAGCTCCAGTTTTGGTAGGCTCAAAAATCAAAACCATTCTTTCTTTACCAGGACATGTTGCTCCACACTTACAAAAATCAAAGTTATGTTATTCTTTTGTCATTATTTATACATGGATATGTCATTCATGATGTATAAAGTAGACACTTATTTTAATTTTTTGAACCATGGGAATGACTTGCAGGATGTAACAGTAAAGTCTTCTTTCCCAGAAGAAACTTTGTTTAGCAAGACCCAGACGGATGATCTGCAGCAATACATCGAGGGTAGTAAAAGGTGAAAGCGCTCATTCTAACACCTCTCTGTTATCTGAGTCTGTATAATGATTCAAAGACATTTTGCAACCTAAGACACACCCAGATTTCTTAATGTAGTGTTTCAAGGGAACATTGAAACCTTTCTAAACAGTGAGGCAGGTCTTCATTTTCCATGCTTAGTATTTTCGTATACTTGTCCTTTTTGCTCAATTGCTTTGGTTCTCTGACTTTTCATCTTAGATGATTATTTCTAACATCTTAATACTTGTTTTATATATATATATATATAAATATATATAGAGATATGGTCACTGCATTTCATGTATCATGACAGATAATTTCATTTACATTAATAGAAATCTTTATTAAAATTAATGGTAGAAAATTTATTTATATGTGTGTATGTGAATGTTTACACATACTGCAAAGCTAATGAAGAACACCAGAATATTTTGGATAAGATATATTGGGAAAGCTGTGAAAAAAATTCCTAGACATATGATTTTCTTTTTTCTTCTACTTGTGTTTGGTAAGAGTAAAAATTTTGAGAAAAGGAAAAAGTGACTGGTCAGCAATAATGAATGCTTCTTGGAAGTCAGAAATTATAGACAAAATGTGAGATCCACCAAATGATGAGTTAAAACTTCCGAAGTAAATTAAAACAGAAAGCAAAAAGTTTTGCAGTCAATAACAAGGAGAATGAGAGGAAAAAAATGGGATTGCTATGCCAGGAGAATAGACATTAATGATAACCTGGGTAGAGTCTGCAGCTAAATGAACACTTTACTCTGTTTACAATCTGAGTGATAATGTAGAACAGGTGGACATAAGGAACAAGAAAAGGTGTGGATAATCTTTTATTACAAAGTCTATGTCCTTCTATCTGGGTAGGAAAATCTTGACACACATATGGTTATGGAACTGGATAATCTCCATCAAAGAACACTGAAAGACTTAGCACATGAAATTGCAACTTAAGAAGCAGGGAAGTTTAATAAATCTATCACATTCAGTACCTGTGACCAGAATAAGGAAATGGGATGCTTATTAAGAGGAGGAAGCAAAGGCATCTTGAAGCTATAAAACCTGGAATAGAATTTATACTGTATGTACAACCAGGGAATACATGGAAGAACAGAATTAGAATCATACAGGTAAAATGTAAATGTGAATGAATACAGCAATAGTGGACTCAAGGTAAATCGTGTAACATTACCTGGATTGTTTCCTTTGAAAAACTAATTCTGGAAAATGTGATTTATGCAATCTGTCATATAATCACAGAATGGTTTGGCTTGGAGGGGATCTTAAAGATAATTTTGTTCCAATCCCTCTGCCACAGGGAGGGACACCTTCCACTAGACCAAGTTGCTCAGAGCCCCTTCCAGCCTGGCCTTGAATACTTCAAGGGATGGGGCAGCCACAGCTTCTCTGGGCAACCTGTTCCAGTGCCTCACCACCCTCACAGTAAAGAATTTCATTCATCTAAACCTATCCTCTTTCAGCTTAAAAATCGTGCCCCTTGCTCTATCACTACATCTCCCTGCCAAAAGTCCATCTCCAGATTTCCATAGGACCTCCTTAGGTCCTGGAAGGCCACAGTTAGGTCACCCTGGAACCTTCTCTCCTCCAGGCTGAGCAAGCCCATCTCTCTCAGTCTGCTGTCATAGAAGAGAGAGGTATACTGGCACTCTGATCATCTTTGTGGCCTCCTCTGGACTTGCTCCTATAGGTCAATGTCCTTCTAGACTTCAGCAAAACAGTTTATGTTGTACAGAATAAGAAACTGAAAGTTAAACCACAGAAGAGAGGGTTTAGAAGAATTCTTCAGTCAGTAAGAAAATGTTTAAACCAGGAATAACAGTTTGAAAGCATAGTTTGGACATTATTAAGTGGGTTTTTCCAGGACTCTGTGTTGGAAAGATATTCTGTGAGAAAGATATTTGGTCATATTTTGCTAAAAATTTTATGCGAAACTGGAGGCATACTAACAACAAAAGGCAGAAAGTCTTCATCAAAAGCAAACAGGAGAGCAGGGAAGAAGAATGGGATGGACATGAGGATTCCTGCTGGATTTGAATAGTATCAGAGAACCCACGCGGATATGCTTACTGAACCTTAAGGAGAAATCCGCTGAAGACAAGTGAAAGAAAACATTACATTTCATTAGCTAATGACAGATCAGAATGGATACATACATACGCACTCCATAGGGCAATGTTTTAGGTTGCATTTAATTTATTTTAATTGAACAAGGCCTGGTACCATCGGTGCAACTTTCCCCTTAGGCTCTCCTGTCCTACTATGGGTATTCTGTCAGTCCTCAGTCAAATGTATTCAGAGAAAGCAAATTCCCAAAACATGAACCTCAGCAGAGAAGAATACTTAGAATTACTATCAGACTAAGAAAGCTTGGCTTTTTCAGTCAAATAGATTTATTTTGACAGTCAAATATAAATGTATAGGTATACTAGTAGGGTCGATATTAGAGAAAGAACAGAGAATATTAGGTCAACAGCAAATCTGATGCATTTATAAAAACTGTTTAATGTGTAGTCCATATAGCAGAAGGAGGATAGATTGAATAACAGAGGTCTTAGGCACTATGAAAAATTATTTTTTAAAATGTTTTATTCCTTAATTGTTGCAACTTCAAAGATATCCCAAATAAAACAACTAATGCTAAAAACAAATGCATAAATAACATAAAAAATATTTATCAAAAACCAGTCTTCTGGCTAAGCATTCCTGTTAAAATTTTTAAGCCATGAATAATTAATGATAAAATATCTACAAAAAAGTGTTGCCTTTTACTTCCTGGGTTTGGATTTGGGGGAAAAAAAAGAAAAGAAAATTAAAAGGGAAAAACCTAAGAGTTAATCAGGAGGCAGGCTTTGTTTATCGGACTAATGATCAAACATCAGGTTACTGCATATATTTTTATTACACAGAATTACATCTTCTTAAATTAAAATTAATTAAATCTGATTAATTAAAATAAAATAATTATTTGATAATAAATGAGGCCTCTATTGTTAATGTGACATTGTTTTTCTTCAGCATTATGACCAAGGCATTATCAGACCAAGTGTTTAATTTTCTTTAATCTTCAGCTATGGTATTTTCCGATTTAGATGCAGTCACCTCTTCAGCGATAGAAAAGAAAAAAGTGGAGACCATAAAATTTCTGGCAGAAAACCACATTTGTATCATAACTGATACAGCAGCCTTTTGCACGTATATACCTAAGAAAGGAAAGAGGTGAGAGGTACAAGTGAAAGAGGTGCTGGTGTACTGGGAAGCCAAGAGAGCTGACTGATACAGGGCACTTGAAAAGTCATTTAATAGGAGTGGTTCTATGTATGCAACGCTACAGTGATGTGCAACACTGCACTTGGCTGAAATATGTAACACCAAACTTGTCCCTGGAAGAGAATATCAGCTGTAATGTTCTTCCAGCCCTTGCATACAGCTAAGTGCCATAATAACAATGCTGTCTGGTTTTTGATATCCATTCCAGCACAAAGCACTTCCAGGATCTATTTCACAAATGGTTTTTACATTTAGAATGAAAATTTTTATCATAAAATTAAGTCATAATCTGCTAACACATCTGCATGTAAGATAGGATAAGACCTAGAGCCTAGCTGGTAATATTTCTTAGGGTTGTTTTTGCCAGGATTTTATGTCCTTGATTGACCCAGGATTTGGCATACCAGTGGGAATGCAAAGTATCAAGAAAGCATAAATGTTCCTCCTGAGGACTCTCATTTTGTTCAAGTTTCACAGATGTAGTTGAAGGAGCTCTCAAGGAGCAAAAAATCTCCTGATGAAAGATAAGAAACATACCAGCCTATCTCTCTGATAGAAGTTTTTTAACAGAAGTCTGCACAAGATGCCAAGGAAACCCCATAGTTCATGACAATTTTACTTCTAAAATATGGAATAATATTTTGTTCCTCTTATTTAAGTTCAAATTTGCACCTTCACCAGAACATGGTTCTGATATTTTTCACCCCAGATTAGATCTCAGCTGAAAATCCACATATGTAAACTTTGTTTCCACTGATCACCTGAGACATCCAGTGTAGAAACATGTCACTAAGATTTTTGAAGTGAGTCAGACTTTGGATTGCATTTCTAATTTGGTTACTCTCAGGGCAGAGAAGGAGCTACAAGGGTATATCTTTGTTTCCATTTTTAATATTTTTTTTATGTTTGTATATTTTAATTTATTTTATTTTAGTAGAATTTTGGGGATAAAAAACATTAATAGAATCAATTTCTACTTAAATATTCCGGTTTGGTACAAAAAAAAGGAAAGAGGAAACAAAACAAAATTCCTCTACATCCTCTTCAATGTTTATTCATTCAGAGCAGAGCACAAGTGGAATACAATATTCAATACCATTAATATAAATTAATACTGAAATGAACAAAGTTTGTGCTCTTATAATTAAACTAGGATAGAACAAAACTGTTAAGGCATTCAGAGTATCACTGCAACGTCAATACTGTGATTAATCACTAGACAAAGCAGAGAAACAGGCTACAGATAGAAGCACTTCAGATATCCATGTACCACACACAATGTCCTCTTGGGAAAACTAAAAATTTAGAGAAGCAAGAAAAGGCCCTATTAAAATGCCATGGTTGGGTTTTACTAACATTCTGGAAAAAATCTTAGTTTTATGAGAATTATAATATTTTTTGATGAGATGTAGAGCAGTGAGTAAAGCAATTAGGAGAAAAAAGTAACGGCACAGAGAGAGAAATATCCACCAAAATTAAGAATAAATTAGTGCTCTCATCAATACCACTGAAAAGTTCAATATGAGCCAGATATCTGAAAGAACCCTATAGTAAGAATAAATTCTCTGTTACATTCACCTGAAATTGCTTCACTGTAAGTTTCCAAACAGAAAGAATGGAAAAAGAATTGTGATTACCAGCCCAAGCTCTGTTCTTCGATGACATAATTATGACAGACATGGAATCTATATCACTCTATTTTTTGCAATAATATTTTAGAAAAACAAGTTCAACTGTTAGGCATACAGCTTGCCCAAAATTACTATTCAGCTTAGTCTATACAGTATAAAAACTCCCACTGACAAGAAGAGCAATAAGAGCAAATACTTTACTTTCTCTTAAGTATTTGGATGATTGAGCTCTTGATCAAAAATATCTAATTATTAGAGCAAGAGCACACAGTCAGAAAGATCAACACTGTTTACATTTAAATAAACCAAAAAAAATACCCCAAATAAATCTCCATTTAAATATAAGAAAATGTTCTTCCTAGCTGTTGGATTATAAACAGTATGAGTTCGGAGCATTCATCCTAAAAAGAGATGGTTTAATGGCATTAACACTTTTGTAAAGCCAAGCAGCAATTTCATAATGGCTGAAATATTACATGCTGTTTTTCAACTAGAGTGAATCATTCCCTATGTATTTTAAGTTACAATAGACTCAACTTGATGAAGTATGTAATTTGAAATTCTTAAGTTTGTAATTTGAATGATTACTTTGTCTCACTGTAAGCTGCTTAGGCTTTTTCATTTATAAAGCTGAAACATTTGGCTACACAAACATGGCATCAACATAACTTGTCATACAATCCTTTGTTTTTTAATCATCTTCTACTGATAATCTAAATGATGATTAGTCTTGTCTCAGTGATTTCTTTGCTCTTCTAATACACATTTGTATTAATCCCTACTACATATTTTGATTTATTCTTAATTTTTTTAGAACTAGACCATATTAAAATCCTTTTTAAAAACAAAATGATTAGAGAATAACATTTTAAATGTACATGAAATTGTGAAAAAGATTTTGGGAATGCCAGATGTTACACTTAGTGCAGAAAGCCACATTTAAAAATGAAGTGTGGCTTAATGCCATTAGTTGGAAGGACTGAAATTAAAATCTTTGAAGGCTGTAGAAGATTAATATAGAGAGAGAGTAAAGATTACTTTCTTACTATATTGCACTACATATACTAGATATGTATAAAATCCTCTTGTCTCAGCATGTACAGAAATTTGGCAATATTTTCTCACCATTCTGTTATCATAAAGTTCTAGGACTTTCTGGAAATTATTCAGAGATTTTTCTATTGTTCGACATTATAAGGAGGGCATGCAAGTTTTTTCAGTGACACTATTCAATTAGCAGTAATGAATATCAGAAAATCTAACAAAGTGAGAGGTCCTGGGTCTCAAACAAATTTGAATGTACAGGCTTACCACTGGTGGAAGAGAGTCAAAGCGTGTCAAAGCTTGATGAAGAGCAGTCAGTTTGCAACAGACATTAGAACAGAGTATTGTATATCTCCCTAAAAAAGACACTGAATATCCAGTACTTTAAATTAGGTCATTATGCATGTACTGGATATAAAACTTGTCACAAAATAGAGTTAAGTGAGCCTTGTCTAATTTGGCTAGCATAACTTTGCTGGAACAGTCATAATATGAATTTTATGAAGAAACACTCTGACTAGATAGAAAGCTGTAGACCAGCTGACCCAAGGCACTCAGTCTCCCTATAGATTTGTTTAGGGCCCATCTGTCTATAAAAATTACTTTAAACACATAAGTTACACTCAGTACACTCAAGTCACAGCAATAATGACAATATTTAAGAGAATTCAAAGGATATGCAGGAGGACAGATGCATATGCAGAAAGCAGAGGTACATGGCAAGAGTGAATGCAATACCTACAGTTCAGCAGCAGAGCCCCAGAAAATCAGCCTCTTTGGATTCTGGATTCAGCCTGGGGGCAGCATGTCAGCTCATCTCTAAGTGTTCAAATATCCTGGTCGAGGTATATACAAAGCCACCTCCACGAAACAATACTAGCAATCATCAGCAAAAGATGAAAAAAAAAAACCCAGCAAACTAACCAAAAACCAAATTAGTCTAAAATTGGTAGAGTTGCAAAAGCAGAGAGAAAATTATTTTGCGTTCTCATAAGACCAAGATTGAACTGTGGGCAAGAGAATGCTGAAAGCGAGCAATTTTACACTGGAACTCCACAGGATGATGCAAATCCAGCAAGCTTTAAACACTCTTTCAAAGAGCGGGAGTGAAGTTAGTTCGTCTGTGACAGAAACAGATTTATACAGTCAATGACAGGAAAGATAAGATTATGAGTGAAGGTGGTGAGGAGACCGTTGTGGTCATGAAACATTAGAAAGAGAAGGTCAGAGGATTTATTTCGAAAAAAGGAGGGTTCCGGGGTAGGCAACAAAACACTAAAATAAGAAGTACAGATGTATTGCCAACCGCATGATCAGGAAATGAAGGATCAGAAGCAATAGTTAAAAAGTGAAAGCATGAAGGAGTATTTAATTTCTGAATGGCTTTCCAGAAAAGCAAAGGCTTATTTAGGAAAGAAGACTGAAAGAAAATCAGTGGAAAAACATGCAAAAAGGTCAAATAAGGGATTTTAAAGGGCCTTCTTAAAAGTTGCTTTTCCTAAAAATTGACCAACTTGGTGGTACTTTCATTTTCAAGTCTTTTTTAGTCTGATAATCCTCCACATTTTTCTCCACAGAAGTAATTGGATTGAAATTTGATTCTTATGCATACAAGCACAGGCACATACAGATATGGAGGTTTTTGGTACTGGCTCCACCAGTGAACTGTGTTCTCAGATGGGTTTAAAATAAACATACATTCTCATATTTTCTCTACAAACTAAACAGTTGATTGGTGTGAAATTTCAAAAAGAGAACAGCTTTCATGTCAAACTTTCCATACATACACTTTTTTTGTATTTCCTCAACTTTTTGTTTTTCTTTAAATAAATAAGATCTTTTTGATATGTGTTCTGATTGAGGCCTGCACCTTTTATTGTGTCTGTCAGGTTTAGCTTTCTATAAGATAGGTGTCTCCTACACAAATAAAGAATCTTGAGAAAAAGAATAATGGGGAGTTTTGTTCCTTTTGTATAATTAGAAATTCAGAGCGATTTTCCAACATTGTTAATATTTTAAATGGAAATGCAGATATATTACCTTCAAATTGCCTTTGATGTCACTAGGAGAGAGGTGAATATGCCCTAGTACCTGGTAGACAACTAAACTCACTGAGTGATATGGTAAGGAGCAAGAAGGAAATGAGTAAAAGGTGGTCTATTTGAATAAACAACCTTGGCAGAATGAATGGCAGAAGAGCCAAAAAACATCCACAGACTTTACTCAAAAAGGGACAGAGGTTTTGCAAAAGGCTCCTGTCAGGAGCCTTACATATTCACATATAAGTAACAAGAGGTGCAATAGTTTCCATGGCACTTTTTACTCATACAAATCCACCTTCAGTTCTGTCTTCCAATTCAGTGTGAGAAAATTGCTAGGGGAAAAAAACCAAAAAAACATAGGGGAGGAAAGAGACAACTTTCTAAAAAGCATGTAAAATGCCTTAAATTTTCACAAAAGAAAGGGGAAATGCCTCTATTTCACCTCCTCACCTTTTCTTTAAACAAGTCCATTCCTTAAATATTTTCTTGGTGGCCTTCTCCTCAAACACCATGTCCTGGTTCTGGCATGGGCAGGGGAAATTTTTGCAGTAGCCAGGAGTGGTCATGGCTAGAACCTGGAGGCTATTCCTTAAGGCCTCATGCCACTGCCCGGAGAGCAAAGGGATGAAAGGATTCCTTCAGGCTGGGGTAGAGTGGTGGAGGGAGCAGCCAAGTATTTTAAGTGGTGAGGATTCACGTGCAAATTTTTCACTTCTGGTACCCTCTCTCGTTAGCATTGTTGAGGTTACTGCTAATTTTCTTATCTTGTTGCTATTTCCAGTAAATTGTCCTTATCTCAGCCTGTGAACTTTACCTTTTGTGTCTCAAATTCCACTTTCTACTCCCCTGAAGGGGGAAGGAGGGGAGGGGGAATTGAGAGAGCCAGTGAGTGATTTGGAGTGTTTCAGTGGGAACACCAAACTGGGGAATACCACTCCCAAACCATGACACATGCTTTCCATAGAACATCCAAGATTTTTAGCCAGTTCCTTCTGCAAACCATGGCAGAACAATGCCAGTTTCAAAGATCATTTCCTAGCAGAGACACACAACTTCTGTATCATGTCCTCTGAAGTATACTGGTCTAGAGAGCCTTTGGAATTTATGAGTCAAACCTGGAAATCCTGAGACTTGAAATAATCTCCCAATAAATATTATTAGTAGGGTGGTTACAGTCACTTTAGAAAAGGAAGAAAATTAATCAACCTATGCAGTTTCCTGCTATTTTTTTTCACCACACTCTTAGCACTTACATTACAGCCAACTAGCATATAAGCCTTAATTTAAAATAGACTGGTAGCACAGGCACTGCTTTAATAAAATACGGAATCTAGCACCAAAAAAAAAAAAAAAATCCAAAACCAAAACAAAAAACCCACCAAAATCAAAACAAAAAAAAGACCCCATAAGTAAAAATCAAATAGAGATTCAGAAGAAAATAATCCAATGAGCTAACAAAAATATGTATAACATACGTTTGAGGAATGTTGTGGCCTGAAACTTTTACAGGTGATCAAATAATCAAGTAAAATGTGGTGCTCACCCTTATTAATGCCCTGGCAATGCAGACAGTCCTTAAAGCAAGAATTAATAATAGTTGCACATCTCTTACACACTAAGTACAAAAATGGCCCTAGTGTAAATTAGGATCTGTTCTTGGATATATGAGCACAGATACCTTTATTAGAGGGTTTTGGACAGATGAATCTACTATTCCATAGAGCCTTACTTCGTAAGGCTGCCAATTCAAGTGCTCTTCCCCTTTGAGTCCTCCCAGGGCAATGACCCTAATATAACAAAACATGTAAGTAGAGACTTAATTGTAATGTCAACAGAACTACTCATGTGCTTAAAGTTAACCACATGCTTAAGGATTCTGCTGACCAAGCATTGTATCAGCTTACTACTATTACTCTTTAAAAGCAGTGGTCAGAATCTCTGGTTAAACCTACCCATGTACTGAGATTCTCTGGCTCCTGATCATTCAAATGAAAGCACAGGAAAGACTATATGACTAACCAAATGCAGGTGATCTCCTGCAGTATAATAATTTTAATCATTCTGTTCCATTAAGTTCTTCATAAAATCCATTTCTTCCAGTTCAGTCACCAACATTTTGCATGTATAGGTAACACCTGGGGACCTCTGAGAAGGCCAGAAAACTCAGCTGAATGATACCTAAGTGGATGCTAATTCATAGTTCATGCAATTACGTAGAAATTAAAACCATAAAGACAAAAAAAAATTCACAAAATTTGTGTATCTCTTCTGCTATATTTCTTTGGGTTTTTTTAATTATTGTAGAAAGGCTGTTGATAAAGTAGAAACTTGTCCTCCAGATTTAGATGTTTTAGCAGAACTTAAAAATTATTAGCAGACATGGCTGAAAAAAGATTTCTGTGATATGTCATAGTGGATCAATCAATACAAATGCAAGTGACTGGAGTCATAAGAAAGACCATTGTATAAGTCTACTAAGAAAGACTGCAACTTGAAATATCACAGGAAGACAAAAAATGAAACAAGATATATGCTGTCATAGAAACCGATCCTTTCACCTATGAGAAGTCCTTTACATCTTTTGGACTATGTGACGTTGTTGTCTCTAGAAGACAAAGAAGTAATCTTACAAACCTAAAGAAATTATAGAAACTAATCCAAGAGACATTTAAACATATCCCAAGACTTAGTGCCATTATCAACTATGAGAAGAAATTGAAGTGCTTTCAAAACTACTGCAAACATAACATACATTTGCCATGTTTTAGGAATATTACCAGGAAAACATTTACACAGTGAATACCAATAACCCAGCAGTTTGCAATATGTCTATCTAGTGTAGCAGCATATAGAGGGGAAAAAAAGAGAGAAAATATAAGCAGTAATTCTGGGATACATTAGCAGTCTTCTTAACACAGGCAGTACTATCTTTGATGGAAAATTTTGAGGATTTAATTCTGCACAGTAACAGGTAAAGCAGAAAACAGTGGGATTCTAAAAAGTCTATGCCACTCTTATTCTGAATACTGGAACTAGAAGAGAAAAAAATCTTAATGCAGAACAAAACACAATATTGAAGTGTGGAGATATTAATATACTGTTTATAACTGTTACTAAATGCATTTGTTCAACATGTTTTATTTGGTTTCTGCTTAAATTATATTGATTGTAATAAGTATCGTATTGTGCAATTCTTTTCCCTGTATCAGCACTAAATAATGTAAGAGCTGCCATGAAGTAGTCTAATCTTACATTATCTATTTTTTATTTTCTACCTAAAAAATAAGAACAGAAATAATTTCCTTTCAATATGCATATTTTATGTATTCATAGCAGATATAATGGGGATTTTGTTTAAACAAATATTATTTCTTAAGGTGCATCAGGCAAGATGCTTACAATTCAATGACATAAAAATACACTGCAGCACACGAAGAACATTCACTTAGTCTTGGTATAAACTTTAGTAAAAGAAAACAATTTTCCATAGACAATATACCATCTGTCTCTAAACCATGTGAAAAGAAAAGCTTTCAAAATCCAGCCGCTGCTAATGTGACATGTTGAAACATTAATCACCCCCTAAGGCCAGTATAATTGTAGCTCCATGTTAATTACCTAACAATTAACAGCAGTAATTTCCAAGGGGCAATCAATGAATTAGCTTGTGATTTTCCCACAGACTTCAGGCCCATACTGCCAGCCTGAATGCATTTCAAACTCTGAACCATGGTTCATCAATGACACTTCTGGTGTATGAAATAAAAATTCATTTGCACCCTCACTAATTAGGCTCGATTATATCCCTATGTGTATTACAAACTCTATTCACTTGCACAAAATCTCTGCCACAGGCATTTTTCTCCATTTAAAAATTCGTTTTCTATTAAATTAGAAGGTCACCTAGCAGGCAAATGTACTAATCAAGATTTTATCACTAACGAATTAAAGGGTTTTAATAAGCAAGTTTAATTAAGTTATCCTAACAAGTGATAATGGCTATCTCTAACCTATCTGAATGTTTATGCAACTATAGGTGTAGTATCTGCAAGGTATGAACGTATTCATAAACTTTGAAAAACCTACCACGTACATGCGCAAAAATTACAAATTATAATAGTCTCTTAAAATGTTCCCATGATTCTTTTACTCCATTTTTTTAATTACATTTCTGTACAAAACTTAATCTAAACTAAGATTTCTTTCTTCCCATTCTTTTAAAAATCATTTGACTTGGTGACATAATCCTGTGGTAGACTCAAAGACATCTTGGTTGAATAGGATGTTATCACCTCCTACTGTCCACACACAAACCTGCTCTTGGTACGCATCTACATTAGTCTGCGGATTATTAACCACAAATATGGATAGACCAAGATGTTATCTTCTTAATTTGCTATTGATGTATTAACTTTTAGTCTTTAAAGATTAAAATATTAAGCACTGGGTTTACATCAAGTAGTATTATGATTTCCTTTTAACTATGTTTATGTTTTCTTAGCATGAAGAAGGGCAAATTTTGTAGCTAATCTGTTCAAGAAGCCAGATTGGAAGGAATGAATACATTACACTTTCCCTCATTAGACTTAATCAGAATTCCAGTAGTATCACCTTTGTTTGTGCAGAGAACAAAAATGAGAATCCGATGTGCTAAATTTGCATCTTTGGTTTCAGGAAAGATATTAAAAATGTGGCCTATATTCCACAGGAAACAAAGTGCTCAGGTACAAAGTACTACCCCATTTTCTCTCCCAATTATCTTGCCTCTCACAGCCCTTTAGGAGAGAATGGTTTGCTAAGCCAAAGGGAACCACTCATCCTCATTCTCCTTAAGTGGTTCATTAAAGGGTGGCAGTTCTGAATCAGTAGAAATTCATCATCTGGTCTATAAAAAATATAAGATGGGTAGATAACACTTTCCATCCCAGCAGGCACATTTTAGGTTGTGGATAGTCATTCCTGGATTATCATCTTTTTTGCAGATGCAGTATGAGACACCTCCAAGTTAATGGAGAGACATGTAATGATGAGCATCTCTGTGTCCAGGTTGACAGTCTGATGGTTCTTCAGCTGCCTTCTCTGTCCCTCTTTTCCCTAGACACCATCTTTTATAAGTTATTCCCAAGGGGGTGAGGGAAACCCTCCTGCTGCTAAGCCTGGTTGGCAGGTTCACTGAAATTAAAGGTTGGTTGAAAATAACTGAAACAGAACTTGAGGATACCTGTCAAAAGTCTTTGTAAGGAGATCCACTCAGTTTGCACCCAGGTCTCTGTCAGAGACTGTGGGAATAGTTTTCACTGAGAAAAAAGAGGTACCTTTCACGTCTGCAGTGAAGAGCCGGGCTAGGAAAAATCTCACCTCCATTGCATCTTGGTCCCTATTTGTGAGGGAGAGACTCACTACTGGGGACCACCATGTTGCCTTGATAGCTCTTCTCCTCTGGCAGTGTGCGGAACTGTTTGGCCTAAGTCCTGGACTGAGCTCCAGAGGTCTGTGGAGAGGAGCTAAGTCAGAGTGGGTACATGGGGGGTCAGGCAGCAGCAGCACAGCGGCAGCTGGAAGGCAGTGGGCACAAACCCTGTGCAAAGCTGCAGCCCCATTCCCTGCTCTGCCTGCTACCCTGCAGTAAAATTAGGGGTTTACAGACATCTCTGCAAGCATCATTGGGTTGGAAGGGACCTTAAAGATTATTTCGTTCCAACCCCACCACCACGGGCAGGAACACCTTCCACTACTAGACCAAGTTGCTCAGAGCCCCTTCCAACCTGGCCTTGAACACTTGCCAGGGATGAGGCAGCCACAGCTTCTCTGGGCAACCTGTTCTAATGCCTCATCACCCACACAGTAAATAATTTCTTCCTAAAATCTCATCTTAGCCTACCTTCTTTCTGCTTAAAGCCATTGCGTCTTGCCCTATCACTGTGTGCCCTTGTGAAAAGTCCCTCCAATAAAATCATCTCTAAGGCTGATCTTTCTCCAACCTCACAGTGACACCATGCCCGTTTTCCATTCAACATGATACTGTTGGGGTTGTAACCCACAGACCCCAGTTTTAGTCTCCTTGATTGTTTTAGAGGTCTGACAACATTCACTTCTTGTGTTGTTGGCAGTGTTTACTGAAGAGACCATGGAGGTTTGTCATCCTCTCAGAATCATGCCTTAAAAAAACCTACCTGCTCTTCCAGAAGGGAAAGTGAGCCAGAAAAACACTCTCATAAATCAAGAATCCTACCCTGTACATCAAGGCCTCATCTGAAACATTCCTGATGGATATTTTTCTACTATTTCTTTCTTTAGAAACAACAATGGAGAAGGCAAAATCGTCCTTATCTGTCTACTCTAACATTTAGTTGTAACATTCATTAGAAAAGCCACTAAATTGCTTCTTCTTTTTAGAAAAACACCCTTGTTGCTTAGATATTGGCCTCTTCACTGACAGATCCTTCAAATCGTCTGTCTGCCCAAATAATTTCCTGAAGAAATAGATGGATTCACAGTTGAAAATATGTTTCTAATCTACATCTCCTTCTTCCTGGAAATATGAAACTCTGTTTTCATACTTAAATAGTAAGTTTCTTGCTGTTACACTTGTAGCCATGTTTCCAAATTAAAAATCCACATATTATAGTGGTGTGAAAGGTAAGACACATAATAAGAACTCGCAACCTATAATTTTTAAAATACAGTATTTAAACCCATCGCTTGATTTTCTTGTGTCTGTGTATGTATGTGAATACTCATTTGCTTAAAGGCTGAAAATGAAAACAAAAATCCCTTCAAAGCTTCTTTTTCTTGCCACAAAACATAACAAACCACCTTCAGCTGTATAGATGTATTTGACTTTGGTGTTCATGTTTGAGCTGAAGTTCCTCTGGCTCAGTGGTGGAGCCCATTGCATCCATATTGCCAAGAACAAAGCCTTCCCGTTAGCAGAGAGGCTTCCCCAAAGTAACACGCCTCAAAAGGCAGCCTGGATCCACTCCCTGGTTAACCTGACTACATGTTGGTCACCATCTCTCATTCTACATTCTTCCTTAGTCGATAGGTTAGATTTTTTTCCTGATTTTGGAAAAAACCCCATGAAGTTTCATGGAAGAATACAAGACTTACTTTATCACCTAGTCCAGAGCTAAACTCTACAGAGCAAGAATAAGCTTTTTTGGACTATGAACATACCAGTTTTAGATCTCCTAGGCTGAAGGCTTCTAATTCTTTCCTTTAGAAACTATTCTTTACTATAAAATATTGCTTTCATGTTCTTAAAATATTGCCTTGTCTTAGTTTCATCATCATCATCCATTTAGCATGTGAAAAAGCAGTTAAGGTATCATACCTCATATTCATCGATGTAAGTACAAGCTTTTCTCCAGACATGCTGAGGCTGCAACTCTAAACAAGTTTCTGGTCACCCTGTCAAAGAAATCAAAGGAAGCATGATACAAAAGTGTCTTAGCTCTTCCCTGTGTGGTGTTAAGCTTTAGAAATAATATGCCTAAGACACACTTTTCCATTGAATTATCTAACACATTCTAAAACAAGGCAGACAAGAAAACCTAACTGAATTAGATAAAATGGCAGAAAAATTGCAAACATGTATTACAGCCGCAAATTCTCTGAAGAGACATAAGGAGTATCATTTATCCATCACATTCCAAGGGAATGTTACCAAACAGTTTTTTTTCCACATAACATATTTTAAGTTTTGAGCTCTTTGAAAAACCCTATCCCAAACAAGGAAAGAATTCTAAAACTAATTCCATTCCCCTTATCACAACACTTCCATTTATACACATTTAGGTGTTCACCGCTGCAAAAGCTGACGCTTCAAAGGTAAGGAGAGTGTTAGAGCCAGCACACAAAATGTTCTAATACCTTTCCTCCCAGTTTACAGAAATTATGTGATGATTCTCTGTTCAGTGGGAAACATTCAGCCACATTCAGCTTTCACACTAAATACGGAAAAAGTGGGGGCTGTGGGAAAAGACAATCCTCCTCTTTTGAGAGGCATTTACTGGAAAAAATAAAACTAGAGCGTGAGACCAGTAGAGGATCCAAAAGTGATGCTAGCAGGCACTCAGTTGGAGGAGTTGTAGCTTTTGAAGGGAATCTTCTTAATTAACAGAAAATGGAAAACTATTTACACCTGCTGAGCATACACACCCTGTTGCCTTGTGATCAATAAAATCAACACTTCCCAATCTGGGAAGCACTCTACAAGACAGAAAAGAAGGCAGAGAAAGAGCCCCAAGAACAGTGAACACAGCCCTGCTTACGGAGTATGAAAGTACAGTTGGGAAGAAAAGAGATGCAAATGGTGCTGTATAGAAGAGCAACAGGCAGCAGTATTGAAAAACACCCCTCCTGCCATTTTTCCCGCATAACTGTTAATTGATCTGTATTAATAACAAAGGAAAGGAGATTAAGAATATACCCTATCCCAGTTAGAAAAAAAACAAAACCAAAAACGAACCAGAAAAACAAAATATAAAATATTTCAGGGATGAACAAGCAATAATGGCAAATGTCTAAGAAGCTAGAAAGGGAATAATTTCAGTAAGTTCAGAAAAATATCCAAATATTCTGAGGTTTAACGAAAATCAAAATTCAATCCCAATTTCTTCTTAGAGAAAAGGTAAAAATTAAACAGTAGTGAGGAACTGACAAAAAGAGGTAATGATTTTCACTTAATTATTTCTAGAAAATATTTTCTATTTTCTTGACTATTTCTAAGTTTGATTCAAGACAATAATTTACCATTTCTGTCTTTAACCACATTTTTATGAGTCACAACTATAAAACAAAATCATTCTTTTAATGTATTTACCCCACTAGAAAGATTGATTAAGCAATAAGGAAAACTTGGAGGGAACAAAGAAAAAAACAAAATTCCTTTATGAATTTCACACACCACTGAATTCCATAAACTGGAAACATATTTCCTCTCTTCTCACTCATCTCTCTCCCCACTCCCTGTTTGAAAGCAGTAAAAGAAAAAAAAAAAATATTGTCTTTAAACTTCAAAAGATTTCTCCCTTCTGTTATCCTTAGAAACATTTTTCAGGTCATCAAAGAGTATTTAGCACTCAATGATTTCTCAATGAAAAAGTCAATTCTTCGTAAAGGAACACTTGTTTCCTATCAGTTTGCTTACCTAGGTGAAAGAATAAACCAAGGAAAATCAGACCTTATACAATAAAACCCCTGTGCAGCCTCCAACAGGCATGCACCTTCTGTATTTTTTATATGTGAATAGTGTACACTGTATTCAGAGGAAAATAAATTCTGAGAAAATATTTTTCCTCTTTTCCTATTTTCCACATCACAATTTGTAAGTACATTCTATTTCAATTTCTACAAAAATATCACTATTTCTAGTGCAAAATCTATTACTAATATTAAGTCTTGTATAGATCTGTGTTCATCTACTTAGGTGACATCATCTAAGAATAGCAATTTAATCAGTTCAACTATTTGTTTCAGATTGTTTAAATTCTTTATTTCTCTCTTTTTTTTTTTACACTTCTAGGAATTTATTTTGCTTCTGCTATTTTTACACTATTTCTCTGAAATTCAGACAGACACTTCATTGAAGCCTAAGTCTAAAATGATGCCATTTATTTAAAGCATATCCAGTGTTTCTTACAATTTCAGCACAATCCTGTTTCAGCAAGTCTTATTAACTTAAACTTTATTAAGTTTATTTTCACTGTATGTCTACTGAAAACCAGTCCTTGAAAAATTCATGTTAATATCCCAACATCAGCAAATATATTTTCCAACTAATTCACATTTCCAGCAGTGGTACAAAACCTTATGTTGACTATGCAAAAGAATATAGCTCTTTTCATGTACACCATCCTAAGAAATGGAGACATTGGTGTCCACAATAACCTCCCACAAAATCAACATTTTTCTGCCAAAGAATTTGACTCTTGATACAATTTCAAGTGGCCTTTGGACAGTTCTCTTTCTGTACTTCTGGACAGGCTTCAAGGCAAAAATCAAATTTTGATCAGTGTTTTTCAGTGTACACATGTGCATTCTTGAGCACAGGTTCATGCGTGTCAAAAATCCTTCTATATTACTCCCAGTGTTAAGGTCTGCAGGACCTGATTCTCCTACACTGCAATATTTTGGGATATTTAATTTTTTTTTTCTCATTCTGTCTTGGGTCATCAGCCAAATTCTCCAAGTGTTTCATATGGAAAGTAAGCTCTGCAGCATAACATAAAAAAACTTTCAATGAGGGCACATGCCAGGACTGTGGGAGACCTACACACAGCTCTGCATTACTATTTCTGTGCAATATTCCAGCGACTGTTCCACCTTACTTGGCTACTGGTTCTTCTTGTTCATGTCTCCATCCATCTCTTTCATTGCAGAAAAAAATTCTTAGGTATTATTTTAGTCTAAATTTTAGGTATTCTCCCTGGATGTTGAAGATCTAATCTTCACTTTATATCGAGTAAAGGAAGGACTTGAACAGTTCAGGTTGCACCTTCTGCCACACACTCATTCTTTGTTCTTTCACCTTCCTGAAACCAATAGTTGGGAGATTTTGGTTCATATTTGTATTTATCTATGTAAGTACACAGATGAATAAGTAAAATGTATACATGCATATATTCCAGTTCAAAACCAGTACATTCCATTAAAAATTAAATGCAATTAAGAGTTCTGACAAATCTAAAAAAAAATGAAAACACTGTAATAAAATTTAAGTGGAAATATCACTAATCACAATGCTGGCAAAATTATAGCTCTATAGGAGAGTGGCAGGTAGTGGGTACCTTCTATGGACAAACAAAAAAACAAGTTTTAGTAAGAAGAAAGGCTCTTAAAAATAAAAAAATAGAAGACTCAAACTCACAGTAGGTTTAATAAAATCTCAGCATTGTCAAATGGCCAGAAGGAACTCCAGCAAGGTAAGTTAAAGTTTCTTCTTGGGTTATTGAAGCCATTCTGCTCTCAAGCAGTTACTAATTTTTATCTCCTTAAACTCCTCCTTAAAAACCTACCTTTTGCCTCTGTTCCTACAAATCACCACCTTCTGGGAGTGGTTACTCTGGGGGCCACCTGTAAATGTATGGGCCACAGTGAATAACTTAAGTTTGCACCTGTAGTTACTGTCATTGCATCTTTCTCCTCTTCACAGTCTTTGCTCTAGGTTCAGAGAAGTACCAGATTATGAAGAGTGTGGGAGGCAGATGTCTGTAATTTTCTGCCTCTGCAATAGAATAGAGCACCAATGCTTTTGTGCAGTTATAAGTGTTATCTGAATATTCTTGTAATATGCAAGGTGCAGTATCCAGTTTGGCAGGCATCGATAGCTTGGCATATCTGCTGTGAAAACAAAGGGAAAATGTACAGCTCTGTCCAACCAGGTATGTGTGTGCATTCCCGGAAAACTGAAGAGATGCTGCAAAGAGTCACGTTAGTACTCCAGCTTCTGCTGGGCTTGGAGGGGCAGTTAGAGCACTCCAGCATTCCCCGTGTGCATTTCTCCTTCAGCAGAGAAAAAAGATTTTGTTCATTTGTTTGAAGCTCTGCACTCCTCTTAAGTTTTCCCTCCTGCTTATTTCAGATTTATCTGACTATTAAATCCACCTCGCTTTTCCTCACCTTTATCTTTAGACACACATTTTCACACCTGATACTCATTTTCATACACTATTTTGTAGCTTCCCCGGTAACATAAGCTGCACATTCTCATTCACATGTTTAGGTGTAAACACCTGCTACAAGTTCCTGAAACCCATTCTGATGGAGACTTTTGGCTCACAGTCTCTCAGCAGTGTTCCCCCACACTTTTTAGAGTGCCTTTGTTACAAATCCAATCTCTTTTTAAGTTTACATTCCCACCTCCTCCTCTATCACTGTGCATTTCTGTTACAAGCACGTCACAAACTGCTGGTTACTACAGTAAATGCAGATGATGACTTGCCTGTAAATTAGATTTGTGTGTGTAAAACCATGCTTGTTTACACACTGGAATGATGCCAAATACCAGCTCAGATGAAACAAAATATTTATGAATTGGATAAACTGGAAACTTACGTCTTTATAAGGTGTTCAGAGTGGACTCAAGTATAATTTCCCTTGCTCTGCCTTATTCTTTCTAAGGAGTATTAGAAATATTGCATTTTTAAAAGACACAACTTTTTAATTTATACTTAGTAATATTAAAGCAAAGCTTTAAAACAATCCTTTATGAAACAAGAGATCTTAACTATTGTAATTCACATGAATTTAATTATACTGATTTTTAAAAGTAATTTAAATATTGCTTTAAGAGAAGCTGCTTTTTTGCTACCATAATAAAATAACTTGTTTTATACAAGATACAGAAGAATATAATTTGATCATTTCTTCTGTTAGCCTTTGTTACATAGATTTTTACATAATCATTACTCATAATGTTCTGACAGATAATGCTATTACTAGCGTTACAATCTTTGCTATTATTATAAAAAATCTTCTGGCTTTGTGAAAATTTTAATTTATTAAAATGTAATGAAAGCACATCTAACATGAACCATAATTTATGAAAATTTTAGATGTGCTGCTTGACATTCATGTCATCAGGCTTCAAAAGTTTCACATCTGAAATGTGAAATTACACAGATTTATAAAGATCCCTTTTCAGCATGTTAGCTGGCAGTATCTTCTGTAAAATGTATATGTTTGGCTTTAAAGAGACAGGCGCATGTAATTTTAATGTCAGCACCAGCATCACCAAAAAGTGCCCTGGCAATCAGTGGAAAGGTTTAATAGGTTTCCTGTCTTGTTCTTAATTTGCTGAAATTACAAAATCAATACTTTCAGTTGTAGCTGCAGCTACCCGTTTTACTGCTTTAAGATAAAGTCTACAATAAAGTAACCTTCACTTTCAATTTGTAGCGCAGAACATCAGGGTGTTCTTGGCCACTAACTAGTCTTTCTTTTCTCAGGCAGTATGAGACATTCTAGGTGTGTGATGTTGCCCTTCAAAAGGGAAGGATGCATTTTGTATTAAACATAGCTCTCATCAGTGACTTGGTTTGTTTATTTTTAGCATCTCAGTCTACTCTCTCCTAAAGTCACCTCTGCACAGGTTGTTCATTATTTCCCTGTTTCTCTCTGTTGATATTCTACACTACATAAATAAATGATTGGTGTCAAAATGGCCTAATCTTTGTTTTACCTCCATAGTCTGCTGTTATGACAAAGGAGCATATTTTTTCTGCTGCAGTTAAAAGAGGAAATTCTCCATAGTTAGTCACATTTTTAATACTGAACATGACTGACTGCATATGCAAAAGGCCTCTGAAAGGACCAAAATGAGGACGACCAGATCAACACCACTGGAAAGGTCAAGCTCTTGCACACAGCAAGAAGGAAAAACCAATAAATAAATACAATTTCATGGGCTGCTCTGCTATTCCTCCCAACTCTTTAATGATAGAAGTGAAAAAAACCATATATTTACATAATCATTTAGTCTTCCAGCTCAAGTCCAACCTTTCCAACAAGTAGTCTGCACTCAAAAATTAGTCATAAAATAAAGTTTTGACCCTCTTATCCTTGTTTCACAAGCAATTAAAATGTTTTTAAATTTGGGGGTCTTTTGTTTCTGTTTTTTCTCTGATAACACTCTTCCTGAAATCCTTTCAGCATATAAGCTCTCTTCATCACTTAGCTGAGCAATATTCTGGAGCTATTAGCACTGGAGAAGGGCCTTGGCTTGTTCCTCTTCTAGTGAAGCAATAAAAAGAATGTTAAGCTGCTGCTCACAAAAGATTGCAGCATAAGATCTCTCCATGTCTTCCACTGATGCAAAATGTATTCACACCAAGGAAAAAGAGCTTTCAACACCTGCTACCCCAAATGTTAATGAATACACATGCACACATGCACACACACACACGTGCACATTATGCTCCTTTCTTCTCAGCCACAACAATTTCAAGCTGGAAATTTTACTCATAAACAGCACATGATGGAATAAGGATACTGTAAAACAAAAAGCACAGTTGATCACAGATGGAATACAGCTCATCACATGAGGAAAACAGAGCTTCCAAATGCCACAGCTCCCTTTCTTCATGCTCTACATTTTTAACTAGCTGCTCAAGGTAAACGCATGCTATTTACCTTGTGATATCTTTTACTCCCTGTAAATGAAAATTCAGAGTAGATCTAGAAACAATATTGCACCAAAGGAAACAAAAGCATTTGTCTCTAAACAAGTCAAGAGAAATGCCAAATGATTCAATGAAGATCACTTGTGTCACTTACGTTTGTTTTGATTGGTCCTCCAGTGTTTATAGCACTCAACTCAGCAGGCTCAGAACCCCAAATCTATATTTAATTTAAAGCATTGCACCATCACTCAAATCTTTCAGCAGCCTCACTACAGTCTAAAGAACAAGGGCAGAGGGACCTGTTTATATGGAGCACTTTTACATGCTCCGAGGGATTGCAGAATAGTTTTAAACATATTGTATCAAGATAAAAAAGAAATGAAGATTATTTTTGTGAAACATGGTATTTCCAGTACTTGTAGGATTTTTTCCTACATTATCTGTCGATTCTCAGGTATTCTCAGCAAGAGATCATTTTGCAAGACAAAATATTCCAAAAGCAGATTTAAACTGGAAAATAGAATGAATCTCAGAAAAGTTAATTTTTATCAGAACTCATATGATGATCAGAAAGCAGAATGTAATAAAGGCAGCCATTGCTATGACACTTGAAAGCCCTGTAAATATTCACTGCAGTTTGGAGAGTTAAATAGAATAAAATAAAAATCAGCACATATTTGAGGGCACAGTTTTTTCAGATGCAGAATCCAAAGTTTTACGAAGATAACCTGCTGAAGGGGGGAAAAAATGAGTCCCCATTTAAGCACACACAGGTACTCTTAAAATCTGTCTGGCTTGTCAAAGGGAATGAGTCCTCTGTTTCAATTAACAGCAGCTGGGGTAGAATCCACTTGCTATTTTGCAAAACCAGCCCCGATGCAAATGGAGAGTTACGAACATCGTACGCACAGCGTCAAAGAGCAGCAAACCTTCTGGCTGTAACCATGGTGGTAGCATGCATCAGCGCAGCATTACTGCAGTGGTTTTCAATCCTTGTCAGGCTGCTGGTAGAAAAGTCTCTAACTAAATTTAGGGGTCTCTCCAGGGAAAGGAAGCAGAAACAGAAGAGAGTTTAGAAAACTAGACATGGTTTATCCATGTTTGTCATCCAAATTTTCCCAAGACGCCATGAGGTTTACTGGGGAACCTTGTTTGAAAATCTAGGAGCTTTGTGCTTTCTCCCTACCCTATCATCTCCCTTTGCGATGGTGCCCAGCCTAGAATTGCTTTGCCTGTCCCTAGCTGGGTCATTCCAGGTATGAAGTTTGATCAAAGCCTGTCAGAAATGTTGTCTGCAGATGCTACTCACTGTGAAGCATGGTTCCTCCTCAATGGCTCAGTCATTTGTAGGACCCTGGGCATGAGGATGTGTTGCTTCGCTGGCACACGCACCTAATGAGCCTGTGCAGCTCTTCTCCAGCTAGGATCAGAGTAAAACCACATTTGCAGCACCGAGGCCCAGCTCCCTCACACAGGATGAGAAGGTAGTGTTTTGGGAGAGGGTACCCAGAGGTTTCAGCACTAGGCAGTCTCCAGCCTTCAGGAAAATGCAGAGAGGGAAGGAGAGCAGACTGAAATTAGCTTCAACCCTGGAAAAAGGAGGCAGGCTTGTAATAGTTTTCCTCCTCTTTGAAACATTTGTCCGGCATCTGTGTTTCTTTCAACCCTGTTGTGCTTCTCAGCAGACAGGGTAATTTGACCCAGAGGATTTTGGCTATCTAAGCTATGCTTAATCATTTGGTCCCATTACATCACTACAAAACAGATCAAAATAGAGGGCTCCTTTTAATAGATTTCTTGCTTCAGTTAACAAAAATTATTCAAACTTCAGTTTTAGCTGAGCCTATTAAAGCAGGACTGTGTTTAAGTTATAGTAATTGTCAATAAAGTCTTTTATAGCAGATTTAACTCAGCATATTTTAGACCTTGCCAATTTGAGACAGTTTCCATAAAAAGGAGAACAGCAATGTTACAGAGTGATAACTCAAAAATGGAAAAAAGGAATTATTTAGCATAAAAGGAATTATTTAGCATAGTAAAAGGAGGTATAACCAGGAGTAATGGGATGAAATTAATAAAGGGAATATATCAGTAGGGGAAAAAGAAAAACCTGACTGTGAGTTAACCAGTAGAAAAATCTCCCCAGAGAGCAAAGTATAGCCCACTGCTAGCCAATTTAAAAATAACTGGTCAAAACACTACCAAATAAATAAACAAGCTGGAAATAGTTTTGCAACCATACAGACAGAAGACTGGGTTACCATTCTGTCCCTCACTTCTAAATTTTGTGAAAGTGAGCAAGTAAATTGAGGTTTCTGATTGACAAATCTAGTGAAATTCAGCATTTGGGCTGCTGAGATGCAATTGCACAGCTTTTATCTTTGCCGGCATCAGAAGACGAGGGGGGGAAAAAAGAAAGGAAAAGTGTTTGGTTTGTGTTTTGTGGTTTGGGTTTTCTTTTCTTTTTAATTGACATTCATTTTGTTGGTGTGAGTTATTTGAATTATCTAGTAAAAATTTGTTCCTTGACTGATACTAAGGCAACAAAAATTGCACTAAAAATGCTTCATAACAAGAACTAAAATTGTAATTTTTTTAATTGATAATTTGTAACAGTAAAATAAAACAAAAAAGCCAAAATGCTTTTATGTAGATATCTCAAAATCATATCCAAATATGGTAATTTCTGTAAATTCAGAATCAAAATTAGCATCCTTCTTAGCTCTGTGTTTTGCTAGACATTATATAAAACATTATGTTTACTAAAGGTAAGTAATTGAGGCAACCAAAATGTGTTTGTGAGGTTTGATATTATTTTACAATTTTTTTATACATACTGAAAAAATAAACTAACAGTTAAGGCTAATAGCAAGTTTGCAGACATGAAACAAGCTATCCCATACCGATTAAACAGCAATACCTGTTCAATAAAAATGATTAGACTGTTCCCTCGATGCTTGGCTTTTTTAGATAGGATAAAACTTTTGAGTTATTCAAAGTCTGCAGAAAAATTTAGAAAATGTGCTAATTGAATGTGTGTGATTGAAATTAGAAAATCGAAATCCTCTGAATAGTTTCTGTATATTTATGACTATCACAGGCTTTGACACAAAGAAAGGCAATAATCAACAGATTTGGTTTTAGCATCATTACATGGGAAAATGTTCAAACAATGTTTTAAAAATATTACTACAATATATGAACAGTTTATAATTCGCTAAGATTTTTTTTTAAAGTCCTACTTTTACTCACAAATTTACAGCAACATGCCAGAAACCCTTGCACCTAATTATTTTTTAATCACATCTTCTGATACAAATGATTTCAGTTTGATTTACAGTGAAAACAGAAATTACAGCAACAACTCTGACAGACTTGGACCAAACCAATGTTAATCTGCACAGCTGTGATTTTGTAGGATTATACAATTTTCAGTTTACTTTTGTTTGGGCTTGCCATGAGCACATTCCGACTTTGGGGGGTTGGAATATATTTTTTCTTGTTCTTATTATGTAAGTTCAAGTGTTTATACTAAAACTTGTGCTCATCATATATTTTTCCTTTATTTTTAAGGACCAAAATATGTATTTCTATATAAGGCAGAGAACTTTAAAAACAAATTACTACAGAACTCCTCTATAAACCAGAAATATTTATAGTACATTGCACAAATATTGATGTTATTATTTAGCAGTTTTAAATAGATTAATTTAGCATGTAAAATTATGTTTTAGAGTGTGATTAATGATGTTAAAAGATTAAGACATTGATATAGGCAGGGTGAGGTTTATTATTTTTTTAATTAAAATCAAAGTATAGTGTACATCAGTTCTCTTTACACATGTAATATAAAAAAATGGATTTTTAGGTCTTTCTGGGCATTATTTCATTTAGTATAGAACTTCAAATTACTCTAAGCTTAGCATGTAAATACGCAGCTAAAATAAATAAATTACAAAGGGAAAAAATTAATCCAACTTTAAGTAAGGTCATGTAGTTTGAGATCAGCGGCTTTTTTTGTTAGGCATAAAATAGAATGATTTCCTAACCTGATCCTCCCTAGCAATGTTGCCAATTTTCAAGTTATAAGAAAGAAACTGGAGTGACAAATAGCCGTGTTGCAACTAAAAGCTTATGACTGTATCACAAAAGTATTTAAATCATTAGCATCACATTTAAAATCTCTGTTCAAATATGTTTGAGCATTTCAGGGCTAAATAATTTTTTAAAAATAATATTGAGGTTTAATTTCAGCACTCCTCGGAAGTGACTCAGAGCTACGTTGTGTTTACATCGTGCTGTGACTCCCCATTTACTCTGAGCCATATCAGCAGGTTCAGGTGTGTAAAACGTGGTGAGGGCGAGGCAGAAGTGAGAGCTACACCTGGAACACAGTGCCTCTTCCGTCCCTAGCTGCCATGATATCCTAACAAGGGTGCTGTGCTCCTGCATGACCAAATAAACTTCAATAGCCTTTCACCCCTTGTGCTCGTAGGTAACAAAGATGTCTGGAGATGGGGTGTATTTTCATATGGGTATACCGGTACACAGCCATCACAATGCCAAATTCAGTAAGAGGTACAAACATTCAAAGGAAGAATTTATTCTCTGAACAACCTGCTTTCATAAAAATAAGTAGTATCAGTGCTCTCTTAAGACATACTTTAAATTCAATACTTTATCATTTCACTTATATCCACCCGGTAAATTAAAACATTTGATTATTTTTCTAGTATTTCAAATCTCACAACTACAGAACTGAGCTAGCTTACAACGAGAACATCATAAAATTAGGCAAGGAAGTTTTTTAAAAATATTATATACACTTGATTTTAAATATCTAACCGGAGAGAGATAAAATTGCATCTTAGAATGCCCCATATTTTAATAATACACTTTGACTATAATAGAGCAATTGCTGAAAGAAAACATTTTATAAGTTATCTTCCCTTGAGAATTTAAGGAAAAGCCCGTATTGTAATACTCCTCCATATCACTCCCTTTGCCTTCATTTTCTTAATTCGGTTCTGCTCACTTCCCTTTGCTTGTTTTCCTGCATGCTCTCTATTTTTACATGTGTAGAAAACAAAAAAAATCATATTTGGAGCCAAGTTTTCTAATTATTTTCATTTCTACAAATTAGATGCTTGGGAAAAATCATATTATTGCAAGTAACATCCTTCTGGAAAGTGACAAACCCCAAAAGCTGTTTCAGTAAGGTACTGTTTCAGCACCTTACCCCTGCCAAGAGGGTAGATAAGGGGATCTTTTACAAGACAGTTTAGTCACTTCATGCCATGTCAACTATGGGGAACAGAGAAACAGTGAAGCTAGGAAGCAAAGCCTTAGGACTTTATCTCTTCTCCTTCTTACGGTCTGCTACTTACTAGCATTTTTTTGATAGCACAGACTAAGTTTTACCCCAAAAAACAAAAAGGAGTCAGTCACAGATGTTTGCCTCAGCTACAGTAGCTTTGTGCTGTGCAAAACAAGAATGCACTCCAAATCTTATTTACCTGTGGCCATTTACTATCTTATCTGTAGTTGTAAGAAAATGTGGTCTTCCCATTTGATTACATTTTGGTTTAATCACATGTAAGTAAAATCTGTATTGCTGATGCAGAATTCTGCGAACTGAGGTTTTACCTTTTCTGTAGTACTATAAGATTCAGGAGGCAAGCCACACATTCGTTCTAACAAAGCAGTATAATAGGAACGGAGGGGAGAAGCAATTTGGAGTCTATAGGAAGGTTATCATAAAATTTACATTTTCCATAAAATATAAGTAGCCACCATTTTGCTGTAATCCCAGAGCAGCAACGAAATGGTGGTACAGAAGAAAACTGTACGGATCAGACACATTTCATCATTGCTTCTATCCATCACTATCTTCTATCGCTAGCATGATTATCATTTACTTTCTCCTTCTTACAAGCAACATCCTACTTTTAGACTAAAAATTGATACATGTAGCACAGTAAATAGATAAGGAGTAATTATCCAACTAAGACTACATACTATACAAGTCCTCTTCCCCTCACCCCACTTCAAACTGCAAAAAAGTACTGCATAGTGTTTCTATCACACACTGATGAACACATCCCTTGGAACTGCTACTGTATGAGAGCTGTATCCTAGAGGTAGAGCACATGGTATGGAATATGGCTGCTGCATTGGTCAGTATGTGTTTTAATTATTATATGATGAGATATACATAAGTAACACTCAGAAGACCAAACTGGCATCAGTAAATTGTTTTTAATTGCAATGTACTATGTTGCATTTTGTGAAGCATTTTGTATTTAAGTGAATATATGCATATTGGCATACTCGGTTTAGAAGTTTATATTAAGGCATCAATTTTGCTGAGCCATGCCATCTTATTTTTTGTTTTGTTTTTTTTGTTTATTGTTATTGCATGCTTCTCAGAAGGTGTGGAAAGGAGTCCCTACTTGTACATAAAGAGGGAAACAATATTTCTAGATTAGTGCAGGTCAGTTCTGTGATACTGTGCTATACATGCTAAAAGAATACATAAAGTTTATCCTGTAATCTCTACAGAAGCACTATGTGCTATAAGCTCTACTAACTAGGTCCTGAATTTATAAATTGGTAATAAACTAGAAAAGTATATTGTGTAATACATTTTCTAAAAGTGTGCTTGGTGTTTATTACTATAAATATGTAATGAAGTTAAGATGGATCACATTTTCAAATTTCATAGGAAAATGTTCTTGTTTTTCAGGCACAAGTTGAATATTTTAGATTTCAATATAATGTTATAACTAATAAATCAGAAAACACAAAAATGTGGGTCATTTAGGTGATAGTGGATACTGAATTTAATTTTTTAGGAGAATTTTTCGAAAACATCCTTAATGATGTGAAATTTGTTTGTACAAATCTGCAATTATGTACAAGTAAAACAAATGTCCTGTTCATTCTCAAGTACTCCCATTCTTTTCCAATACAAAACAAAGAGTATTTAGGTAACACTGCCACCTATTGCTTAAAGGTCATAGCTGCTAAAATCTGGTCCAGTTTTTGTCACTCATCATTGCTCGTTTTGACTACTGTGCTTTCATTATTTCTTACAACCGAATGAGGCTTTCATGTTCTTTCATATAACAAATAATAAGCATCTGTCTTCAGCACTATGACTATAATTTATCAGGAATCAATGAAAACTTAAGAGACTTCCCATATCAATGAAATTAATTAAAAAGAAATGCTAAAAATTAATTTCAAATACAAAATCCATCCACAAAGGGAAAAAAAAAGAAGATTCTTCAGGCAAATATTGCAAAATCAAATTTATTTGTTAAATATAAGTTGTCTGATAAAATCCAAATAACATAATACTTGTTAACATTTTGCAGGTGGGTATGCAAATACTCAACTTGTAAACATACATCTGCAGGTCTTTTAGGGACACAGCTTTAGAAGCATGAAAATAAGTCAGTATAAGATCAAACTTAATTCTTTTGAGAAAATAATTCTGTTTTCAGGACAATGATCAAAAGATCACTAATTTCACATCTGAACAAGAATCATGCCACAAGAATAACCCTTTTCAGCTTGGGGAAAAAAAAAAAAGAGAGAGAGAGAGAGAAAGACAATAAAGACAATTACTTCCACTTCTTTAAACTAAAAAGTGAGAAAAATATATTTGATCATACTAAGGAAAGTCATATGAATCAATCAGGAAGATAACTCTGGTTATATAAACTATATAATACAAGTACTATCTAGGTTAATTTACAGCAATATAGAAAGATTACTTAGTTTGGAAGAAAATTTATTGTTGAAAGGCTCTTTTTTATCCTCAGTGTATTACTCAGTCTGCATGTATAAAATAAGTTGACTTGACTTCTTCACTATAGGGAAGTAGCTCTATATTGTATAAAATCCCTTATATTTTCCTCTGTTATTAGAAGAAAAAGTACAAATCCATTGTTCTTGTGCCCAAAAATGTTCAGTCACTAAGCAGAATGCTGCTATTTGTACTATATTAAAATGTCTCACTAAGAGTCCAGTTCAATTTCTAAGATTTGTGAAATTTTAAGACAGATGGATGCACTCAGGAACAGCAAAAATAGAATATATTTTTAAAAATAAAAGTGATTTTTTTTTTTTTGCTTTTTTGTTGTTTGTTTGATTCTTTGATTGTTTTGTGGTGGGGGAGGTTCAGCTTGGTTTTGTTGTTTGGTTGATTGGTTTTTTTTAACCTATATGCAGTATTTTAAATCTCAAATATTTTAAATGTCCGTGGTAGCAGAGAGAGTATTTGTACAAACAGAAGGAATCTATATGAAGGTTAAATTCCTAATAGACAATATTTTTTTTCCCTGTAATCATAACTACATCCTTTCAGAACTCAGAAGCAACAAAAAACAAGACTTGTTCTTGCAGTTAGGGACTCCCTATCTTTTCCTTACTCTTATGGTTTTACTCTATGACATTTTTAACCATTTCCCTCCTGCTAGAAGGATACCTCTCAAAGCAGTCAGCTATCACAGCCAAGCAGTGGCCAGAGCTAATGTCACAGGGAATTACTGAATACAAATAGATATCTACACACCTATTTTTATCTTTCCTGTTTATTTCTACACTCTCAACTCTAATAACAATACATGATTCCCTCACTGGCAAAAAAAATTCTGAACTTTGTTTTCCCTTTTTTACTTATTTAAATAAAATGAATATTCAAGACCTAGAAATTTTATGTATTGAAGGAAAAAGTTGGATATTTTTCAGATTTCATTAAATGTTTATGTACCTAAGACAATTTGACACCAGAGTGTTCAACCTTAAATTCACTCAACTTAGTACAGTAGAATGAATTATTAATGACCTAATTGGTAAACATTGATTTGTAATGTAATTACTTCTTTAATGCACCATTTTATGTAAATATCAGACCAAAACCTGAAAGTATGGTGCTTTTAATAAATTTCCTTTCATTAAATACACCACTTGTATATATTCACATACAAAAATATGTCCTTGTTTTCCGCTTTAACAAACTTTATTTTGGAAACTGTAATATGTTTCCTAAATGAATACTTTGTAACATCAGAAGTTTGCAGGCATGTTTTTCTCCACCTTTTTTTCTACCTGAATTCTGATGTGACTAGACATAAAGTTTATATTAGAAAAAAATTAATTAACTTAAAAGAATGTTCAAAATTTATAAAAAGAACAAGCAAACAACAAAAAGGAATACATTAAGTGTATGAAATTGAGAACTGTCACAGAATAAAATGCAATGTCTAAAATCCAAAAGCTACAGAAGGCACTCATGAATAATTTGTTAATTTTATCTCAAAAATAAAATTCATTCTTGCATTAAAGCAATTCTTTTCATAGATAGTCTAAAAATCAGTATGATTTTTGTCTATCCTATGTAGGATGATTAACAGGCAGGCACATGGATATTGCAGTGCTTGTGAAAATGCTAGTATGCTTTGCCTCTTAACATTTGTGTGCTACAATACACTTAGTTCAGACAAAGATGCAACTTAATGCAAGGAATAAATAGAGCATAGGTGAAAAAGAGTATCTTCCTTAGTTATCTGCTCTAATCAACTACACACCTCGTGTCAGAATGCACGTAAAAATGCAGAGATGGTTATACTTCAACAGCTAATATTATCATTACTTTTATACTTTGGCTTTACTAGATCATTGCTTTAAATGAGCATCACAGAACCAATGGAGCTTTAGTCTCTATGTTACATTTTCTTCATAATCATTTTCAATTTATTTTTTTCTTGCATGTCATCATTTTAATGTAAATCTTTCTTTTTCTTTTCAAAAAAATGAAATGATTAAGTAATCCTGCTTTTTGCATGATTAAAGATGACGGATAAGCTTGGGTGGATAAAAATCAAGGCTCCTAACAGAATCTGTGCACCTCGCATGTCAGAATCCTTCCAGCTTGTTCAGTGCTAATGACAGAAAAAATTAGCATGTCTGTGAGTTGCCTAAAAAGGATAACAAGCTACCTTTAAGGACCTAACCATATCTCTACACTAAATGTTAAACAATTGTTTTCCATAATTTTCTGTAATAAGCCCTGATGAATTGTTTTGAAACAGATTAATAGAGAAATTTTTATTTAGAACAATAATAAATGTTCATTAAATCTATCAGTGACTACTACTAGGCTGTTTAATCACCACCTTTGTATCACCAGATATAACACATTTAGAAAATCAAATGCAAGGGAAACAATATGCTGAATATAGTACAAATCTGATAAAAAACAATGACACATTTTTATTAGCCAGTCAGACATGACTCAGTTTTAAAGAACAGGAAGAAATTCCTCACTACTGATTTTTGCCAGTGTCTCTTTGCTTTCAAGAGCCCTATGCAATATGTGTTCAGCCTTTTCTGAGACAAGAAAAGTAGAAAGGGGATATTACAATACAGCACATACATACTGCCATCGCCTCTAGACATATGACCCAAAATGATGCTAAGAAGACTTTCTCTGACCTCCTGCTAACCAGCCTCTTGTGATTAATTCAGCATGTCCTTGAAAGTACCTGCTAGAGATCCTTGTTTTTTAATTTAAGAGTTTCTGAAGCCCACCTATGGTTTCACTGATGGATTTTTATTTATTTTCCTTTTTTTTCTTTGTTTTATCAGAGGTAAAGCATTAATCTATGAACAGGGGTCTGCAGTAACAGAAAAACACCACCTGCCTAAGCATTCGCCAAATAGGACCATAAATACCACAACATTTCCTGACCTAAGTTTCGTAGACATCTGTATCATGGTAACACTGCATTTCCCTTCTT